>OX453004.1:12384908-12984908 GCA_949699075.1 Asteroscopus sphinx | reverse complement strand
TTAATAAAACTAGCTTTTGCACGTGACTTCGTCTGCGTAGACTATATTGAATCTTAAGTTAATCGAAAATTACTTTTCATATTAATGGTTAATTTTGGATAACTCTTCTCAGGTATCTTTTGACAAAAGTACACTGGCAGCACTGCATTTTTCAAAAATAATGTAATTATTCACCATGAATGACCAAGAAGTTTGAGTAAAATAATCACTGACACGTAGAGATTATATTATCTTTGATCACTGACTGACATTTTGTTTGTAACGAAGTGATTATTTTCTCTGTGATTTTGTTTTGGAGAGTTGTATTTGTAGTAGGTAATGCTTCTTTCTATTCGTGTTTCGATAAATTATTATATTAGCGATTGTACTAAACTGAACTGTATTGTTTTAAAAATAGTTTTTTGAAAAAGAAGCTGAAGTGAAGATATGTAGTAAATATTATTATGCCTAACCAAATTTTGTTACATTTGTTATGGTTGTCGTCCACGGGATGGTAAATTAATAACATGGGTTATTAATAATTAATAACATGGCAAAAACGAGCCACAATAGAAAATCAATTGTTCTCGGGCTCCGGGCAGTCAAAGGATGTCATTGTATTAACAACTGTGTGCATGTCAAGAAACGGGGTCCCATCCCAAGCGCAATTGGAGAAGCTTTTAGACGGCTTGGAAGATTTTAGCCTTTATTCATTTCACAACCCCTTGATTTTTTGTTTTAAGCACCTCGTAGGCATAGTTATTTTAACAATGATACGACGACGTCTGCTTCAGCGCTCACCACCTTCACAAAGGCAGTCACAAATGGCGAGCCTAACTGAAAGATTTGTCACCATTGAAGAAAAGCGTTTGTATAATGAGAGGATATTTGCAGAAAGACGGTTGGAAAATAGAAAACTCCTTTTTGACAACCAGAAAAGGATGTTGATATTTTTTATAGAGATTAGTAGGTCATGATCAAGGCAGACCCAAACACTGCAGGATTTGTGTGCATCCCCCAGTGCCTTGGTGGAAAATATGAATAATTTAATAGGAATTAGTAATTTTGTTAAACAAATAAGAATAAAATTATTTCTTTTAATGTAAATAAAAAATGGATACTGAAAATACATATTTCTAATTTCTCATTGCCTTGTAGTACATTCGACCGCATGTCAGTGGTAACAGTTTGACCTTGACAGTTTATTTTGTAAGCAGTAAGAACGGTTTTTGTAATTCAAATGTTACCACCGACATGCTGTCTACTAAAAATTAGTCAAAGCTGTCAATACTATGAATATGTTCGATAATAAATTATTTATTTCGACAAACAATAGGACTCGTAAGGTAAGTAACATTATTTACTTAAATAACTGTTTGTAAAACTATAATACAGTCAATCAATTTATAAAACAAAACTATCACTGCTGCAGAGTTCCAGATAAACTTACAGACACGAACAATTAAATGAATAGTAATGTAGGTAGGTACTCAACTTATTTTCCATAATAATATTCATATTATTAGTCAATCTTTCTTTACTTAAATGTGGTATAACAATAAGAATAACAAAGAATTATGTCTAAGCTGATAATACTTATATGTATTATAACATTTATCTTTCCTTGAGAACTTGCTGTCCATCATGATTTTGAAGAAATCTGATATATTTGTTGATAATGTTAATATTATTTCTATCATCAACAACCTGGTGGATGGCTCTAGAAGCAGAAGCCTGGGACACATATGTGTCTAAATTTTTTGGTAACTTCCATTAGCCAAAAATGATAAAGAGTGCATAATACCTGAAACATTACGAATGTAATACAATCTTTTGATGGTATCTTTATTAATCATAATTTATTAAGAAACCAAGCTATAAACAAACCTTCAGCCTAGTAGTTAAACCACCGGCACGAATTTGCAGAGGCATAAGTAGGTATATGGATAAAAATCACTCTCCAATACCTACATAAATGAAATCCTCAGAAAGTCTTAAATAAGGATAAACTATACATCCTGGGAAATATTTTTGAACTTTCTTATTGTTTTGCCTTTCAATCTTTCTATAAATCGTCACTTATTTTAGCTTCTTCCAATAAATAGAGCCTTGTAATCATCCGAGTACTTTCAATTAGTAACATGACAGCTATGCTATTCTCTAAAGCGCAAATCACACACAAGGCAGGTGCGGGTCGGGCGCGAGTCGGGTCGTGTTGCTCGCGTGAGCCGCACTGTTTGTTGTGTTCACAGTGAGAACTTCACACACAGCTGACACAGCGCGGGTCGGCGGTGTGTGCAACGACGCCATAGAAGCTTCTCTTCAAAAGGCAAAAAAAAGTAAGTAAGTAAGTAAAGTGTAAGTAGGCAATGTTTACGAACACTATCATTTAGATAAATGACGAGAAAGAGTTTTTTTTTGTAAATAATTACAACAGCTTGTTGACAAACACTTGATACGCGCTGCTGACGACCCACGCAAGCTCTCTGTGTAAGTACATATCGGTGAATACGTACAAAAATTTACTCTATGAATAGCTACGTATATTCGACGACCGACCCGACCCGCGCGGCCCGCGCTTTGTCTGTAGTGGCAGGAGAAACGCGTGGCTCCCGCGCTCCACCCGGCTCTGGCCCAACCCGCGCCCACGTTTCGTGTGATGTCGTCCATATAAAAATAGGTCAATATACCCGCCGTACTCCCGACCCGACCCGCGCCCGACCCGCACCCGTTCTCGGTGTGGTTTGCGCTTTACAATTTCGTGGCTGTATGTCATGACAGGCTTGACATTTAGACAGCTTTACGAACGTCCGAGAGCGCAACGCTGATTCAAACGGTATTCACTAACGCATTTATGCTCGTCGACGAACTGAAGGCTGTGTCGACTCGTCGCTGTTGCGTAGACGAGTTAGGGCTTGACACAAATATCTGTACAATATAATCGATAATTCTCGACTGATAGTTTAATGGGTTTATAAGGTCAATGTTTTAGGTTTTTTAAGAAACGTATTAAAATTACAAATAATAAGTTATTATTCTAAGAGCTTGTAACATTTTTATGGGCTGAGTTTTAAGGCTGTATGAAGATTCCTTTGCCGAAACGCATGAACCTTCTACTGTAAATAAAAAACTAAACCACTTGCAGTGTTGTGTGTTGACAGCTTGAGGGTTTTACCCCTAAATTTAGGGGGTAGAAGTATTAAAAGGGATATTTTTAGGGCCAGGAATTACTTGGGGTTTTAGGGGCTTCAAACAAAACCAGCAAATATGGAATGATAGCTGGACAGAGAAAACATTTTGCTGTGAATGTGAGAAAGATGGCATTATAAAAACTCCACATCGAGTTAATTCTTGAACGCGGCATGTAAGTAGAATTAATTGTAAACAATTTAATTACAATTTAACTCGCATAACTTGCGCAGTTATTGATTGGCTTTGAAAATGACGTAATTTCTAATGCTAGTAGGGAATACCTACTCGCACCACACCAGTGTCCGCCATTTTCAATCCCATTCTTTAACTGAGCTGGGGGCTTACTCCTGAAAATTTGATTCTAACTCTATTTCGATTTGGTTCCTATCCGGAGCTTTACTCCCGACTAGTCCCGACTGGTTCGAGTTCTGTATCAAAATTTCAACGCCTACATTGCCTAATGTACACAAGCGCACGATCGTGTGGTGGCACGACTTAAAACTAACTACGAACGAAACATTCATTGTGAACGAGAAATTCGTACTCCCCACTGGATCGCACAATCGTGGTTCGATTCGTAGGATTGAAAAGAAATGTCAAAATACACGATAGCAAAAAACGTACTTTATTGGGATCGTATGACATTTTTAAGTGTAATTTATTGCGATATTTCTTCAAATCTCTCATTATGATGGTTTGCACAACATTAAATTGACTGATGAGTGATGATATACGTACATTTAAAAAGAAGCTCAAAGATTTTCTTGTTCTGAAAGCTTACTATTCAGTAAATGATTTTCTGACAGATACAACAAACTTTAGGTAAATACACAAGAGTCCGATTTCTTTGTTAAACTATTCATTAATATATATTAATAAAAACTGTTATTATTATTATTATTAAACAATTAATTTCCACAAATCTATAATAAGTATTATCTATAAGTTATCAAATTTGTACGCCTAATATCAAGGCAAAACATAGTGATACTGGATTATTTATAAATTAACACCATATCTTATACATCATACCTATGTTTAACAAATAATACATTTTGAATTTTGAATTTTTACCTTGCGATGTTTTACAATGTTCTTAAAAAAACTGTATGAACATAATATATTATGTAAGAAGAAACATTTCAAGGAATAATTAATTAATTATTATTGTCTCATCCGGGGTGTACAAATAATATAATTATATAAATGGGACTATCCTAAATTCTGCCAGAAAAGCGATTTAAAAAAAGTCTTTTATTCCCGCGTTCGATTATTGTTTTTTACGCCGAACTTTTTTTTTATAGATAAATTAGGTGTTTTACTCATCAAATTTTATAGCTGTTATTATGTGGCCTAAATATTTGATGGTGTTGACTTATAGGTACAATATCTACAAAGTAAAAAATAAAATGATACAATATTTACAAAGTACAAAACAAAACGATACAAAAAAGCGCGCCTAGGCGGCAAAATATTCCTCCACACCGCTGTCATCTGGCATCGTGCCCAGAAGACTGGCAGCGTTGCCACGTTGAATGGCAACGCTTATTCTTTGACCAAAGAACAAGCCAGCCCTCTGGTCACGCGAAGTGTCGACCAGCCTCTTAGAGATTTCTTTAAAAAGAGAGTACGCACTCGGACACCATGGCCCGAGCGTATCGATCCCAAACGGCTCAAAGTCAACTACTTATGTCTCTAAGGTATAATATTAATTTGATCAATATGAGTACTTATTACCAAAAATAATCATTAAAAAATCATTTCTTAAAGTTTTAGCTTGCTATGTGTGAATGATTCATTGGCAATAGGAAAAGTTAGGGGTGTTTAGGGGGATGTCAACATTTTCTTTAAGAAAGTTTTTGGTAAGGGTTAGCAACACTGCACCAAAGAGTATATAATCACTTGCACTGCACTTTTCATATATATAAAAGTACTCTGTGACTGCACCAAAGAATTTTTACCCAAGATAGAATGCGTACGGAGAAATCTAAGAACTTCAAAAATGAATAATATCCCGTTCATTTAAGGTCCAAAATCTTCAATCAAAATCAGGGAGAAAATACCGGTCGAGGCCGGTCTTCTGAGATAGTATTACCGAGAGCCCGCTGTCCCTTTCCTACATGTATGGACACCCTATAGAAAGAGACAAAAGGCTACCAAATCATCGGACCGAATTTTAGTCAGCCGTCCGCTTTCCAGCTTGATATATAAGTTCCTTGGACTGCACTTGACATTTTGTCACAGATTTCCTAATGATATTTAAGTACGACATTTTTGAGACTTGTAAATTTTTTAGAAGTTGATTTCTTTTCGTATTTAGTTAAGTTATTGTATTAGCGATAATATCACATAATTGTATTGTTTTAAACATGGTTTTGTGACTTGAAAAAGAAGCTGAAGTGTATGTAAGTATTGTTACAGGTAACCTTAAGGTATCTAACCTTTTATTTGCTATTGTTTAAGTTTTGGTCCACGGGATACTAACCCATCAACAAAGTAAAAACGAGACACTAATCAATAGTTCTTGGACGCCGACAGTCAATGGACGTTATTGTTTTAAAACACTTTTAAAATCTACTGTGTATCTTAGCTTGTCAAGACGCTAGTAATATATAAGTCTATGGCGTAATCCCATCCCAAGCGCATGTGAAGCTTTTAGACGGCTTGGCTTGCCTTTATTAAATTTACAACCAATTGCTTTTCTTTTTAGCACCTCGTAGGCGTCGTTTGTTAACAACGGCACAACGACGTCTGCTCCAGCGCTCACCACCTTCACAAAGGCAGTCACAAATGGCGAGCCTGACTGAAAGATTTATCGCCATTGAAGAAAAGCGTTTGAAAAATGAATGGTTTTTTGAAGAGTCTCTGTTGTTGGTCGGAAAATCAAAGACTCCTTATTGATAACCAGAAAAGGATTTTGCAAGGCAGACCCAAGCACTGCAGGATTTGTGTGCATTTTGGTGGAAAATATGATAATGTATTATATTACTTATTTCTTTCAATGTAAATAAAAAATGGATAAGGAAAATACACATGTTTAATTTATCATTGCCTTTTAATATGTACATACATAAACACACAAAAAATTAAAAACAAGACAGCCCTACTAACTAGACTTAGTCTGGATTTGTGCCCGGTTAATGGCAATAGGCCCCCTATTACATGGGACTTATAACATAACTGGTGAAATATGGGTGTACCTACTATGTATAGTAGAGGTGTACCTATGCCTACCCCTTCGGGGAAATACAGGCGTGATGTTATGTAGACTTAGCTTGCAGCTTCGCCCGCATATAATTCCGTTTATCACAGAAAGACTTATCTCGCATCCCTCGGGAGCTTTTTATTTTTCTGGGATAAAAAGTAGCCTATATGTTAATTTGGGTTATAGTCTACCTGCGTGCCAAATTTCATCCAAATCTGTTCCGCCGTTTCAGTGTGATTGAGTGTAACAAATATCTTCACAAACTCATATTTATATATCAAAAGTATGAATAATAATAAATTACCTAATAATAAATTCTTTATAAGTAACAATAGTACTCATAAGTTCAGAAACATTCTATACTTAAAAAACTGTTAGTAAAATTAGAAACAAATATTTATGTGATGAACATAAGTGTCTGTGTTGGTCTGGGTGTTTCTTATGTATTACAAGTATGTATTTACAAAAAAAAAGTATATTAGTATTATATCCATTGTCTAGTACCCATAGTACAAGCTCTGCTTAGTTTGGGACTAGATGGTGCTGTGTAAAAAAAAAAAAAAAAAAACGTCCAGAAGTATTTATTTATTTATTTATATATGGAGGCATATATGGAGTAAAATCACTTTCTAATACATTAATTAAATCCTTAAAAAGCCTGTAAATATGGATAAACTCTACATCCTGGGAAAAGTGTTGAACTGTCTTGATTTGCCTTCGTTTCGTGCCTTCTTGAAATCTTCACTTTTTTAGCTTTTTCCAATAAATAGAGACTTGTAATCATCTGTGCTCTGCTTCCATTTCTTTTATTGCATTTCTTTGCACTTTCAATTACGAGTAATAATGATTTTTGTTACTAAACTATATAAGACTCAGCACAATATTTGGGATATTTGTAGCTTTTAGATTTGACAGATAGAATCGTGGTTAAGGGCGAGGCTGTGACAGGCTGTGAGCGACCTCGACGCTGTTTTTTGCTTAGAGAATACCAAAATGTTCAAAAAGTGTCAAATTGTCCGCTGTAGAGTAGTTCCAACTCTTTGCCGTCACAGCCTTGAGCGCTAGTGTAGCTTTTTAGCTTTTAGATTAGACAGATAGAAGCGTGGCTGTGGCAGCGTTGCCAGACGTGCGATAATTATCGTACATCTACGATGAATGCAAGTACTTTGCGGTAAAAAATAATAGCAGGGTATCGAACGATAGTTTTATAAATTCATACGATAATTTTAATAACGCTGTGATATTTTTGAGGCTTAGTAATTTTTTAGACAACAACCAGCATTAACAACAAGCATTTAAACATACATTCTCGTCACTCTCACTCATTATATGTGCAGTGTGATGCACACGACATACTGAATAAAATGCACGCATAAGAACATAAAAAAACGATGCTTCCCTTCCAACCGCATACTGCGTCCTTTTCCACTTATTCATTTTGTTCGGTCTTAGTTCGTGGGTCGGTTTGCATCAGTTACCAGTTCAGTCAGGACAGTCAGACCTAGAGTCAGACTATCAGACTGAGTGCTATTGGATTAGTTAGGTATCTGTTTTTTTTTTTTGCTTTGCATTGTTACGTTTTTTTTAACTGTTGCACGCTGCTAACTGGGACAATAAGAAATTTTTCTTTTCTTTTTCTAATAATTTTCTGATTTTATTTATCTACACATAAAAATATATTTTTCTTTTTTGTCCCGTATGCGTTCCTATACCATTCATCCTATTGCGATAAAACTTAGGCGAATTGTTTTTAACATTGCGAGTGCGGAGCACGCGATGGATTTTGTGAAAAAAAAATGTTGTTAGGAACGTATGGTCGGGCATAGCTAGTGTTAAATAAAACACACTAATTAATAGAAACTTGAGACCTCTAAATATCAATATAATTACAATTTTGTGGAGGAGAGTCATTCTTCACGTATGCGATAAACATAAGATATTTTTTTCTAGATTTGTGATAATTTCAAACTTGCCATCTGGTAACACTGGGCTGTGCGTGAGGCTGTGAGCGATCTCGACGCTGGTTTTTGTTTACGGAATACCAAAATGTATGAAGAAGTGTCAATTTCTCTGTTGTCGAGTAGTTCCAACTCACGGCCGTCACAGCCTTGAGCGCTAGTGTAGCTTTTCGTACTTTAGTGAATACCAAATCAAGGTTTCGACGCTGCGGCAGCGTTGCACGCAAGGCTGTATCCTTAGAGAATAGCATAGCTGATTTTTGCAATTTCAGGGTTGGTCCAATAGTAAAAATTGTTTATACTAATGAGTTATGTCCCCTTAAGAGGTTTTTAGTTATTTCATTAACGGGTTGTAGGTAAAGTCTGTTTTTACTCTCTTGTCTTATTTAGTAAACAATGTTGGCATGTCTCTTTATTAAAACAAACTACTAATAAAATATAACTACTCGTTCTGCACATGTAATTAGCATTAAAAATATATTTAGGGTGTGAAATTGTTAACACAATGTCATTTAATAATTATTATTGACGAATTGTTAAAGACATGCCAAGATTGTTTACTAAATAAGACAAGTAAGAAAAAACATAGTGTAGGTATACAAATTTTTATAAGGCATCCAATATTATTATCAATTTAATCTACAATTTGCATGACAAAAAAAGTTTCATACATGTCATAACATAATAGAAAGAAATTAATTTAATAATTTAAAAAAAATACAGAAATGTCATTGATTAATTGTCACCCGAAGTTATTTACTGAATATACACTTTGTCAATTAAGAATATTGTATTACTAGACAAAGCTCTAGTTATAGTAAACTTATTATTGATTTGTTGTTATTTAATTACAGACAAGGAGAAATATTGCAGATATTTTTATATCAAACAATGTTGAAAGTTCAAAGTTCAATAAAATTATATTCTATAAAACTATTTAAACTAATTTAGTTTTACTAAAATGAAATAATATTCGAAGTGAGTAGTCTAGACAGTAAATATAACAAGCTTTTTTGTATATTTGAATATAAAAATAAAATTACATCAATTTCAGCGATAATTTGATACTACTTTTATCAGGATCCACCACATAAAATTAAAGTTTGTTTTCAAAGTTTTTTTAATAAACTTTGAATTTTATTTTTTAAGTTATTACTAAAACGTATTAGTGTACGTCTTCCTATCTCACTAAACTAATAGTGTCACCATCCGTCAGCCAACTACCTACTCATTGAGATAAATCTAACGAGCCCAAACTCGATGTGTCTGCGTTAACCACAGCGGAGATCCTGTGACCATCTTCCGACTCCATCATCAGACCAACTCCTAATTCCAAATCATCATAATATTGTTTAGTCATTGGGTTTACATATCAGCCAATTGAAATGTCATGTTAAACAAAAGCTTGTAAAAAGATTCTTGTTTGTCCAACAACAACATCAACGAGTAATCTGAAACACAAATATTAATATTAAAATCCAAGCAACAAACTTTATACACACAAAAAAACACTTGTTTCAGGACAAAGTAGGGTAAATTTTACAATTGTAGTTGCTATACTAGATGCTTTCATGTGCCTCTACTTTCACAAACAAATCTTATTACCTACTTATGAATATAAAAAACAATTATTCATGAAGTGTTATAGTACCTAAAACACAAGTGATCTATAACAAGAAAAAAATATGAATATTATAAGCATACCTCTAAATTTATAACCGGATCTCTGCGAACTCAAATTATAGGACCCATATGAGAGAAGCCACCTTGTCCTGCAGTTTGTTTAAAAATAGGGCCAAACTAGGTTCACTCCCCACTTTACTCCAATATTCTTTAAAAAGTTGGATCACTTTGGATTGTACCTGGCTTGTACTCATATTTAAAATAATTCCAAAACTGAAATGGAAATAAATTATAATATTATTTCTTTGTTAATGTAACATGAACTTCATACTACATGCATATTTTGTAAGTTTTATGTTGTAAAACTCATATTGTAACATTTACCTACTTGAACTCATATTATAAACTCTATTTACCATACATAACACAATATCTAATTCTGATGTAAACATAATGTTTGCATGTAATTTTTTTTATTAAAAGTACCTATATTGATTATTACTCTCAAATAAACAAATAGATGTACCTAAGTTTCTATACTTGTATGAAAACTTACCTACCTTTAAAACATTCCGAGGTATTATCGATTTCACTTTTCCCATAGGCACCTTTAAAGCACTCCATATATTGGTTGAAAAGCTTTGTTTGTCTCGCCGAAGTAGACTTTCTTCAGGGTAGGTACCATTTAGGTCTATAAAACATGAGACATAAAATAAGTTTCCTATTAAATTAAAAGTAAATACAAGCAGTTATGCATATAATACTCACAGTAATTTATTTCACAGATAGGAAATTTTGTATACTTTATTAGACTTTTTTTGTATTAAACTTATCGTCTGGGAAAGGGATGTCAACACTCAGTTTTACCACGAGAACACCTTTCACAAAAACTCAACACTGCTCCAGGGATGTGTCCAGTATAAATACGTAGTATTAAATCCACTTTAGTGTAAATAGATTATATTAAATGTAAGTCTTTGTTTGAGCAGAGGAGCTTGTTCTAATCTGCTTGATTTTACAATGCAAGCAATGGCGTAATTGTTTATTTCACTCGCCTACATTTCTACTCGCTTGTATTTGCTTACATTGCATACCACATTACAATGGCATATTGTATTATTCAGACATAGATTTGATAATATTTAAATAATTTCGATTTCCTCCGCGGTTTGTTTACGTTATTTTGACAAGTAGAATGAACGAACATAGATTATAATTTATGTATTGAATGAACGATAGCCTAGATTTTCTATTAAAATCTATTTTTAACTATTTTAAATTATTTAAACGTACTGAAAAGACGTATTTTATTATTGTAAGTATTTTAATATAGTCAAAAGTAGTTTTTAATCATTGAACTATCTGTTATTTTCATGATTAGTAGAGTTAGTAGTAATGAATACTTTTTATATGGTAACATTTCAAGACAACGGCTATGATGCGGTTACGTTCCAGCTGCGATCCATGTTCGTTTCAGCTCATGTTTTTAGTGGAATAACTTTTTATGTTATCATCGAACGACGAACGCAGTCGAACCGTTGCTGAACCGTTGCCGCTAATCAAACGTTGTAAATTAGTGGAATTGGGGCCCTGATCACTACTTAAGGATAGAATCGTTACTTGAGTATCGGTCTTATTCCAGAACGGTAATTTTACTTTAATTCATCAACAAAACACACGAATTTGACCTGAAATATAATAGAAATCTCTACTCAAGCGTAGTCTGGACCACGCTTGAGTGATTACAGATCAAATATCTGCCCAAATACCGAAACAGGTGACAATATAAAACGAAACTAAACTCAGCTGAACTGTGATCAACAAATCTCTGCTTGAGGGACGTTCTAAAATCAAAGCTCAACTTAAAACTAGTTTTAAACAGAGATCAACGCTTGAGTATCCTTCTGGAATACGGGCCTTAGATAAGCAGCCCGACACGTGGCGCAGATGGCCGGCCGAAGCGAAGCAAATGGAATGGACGGTTCAAACAGCTATGCTATTCTCTAAGGATACAGCCTTGCGTGCAACGCTGCCGCAGCGTCGAAACCTTGATTTGGTATTCACTAAAGTACGAAAAGCTACACTAGCGCTCAAGGCTGTGACGGCCGTGAGTTGGAACTACTCGACAACAGAGAAATTGACACTTCTTCATACATTTTGGTATTCCGTAAACAAAAACCAGCGTCGAGATCGCTCACAGCCTCACGCACAGCCCAGTGTTACCAGATGGCAAGTTTGAAATTATCACAAATCTAGAAAAAAATATCTTATGTTTATCGCATACGTGAAGAATGACTCTCCTCCACAAAATTGTAATTATATTGATATTTAGAGGTCTCAAGTTTCTATTAATTAGTGTGTTTTATTTAACACTAGCTATGCCCGACCATACGTTCCTAACAACATTTTTTTTTCACAAAATCCATCGCGTGCTCCGCACTCGCAATGTTAAAAACAATTCGCCTAAGTTTTATCGCAATAGGATGAATGGTATAGGAACGCATACGGGACAAAAAAGAAAAATATATTTTTATGTGTAGATAAATAAAATCAGAAAATTATTAGAAAAAGAAAAGAAAAATTTCTTATTGTCCCAGTTAGCAGCGTGCAACAGTTAAAAAAAACGTAACAATGCAAAGCAAAAAAAAAAAACAGATACCTAACTAATCCAATAGCACTCAGTCTGATAGTCTGACTCTAGGTCTGACTGTCCTGACTGAACTGGTAACTGATGCAAACCGACCCACGAACTAAGACCGAACAAAATGAATAAGTGGAAAAGGACGCAGTATGCGGTTGGAAGGGAAGCATCGTTTTTTTATGTTCTTATGCGTGCATTTTATTCAGTATGTCGTGTGCATCACACTGCACATATAATGAGTGAGAGTGACGAGAATGTATGTTTAAATGCTTGTTGTTAATGCTGGTTGTTGTCTAAAAAATTACTAAGCCTCAAAAATATCACAGCGTTATTAAAATTATCGTATGAATTTATAAAACTATCGTTCGATACCCTGCTATTATTTTTTACCGCAAAGTACTTGCATTCATCGTAGATGTACGATAATTATCGCACGTCTGGCAACGCTGCCACAGCCACGCTTCTATCTGTCTAATCTAAAAGCTAAAAAGCTACACTAGCGCTCAAGGCTGTGACGGCAAAGAGTTGGAACTACTCTACAGCGGACAATTTGACACTTTTTGAACATTTTGGTATTCTCTAAGCAAAAAACAGCGTCGAGGTCGCTCACAGCCTGTCACAGCCTCGCCCTTAACCACGATTCTATCTGTCAAATCTAAAAGCTACAAATATCCCAAATATTGTGCTGAGTCTTATATAGTTTAGTAACAAAAATCATTATTACTCGTAATTGAAAGTGCAAAGAAATGCAATAAAAGAAATGGAAGCAGAGCACAGATGATTACAAGTCTCTATTTATTGGAAAAAGCTAAAAAAGTGAAGATTTCAAGAAGGCACGAAACGAAGGCAAATCAAGACAGTTCAACACTTTTCCCAGGATGTAGAGTTTATCCATATTTACAGGCTTTTTAAGGATTTAATTAATGTATTAGAAAGTGATTTTACTCCATATATGCCTCCATATATAAATAAATAAATAAATACTTCTGGACGTTTTTTTTTTTTTTTTTTTACACAGCACCATCTAGTCCCAAACTAAGCAGAGCTTGTACTATGGGTACTAGACAATGGATATAATACTAATATACTTTTTTTTTGTAAATACATACTTGTAATACATAAGAAACACCCAGACCAACACAGACACTTATGTTCATCACATAAATATTTGTTTCTAATTTTACTAACAGTTTTTTAAGTATAGAATGTTTCTGAACTTATGAGTACTATTGTTACTTATAAAGAATTTATTATTAGGTAATTTATTATTATTCATACTTTTGATATATAAATATGAGTTTGTGAAGATATTTGTTACACTCAATCACACTGAAACGGCGGAACAGATTTGGATGAAATTTGGCACGCAGGTAGACTATAACCCAAATTAACATATAGGCTACTTTTTATCCCAGAAAAATAAAAAGCTCCCGAGGGATGCGAGATAAGTCTTTCTGTGATAAACGGAATTATATGCGGGCGAAGCTGCAAGCTAAGTCTACATAACATCACGCCTGTATTTCCCCGAAGGGGTAGGCATAGGTACACCTCTACTATACATAGTAGGTACACCCATATTTCACCAGTTATGTTATAAGTCCCATGTAATAGGGGGCCTATTGCCATTAACCGGGCACAAATCCAGACTAAGTCTAGTTAGTAGGGCTGTCTTGTTTTTAATTTTTTGTGTGTTTATGTATGTACATATTAAAAGGCAATGATAAATTAAACATGTGTATTTTCCTTATCCATTTTTTATTTACATTGAAAGAAATAAGTAATATAATACATTATCATATTTTCCACCAAAATGCACACAAATCCTGCAGTGCTTGGGTCTGCCTTGCAAAATCCTTTTCTGGTTATCAATAAGGAGTCTTTGATTTTCCGACCAACAACAGAGACTCTTCAAAAAACCATTCATTTTTCAAACGCTTTTCTTCAATGGCGATAAATCTTTCAGTCAGGCTCGCCATTTGTGACTGCCTTTGTGAAGGTGGTGAGCGCTGGAGCAGACGTCGTTGTGCCGTTGTTAACAAACGACGCCTACGAGGTGCTAAAAAGAAAAGCAATTGGTTGTAAATTTAATAAAGGCAAGCCAAGCCGTCTAAAAGCTTCACATGCGCTTGGGATGGGATTACGCCATAGACTTATATATTACTAGCGTCTTGACAAGCTAAGATACACAGTAGATTTTAAAAGTGTTTTAAAACAATAACGTCCATTGACTGTCGGCGTCCAAGAACTATTGATTAGTGTCTCGTTTTTACTTTGTTGATGGGTTAGTATCCCGTGGACCAAAACTTAAACAATAGCAAATAAAAGGTTAGATACCTTAAGGTTACCTGTAACAATACTTACATACACTTCAGCTTCTTTTTCAAGTCACAAAACCATGTTTAAAACAATACAATTATGTGATATTATCGCTAATACAATAACTTAACTAAATACGAAAAGAAATCAACTTCTAAAAAATTTACAAGTCTCAAAAATGTCGTACTTAAATATCATTAGGAAATCTGTGACAAAATGTCAAGTGCAGTCCAAGGAACTTATATATCAAGCTGGAAAGCGGACGGCTGACTAAAATTCGGTCCGATGATTTGGTAGCCTTTTGTCTCTTTCTATAGGGTGTCCATACATGTAGGAAAGGGACAGCGGGCTCTCGGTAATACTATCTCAGAAGACCGGCCTCGACCGGTATTTTCTCCCTGATTTTGATTGAAGATTTTGGACCTTAAATGAACGGGATATTATTCATTTTTGAAGTTCTTAGATTTCTCCGTACGCATTCTATCTTGGGTAAAAATTCTTTGGTGCAGTCACAGAGTACTTTTATATATATGAAAAGTGCAGTGCAAGTGATTATATACTCTTTGGTGCAGTGTTGCTAACCCTTACCAAAAACTTTCTTAAAGAAAATGTTGACATCCCCCTAAACACCCCTAACTTTTCCTATTGCCAATGAATCATTCACACATAGCAAGCTAAAACTTTAAGAAATGATTTTTTAATGATTATTTTTGGTAATAAGTACTCATATTGATCAAATTAATATTATACCTTAGAGACATAAGTAGTTGACTTTGAGCCGTTTGGGATCGATACGCTCGGGCCATGGTGTCCGAGTGCGTACTCTCTTTTTAAAGAAATCTCTAAGAGGCTGGTCGACACTTCGCGTGACCAGAGGGCTGGCTTGTTCTTTGGTCAAAGAATAAGCGTTGCCATTCAACGTGGCAACGCTGCCAGTCTTCTGGGCACGATGCCAGATGACAGCGGTGTGGAGGAATATTTTGCCGCCTAGGCGCGCTTTTTTGTATCGTTTTGTTTTGTACTTTGTAAATATTGTATCATTTTATTTTTTACTTTGTAGATATTGTACCTATAAGTCAACACCATCAAATATTTAGGCCACATAATAACAGCTATAAAATTTGATGAGTAAAACACCTAATTTATCTATAAAAAAAAAGTTCGGCGTAAAAAACAATAATCGAACGCGGGAATAAAAGACTTTTTTTAAATCGCTTTTCTGGCAGAATTTAGGATAGTCCCATTTATATAATTATATTATTTGTACACCCCGGATGAGACAATAATAATTAATTAATTATTCCTTGAAATGTTTCTTCTTACATAATATATTATGTTCATACAGTTTTTTTAAGAACATTGTAAAACATCGCAAGGTAAAAATTCAAAATTCAAAATGTATTATTTGTTAAACATAGGTATGATGTATAAGATATGGTGTTAATTTATAAATAATCCAGTATCACTATGTTTTGCCTTGATATTAGGCGTACAAATTTGATAACTTATAGATAATACTTATTATAGATTTGTGGAAATTAATTGTTTAATAATAATAATAATAACAGTTTTTATTAATATATATTAATGAATAGTTTAACAAAGAAATCGGACTCTTGTGTATTTACCTAAAGTTTGTTGTATCTGTCAGAAAATCATTTACTGAATAGTAAGCTTTCAGAACAAGAAAATCTTTGAGCTTCTTTTTAAATGTACGTATATCATCACTCATCAGTCAATTTAATGTTGTGCAAACCATCATAATGAGAGATTTGAAGAAATATCGCAATAAATTACACTTAAAAATGTCATACGATCCCAATAAAGTACGTTTTTTGCTATCGTGTATTTTGACATTTCTTTTCAATCCTACGAATCGAACCACGATTGTGCGATCCAGTGGGGAGTACGAATTTCTCGTTCACAATGAATGTTTCGTTCGTAGTTAGTTTTAAGTCGTGCCACCACACGATCGTGCGCTTGTGTACATTAGGCAATGTAGGCGTTGAAATTTTGATACAGAACTCGAACCAGTCGGGACTAGTCGGGAGTAAAGCTCCGGATAGGAACCAAATCGAAATAGAGTTAGAATCAAATTTTCAGGAGTAAGCCCCCAGCTCAGTTAAAGAATGGGATTGAAAATGGCGGACACTGGTGTGGTGCGAGTAGGTATTCCCTACTAGCATTAGAAATTACGTCATTTTCAAAGCCAATCAATAACTGCGCAAGTTATGCGAGTTAAATTGTAATTAAATTGTTTACAATTAATTCTACTTACATGCCGCGTTCAAGAATTAACTCGATGTGGAGTTTTTATAATGCCATCTTTCTCACATTCACAGCAAAATGTTTTCTCTGTCCAGCTATCATTCCATATTTGCTGGTTTTGTTTGAAGCCCCTAAAACCCCAAGTAATTCCTGGCCCTAAAAATATCCCTTTTAATACTTCTACCCCCTAAATTTAGGGGTAAAACCCTCAAGCTGTCAACACACAACACTGCAAGTGGTTTAGTTTTTTATTTACAGTAGAAGGTTCATGCGTTTCGGCAAAGGAATCTTCATACAGCCTTAAAACTCAGCCCATAAAAATGTTACAAGCTCTTAGAATAATAACTTATTATTTGTAATTTTAATACGTTTCTTAAAAAACCTAAAACATTGACCTTATAAACCCATTAAACTATCAGTCGAGAATTATCGATTATATTGTACAGATATTTGTGTCAAGCCCTAACTCGTCTACGCAACAGCGACGAGTCGACACAGCCTTCAGTTCGTCGACGAGCATAAATGCGTTAGTGAATACCGTTTGAATCAGCGTTGCGCTCTCGGACGTTCGTAAAGCTGTCTAAATGTCAAGCCTGTCATGACATACAGCCACGAAATTGTAAAGCGCAAACCACACCGAGAACGGGTGCGGGTCGGGCGCGGGTCGGGTCGGGAGTACGGCGGGTATATTGACCTATTTTTATATGGACGACATCACACGAAACGTGGGCGCGGGTTGGGCCAGAGCCGGGTGGAGCGCGGGAGCCACGCGTTTCTCCTGCCACTACAGACAAAGCGCGGGCCGCGCGGGTCGGGTCGGTCGTCGAATATACGTAGCTATTCATAGAGTAAATTTTTGTACGTATTCACCGATATGTACTTACACAGAGAGCTTGCGTGGGTCGTCAGCAGCGCGTATCAAGTGTTTGTCAACAAGCTGTTGTAATTATTTACAAAAAAAAACTCTTTCTCGTCATTTATCTAAATGATAGTGTTCGTAAACATTGCCTACTTACACTTTACTTACTTACTTACTTTTTTTTGCCTTTTGAAGAGAAGCTTCTATGGCGTCGTTGCACACACCGCCGACCCGCGCTGTGTCAGCTGTGTGTGAAGTTCTCACTGTGAACACAACAAACAGTGCGGCTCACGCGAGCAACACGACCCGACTCGCGCCCGACCCGCACCTGCCTTGTGTGTGATTTGCGCTTTAGAGAATAGCATAGCTGTCATGTTACTAATTGAAAGTACTCGGATGATTACAAGGCTCTATTTATTGGAAGAAGCTAAAATAAGTGACGATTTATAGAAAGATTGAAAGGCAAAACAATAAGAAAGTTCAAAAATATTTCCCAGGATGTATAGTTTATCCTTATTTAAGACTTTCTGAGGATTTCATTTATGTAGGTATTGGAGAGTGATTTTTATCCATATACCTACTTATGCCTCTGCAAATTCGTGCCGGTGGTTTAACTACTAGGCTGAAGGTTTGTTTATAGCTTGGTTTCTTAATAAATTATGATTAATAAAGATACCATCAAAAGATTGTATTACATTCGTAATGTTTCAGGTATTATGCACTCTTTATCATTTTTGGCTAATGGAAGTTACCAAAAAATTTAGACACATATGTGTCCCAGGCTTCTGCTTCTAGAGCCATCCACCAGGTTGTTGATGATAGAAATAATATTAACATTATCAACAAATATATCAGATTTCTTCAAAATCATGATGGACAGCAAGTTCTCAAGGAAAGATAAATGTTATAATACATATAAGTATTATCAGCTTAGACATAATTCTTTGTTATTCTTATTGTTATACCACATTTAAGTAAAGAAAGATTGACTAATAATATGAATATTATTATGGAAAATAAGTTGAGTACCTACCTACATTACTATTCATTTAATTGTTCGTGTCTGTAAGTTTATCTGGAACTCTGCAGCAGTGATAGTTTTGTTTTATAAATTGATTGACTGTATTATAGTTTTACAAACAGTTATTTAAGTAAATAATGTTACTTACCTTACGAGTCCTATTGTTTGTCGAAATAAATAATTTATTATCGAACATATTCATAGTATTGACAGCTTTGACTAATTTTTAGTAGACAGCATGTCGGTGGTAACATTTGAATTACAAAAACCGTTCTTACTGCTTACAAAATAAACTGTCAAGGTCAAACTGTTACCACTGACATGCGGTCGAATGTACTACAAGGCAATGAGAAATTAGAAATATGTATTTTCAGTATCCATTTTTTATTTACATTAAAAGAAATAATTTTATTCTTATTTGTTTAACAAAATTACTAATTCCTATTAAATTATTCATATTTTCCACCAAGGCACTGGGGGATGCACACAAATCCTGCAGTGTTTGGGTCTGCCTTGATCATGACCTACTAATCTCTATAAAAAATATCAACATCCTTTTCTGGTTGTCAAAAAGGAGTTTTCTATTTTCCAACCGTCTTTCTGCAAATATCCTCTCATTATACAAACGCTTTTCTTCAATGGTGACAAATCTTTCAGTTAGGCTCGCCATTTGTGACTGCCTTTGTGAAGGTGGTGAGCGCTGAAGCAGACGTCGTCGTATCATTGTTAAAATAACTATGCCTACGAGGTGCTTAAAACAAAAAATCAAGGGGTTGTGAAATGAATAAAGGCTAAAATCTTCCAAGCCGTCTAAAAGCTTCTCCAATTGCGCTTGGGATGGGACCCCGTTTCTTGACATGCACACAGTTGTTAATACAATGACATCCTTTGACTGCCCGGAGCCCGAGAACAATTGATTTTCTATTGTGGCTCGTTTTTGCCATGTTATTAATTATTAATAACCCATGTTATTAATTTACCATCCCGTGGACGACAACCATAACAAATGTAACAAAATTTGGTTAGGCATAATAATATTTACTACATATCTTCACTTCAGCTTCTTTTTCAAAAAACTATTTTTAAAACAATACAGTTCAGTTTAGTACAATCGCTAATATAATAATTTATCGAAACACGAATAGAAAGAAGCATTACCTACTACAAATACAACTCTCCAAAACAAAATCACAGAGAAAATAATCACTTCGTTACAAACAAAATGTCAGTCAGTGATCAAAGATAATATAATCTCTACGTGTCAGTGATTATTTTACTCAAACTTCTTGGTCATTCATGGTGAATAATTACATTATTTTTGAAAAATGCAGTGCTGCCAGTGTACTTTTGTCAAAAGATACCTGAGAAGAGTTATCCAAAATTAACCATTAATATGAAAAGTAATTTTCGATTAACTTAAGATTCAATATAGTCTACGCAGACGAAGTCACGTGCAAAAGCTAGTTTTATTAAACATTTACAATTGTAGCACTGCCAGATATTTACGTAACACTTTACTTTTAGATATTTTCAGTTTTCTATCATTTTCAACTACTTATATACTAGCATATGTGTACTCGCATTCAGATGAAGTTTTTAATTAAATAGATAAAAAAGTTCTTGTAGAACACTACAATTTCCCATTAAATCAGCTGGAGGTACCTGTAGTCGATCAAAGGAATCACGCAAAGTACTGTAGGCACGTTCGTGTAGGTAAATAATAATAAATTATTGTTGGTTCCTCGATTATAGCTTGATGCGTAGTTTATTATTGCTAAGGTACCGTGTGGTGCCGTACGTATTGCATGAACGAATTGCACCACCCTCTCTCTTCTCATGGGTGTAGTAAAAAGCGACTTAGGGATTCACCAGAGGATGGGCAGCAGCGTTCTCGAACGGCGATTCGCGAAACGCGTCACCCATCCGATATACCGAAAGTCCGCCACTTTCGAGAAAACTATTCCCGATGCAGCAACGGCTGCCAGGGGGACATAGCGGCGGTGTCCCCCCGCAATGCCCCAGTAAGCCGAGGTTCGAGCCCTCCCTTGGGGGACGCCCTTATGCGGTTTTGCAGTTAGGGTATCCATTCTGGGTACCAATTCTGCGAGAGTCCAATCGAAAAAAAAAAAATCGCCAACCCGCCTGCCAAGCGTGGCAATTATGACCCTTTGGGGGGTGGCCTTTGGCGTTTTTCGGCTGAAATGATGATGATGATGAAGTTTTAGTGTAAGAACAGAAGTATAATTGGGTCGGTATCTTTTGGTCTCGATCTCGATATGTCTAGGTTGCCCGTAAGACTAGATCGCGAAATGAGTGGATCTCGATTGGACTAGACATCGTAACGTCTACATCTCAAAATATTTTACATCTGTAAACAGAACAGTATCAAGCGCTCGTTGTAACACGCCGCGCTACGCGTTTTCTCAGTACCAAGTAGTACGCACGGCTACACATCAAGCTGTACATTTCAAGTATAAGCTGATCTCGCATTGTACGGAAAGCCTATGCAATGCGAGGTCAGCATAAACTGGAACAGTTCAGCTTGATGTGTAGCCGTGTGTACCAACTATTTAATTCTGTGCACACGCATTGTTGTGAATACGAGTTAGTTATCTACATGGTAATAATATATTTGAAATTAACACATCTATTACTACGATCCACGACGACAAAAAGTACCTTAAAAAGTAGATTGCTTGTTATTTGTAATACGGTTTTAATTAGTGCGAGAAGAGATTACTTTGTGCATAAATTCATAATAAGTAACAATAATTAATAATATATTACTGTTTTTAATTATCACTTCATCTTCATCATTATCATCATTTCAGCCGAAAGACGTCCACTGCTGGACATAGGCCCAAGCATCGCCACAACGACCATAACGATTTTAACATAAAAAATGTAATTTGTGGAGATAAATAAAAAAAATTTATTGATTATTTATTTTATATAATATCAATAAAATTCCATTCCAACATTACAATAAAATATCTAATTCGATTTCGAAAAGATACCTAAAAGCTGCCTAAAATTTACCTTTTAAGTCGTCTAACCTGGAACTTGACCGAGATAAAAATTACCTAAAGGTTACGAAAGTAACCTTCTGGCAACACTGGAAAAAGTCAAAGGTCAAACTTTTGTTGTTTGTTTTTAGGGTTCCTTACCCAAAGGCTGCCAAACGGGACCCTATTACTCTCGCTACGCTGCCCGTCCGTCCGTGCGTCAGTCTGTCTGCCCGTCCGTCTGTCTGTGACAGGGCTTTATCTTTGTAACGGTCATAGATAACCAGTTGAAATTTTTACAAAATATGTGTTACTATGGTGCATATCACGACAAATACTAAAAATAAAAAGTATTCTAAAACCAAAGGGGGTCCCCATACAAGAAACCTCGAAAAACATGCATTTTTTTCAGCGTTTTTGTTTCTGCTCTATCATCAAAACGGTAATACATACCAGCGTCAAACTTGGTCTAATTATAGTGCATACTATGTAGTTTAGTAATTTTATATGTGGTGGTACCTGCGTAAGAAAGAGATGCAAAAAAAAAAATCGCTCACGGTGCGTTGATGTCTTTTGATGAACTCTCGTAAATTAAATCAGTTTCTATGGGGTATCAGGTCGAAGGGTGGTACGGAACCCTTACTGCGCGAGTCCGACTCGCACTTGGCCGGTTTTTTTGTTAACATTTAATTTAAAGTATCATGGGTCTCGCAAAGGAATCGTCATTCAGCCTTAAAACTCGGCCAGTAAGAATATTATAAGCTCTTAGAATAATTAGGTATTTACTGTTTAAAATGTTACTACATTTCTTAAAATACTTAAAAATAGACCTTTATTATAACTTTTAAACCCATTAAACTCTCAGTCGACATTAATCGATTATGTTATAAAGATATTTGTGTCAAGCCCTAACTCGTCTATGCAACAGCGACGAGTCGACACAGCCTTCAGTTCGTCGACGAGAATAAACGAGTTAGTGAATACCGTTTTGCGCTCGCGGTCGTTCGCAAGGCTGTCTCGACGTCGAGCCCGTCTCGACGTACATCCACGAAATTGTTAGTTAGTGAATAGCACTGCTGGGTGATGCAATTTTAGTGTTTGAGTTAGTTGATCAATTGTTTACAAAGAATTAAAGTATTGTTTATATTTATTCTTATAATTTTTATCTGTTATTTCTAATTGTGTTTTTGTTGGTATTTCATTAATGAGAGTTGGTATTATGTAAGCATTTGTTCGTTTTCCGTAATAATTCTTAACCCACGGTATTTCAAGCTTAGCTTGAGTTATTTTTCGTGTTGTTATTTTATGATTGACTTTTATTTGAAGCGCTTTGTTGGTAAATTGTTCTATTAGTAACCACTCTTTTATTTTTGTATGAATTGGTAAGATTTTACAATATTTAAATACTTCTCTTACATCTGTATCATTAGCGCAGAGTGTTCTTTTAATTTTATTCGGTATAATTATTTTTAAAAGTCGAAGTTGTAGGCAATATATTCTTTCTAAGTAAGTTTTAAATGTTCTACCATAGCTAGTGATTCCATATGAAATTATTGATTCTGCAAGTGCGTTATAAAGGTCTATCAAAATTTTAAAAGGTACTTTGTATTTCATAATAGCAAATTTAGCTAGTATTGCTCTCAGTTTATCGCAAATGTAGTCAATGTGATAACCCCAGTTAAACCTGTCATCTACTACAAGACCCAAATATTTGTAGTGAGATACCTGGAGCCCTACCACAACCTCTTATTACGATTCAATTGAGGACCTAAATTGATACGCTTTGCTTTTTCGTACCCTGACATCGAATACGCGTGACACTTTTCACACTTTTGGATCAGCCAGAACAAAGTCTAAACTGAGTCGCAAATCTTGCTTTCGTTCATTCTATTCGTACCGGGACCTCGATTGCACGGTCTGAACTGGTTCGCTATCTGTCAAATAATACGACTCAATTAAAGTTGATATTTTCTTAGTAAGAAGTGAATAGTTTTCGTTATTGTATAACAAAGTTAAGTAAAAGTTTAATAATTTAAAGGTAATTCGTGTCTTATGTTAATTATAAAATTAAAAAACCAAGTATGATATTAATTATTGTGATAATTACCTAAAAGTGACTTTTCCTAAAAATACTTTTGTATTATTTTAGATGTCTGACAATTCTATTTTATTTGAGTTTATGGAGTGTGATAATAATGAGGAAAGTAGGAACTTCATGCTGCAATCAAACATGGGAAATAAAGGAACAGCCGGATTTATTGTTCAAATGGAAGAACAAGACTTCATTATGGGAGCCGGCTTTCTAAACAATTATTTTTCTTAGATCTGTGTAATGAACTAAGACCATTATGGGACCTCTTAAAGGTAAGAATCATAAATATTTAACTTCTTTTAAGACTTCTCCTTCATAATACATATACCTATGTAAAAAAACGAAAAACTACCGAAAAGATGTAACTATCTAAGTAATAATATTAAATAGGTATGTATTGCATTGTCTAATAGGATTAAGTAATGAAAAAAACAGATTATCTACCTAATAATCATCATCATCATCATTTCAGCCAAAAGACGTCCACTGCTGGACATAGGCCACCCCCAAGTAGGGGAGATATGCCATAATATAACTATCTACCTAATAATATAATAGATATAATTTGTTACAACAAAGGTGTACACACCAGTAACAATAATAAAAACTTAGGAACAACATGATATTATAATACAATATTAACAACCTGCTACGTCAACCTATCTTAGTCTACTTCTAAATACCCATATGGATTATATATAGGTACAACCACGAATAACTTATGAAATACCAATAATAAACCAATTTATTTCAGATATTGACTGCTCTGTTGTTTTATGGAACTAGGGCACATCCAAGGCCAAAAGGAAACATGAGTGCACATCACAGAGTACATTGTAATCACATCAAGGGCGTTGCTAGCCAATGACCCAGGTTCGGGCAAGATGATGGATGCTATGATTTGTAGGTAAAATAAATACAATTAGTAAAATTTCAATTGTTTACTAAAAAACAAAATAGGTTTTTGGCATTAATAATATATTATTATTTTCTACAATAGAAAAAAAAATTAATGTGCCTATGTGCTTTATTCAATATGATACCTATTACAATTCTCTGTGTGTACCTACATAATTTTATCAATGAATATATAAGTAGGTACCTACTTTCTTATGATGTAATATACAACGTGTTCTTGAAATAACTGAAAACCTCTTAAGGGGTCATTGTACTCATCAGTATAAACAACTTTTACTAAGGGACCAACCCTGAAATCAAGAAAAAAATATCAGGTGTCCCCTACATTTTTGTTCACATGAATCGATAAAATGTAGGGATCAGCTGTTTTTTTTCACGATTTCAGGTTTGGTCCCATAGTAAAAGTTGTTCATACTGATGAGTACATTAACCCCTTAAGAATGTAATATCATTGGTTAAGAGGTTTTCAGTTGTTTCAATAACACGTTGTATATTATAATGTGAACTAAAGGTGCTAAATAAAGACGCATATAAATATATAATTGTTTTTATAACAGATAAATGTAACATGTTGCAGGAAATTCTTATTACGATGACATCAATAATCAAATGCAGCTCCCGGCACACCAGAGAGCCACTACACAGACTTGAATATCCAGGGAATAAGTGTCATCAGAAGGACATTGGGTGTCTCTTAGCACATTTTCTTTGTCTTCGAGTGTATACTTAATCTGTAAAACAATAAATTTATCTTAAATATTATGCTAATCCATTTAATAAATTAATATTCTCAGAACCCTATTTTTACTAATAATGCAAATGTTACGATGTTTGTAACTCAATCACAACGAAACAGGTTAGGATGACTGATTGGGATGAGAAAATGTCCATGGAATACGACAGGATTAGTTTTATACCAGTCATCCCAAGGCAGAAATAGTAAAACTTCTAATTACAGTTAAGTAATTTAGTTTAAAAAATTAATAATAACATCTAAAGGGTTGCATGGTAAAATAAATTAAACTTACTTCTTGAAATGGCTATCCATACTCCAAGCAATCCAGAGCCATCAGACTGGTCTCCTGCAGTCTTTTGCGGAGAGAAGCTTTTATATTATTTGTAGTAATTCCAGTCTGTGCCTAAAATTAAATAATATATTTTTTAATTAATTATTCTAAGTACCAAATGAAACCAAATAATAATAAATCCTTGTTCAATTTTTGAAAAGATACAGTGAAGTTTTAGGTTTGAACCATATTTTCATGACAATATGTTTATCATATTAAAAAAAATTGTGATAGCCTTGCAGTTAAGGCCTTAACCTTCTCATTCAGAGAAGAAGAGTACCCAGCAGTGGGACAGTAATGGACTGCTTATGTTAAAGATAGATATAAGATAGAATATTCTTTATTGTACACCAATAACATTATTAAAATAGGACTAACATGAAAAATAAGGGTACAACTAACTATGTTAACATACCTATTTCACCAAGCTAACAAACTCACTCGTATAAATATGGGTTTAACTCTTACGTACCTTGCACCATACTTTTCAATCCTTTACTACCATCACTGTGGGGAATCTAGCTTAGGGCTACTCATTTCCAAAACTTGCGTAATCCTTGGCTTGGGTCGATTTATTGTAGCCCATAGTTGTATTTAACTCCCATAGGTACTCGAGTTGACCAAAAATAGCTGCGGCGGGTGGTTTCACTAATAACTGATACACTATTAAAATATTTCACCACTAATGTAAGCTTGGCGATTAAAAGTTAATACAAGATCTATATGTGTGTAGCACAGACCAAGTAGAGATGCTACGCATCAGACGACAATCTCCGAACAAGAAATTTGGTCGATAGGGAACCAAAGAGTAGCCTCAATAATAGAAAATGACAAGCACAGATAATACATTTTTTTCAACTTCCAACCAAGCAAAAGGTTTTTAAATTTCGGCCTTGGATACAAGGCTTTTGCCTCTTATTCATGCGTAGGTAGGTACCTATACATGCATTGCTAATTTTTTATTTTTTATAGTGAAAGTGAAATAAAAACCATTACTTTTACATAAATCTGTTTATTTTTCAATTTTCTCCTATAAACATTATGTTTTTTTTCAGTTATTTCTAATCAGAATAAAATTCTACATTTTCTTGTTTGATTTGCATCCACAGGATCTTCCTAGCCACAGGAGTCATCGTCTTCAGTGTTGAAGGGACTGTTATTTGATTGTACATTACCTGCAAGGAAAATGAAGGCTTTTAACTACATGGTTTTACATTAATATCTACAATGTTATCATTGCATTTACATAAATCAAACAAAATGAAAGATAGAAATAAAATAATTATTTTAATCTTGTTACAGGCGAGAGATAATATTACACATCAACAATAAAATTAAAAATAATATGCCTGTAAAAGACTAAAAAGGCCCCCATCTCAGCATATGCTACAACACCGAAATGTTGCAGCACTGGTTTTCAGATGGGTCCCGGAATGAACATTATAACCTAGTAATTTAAAGTATAGCCCAGTGGTTGAATGCTTGCCATCCTTGCAGGGGGTTCTGAGTTCGTACCCGGCCCACACCTCTGGCTTTTCGAATTCAAGTGCGAATCAGAATTTGATTGTCACTTTTTACTTTAACGGTGAACGAAAACATCGTGAGGAAACCTACCCACTTGAAAGTGCTTCATACAGTTCTTGATGGTGTTTAGTCCACCAACCCGCAGTAGGCCAGCGTGGTGGACTCAGGCCTGAATCCTTCTGAGAAGAGGCCTGTGCCCAGAAGTAGAACAGTAACGGGCTGATAATGATGAACCATTTTTTAATAGAAATGTCTTTAGAACTTTACCCTGCCTACCGTCATGCTCAAACATTTCTCAGTTGATTGTGACATTCACACACAGCTTACTTTGTTGAGGCCAACTTATAATATTATTATTCATATTATTTTGTTTTTAAATATAAATGCCATTAAAGAAAATGAAAAAAGCTGTTGCTTACCTCATTTAACAAATGATTTCCAACAAAACTGTATGTAGGCGGTGGCATCTCAGTATCTGAAATAATAAAAAATAGTTTTACAACAGCATTAATATTATTAAGATTCCACACCCGAAGGGTCCAAATGGAATCCTATTGCTGTGGCCAAGGGCAGATCCAGGATTTGTTTCTGGGAGGGGCACAAGGGCCAGATAGGCAAGGAGTACTTAGAAGTGTCCCCTATAGTATTGCATTATGAGTGATATTTTATGATTTCCAACTTGCGGTAGCATGTAGTATACTTATGTTTGCAAAAAGAAACAAATAATATTCAAGCGGTATTGTATTAATCTCCCAACTCCTAGTTTTATTTGAACCATCTGGTGGGAAGGGCTTGTTTCCCTATGTATCAATTCATTAAGCTTAGTTTGGCCCCCAGAAGCCTGAAATAATCGTTTTCTGTAGAGTGTACTGCATGCAGATTGAAAAGTTCATTGTCAAATATTACACTTTAACATTGAAATGAAATATATTATTATTTGCTCACCTGATGTGATCTTAAAACAGTGGCTTGATGTGCTAGTGGCTAGTAGTAGGCTTGTTTGTTGGGCAGATGTTAACAAACATTTCGTAACCGTAATTCGTAATGTAAGTTTTTATTTAGTTATATATATTAAACTTCGTAGAAAACTGAATAGTATATTTCAACTTTTAAATGGGATAGGTACATAGTTTAGACTGCCCATTTTACAAAGAGTTAATTACAAAGAGAATTACTTCAATAATTGAGATTATATATGTATACTACACATAGGTATATAACAACAATATAAAGACCAGAAGGGGAAGGCCGAGGGGGACGAAGTAACTGTCAAAATCTATTATTGAACCCATCTAGAATCATAGACATAACGTTGAAAATTTTTGTTCTAAGATTACTACCCGTGGTGTGTAGGTACCAGTTACCACAGACCAAGTAGAGATGCCAGTTACACATGACAAATAACCCCATTGTAAGCCCCATTGTTAAAACTATAACATAAAGCAAACAATCAGTCAGTGAATAAACAACTTCTAAATCACTTCCACAGACATAGTAAAAAATATAGACGAAGTGCTGCGAACAATCTAGTGAAGCCAAAAAAACTATGCTCCTTCTTGTACAACCAGCGCTCACGCACACACATGTACCTCAAACCGTGCTCACTCTCTCTCACTACACATGTTGCGGCATATCGTCCAGTATACATCGCAAAAGCAAATATCCTTCAGGTGCATGGTGTGTGCGTGAGCGCTGGTTGTACACGAAGAATCAGTTTTTTTTGGCTTCATTATTTTTATTCGCAGCACTTTGTCTATATTTTTTACTATGTCTGTGATCACTTCAAAACAACTATTATAAACAAACGCGTTGATATGACAGGTACGTTCTAAAACTTATTTAAATTTGTACGTCTTCCTGTTTATAGTTAAATAGGAATATTTCATACTTCAAATCACCGAGTAGATTTAAAATAAAGACGCGTTCATTCAATATGTGACTATTTTATGCACTAATAATTATTAATTAAGTTTTTTTATACTTAAATATTAAATAATATAATAACCGTAACTTTCCGTAAGTTCGCAGAGTTTGATTTCAGAACGCTATCGAGAGAATGAAATCCAATATGCGATATTCGTATAGCGTTGTCTCTTTCTAACACTGAGAAGCAGAACAGGACCAGAGACAAATTTCATTCATTCATTTTATGAACGAAAGATTCAGTTCAGGTTTAGTATTAACAAGGTCATGGTACGAAAATTAGCGATCCAATACTTGACTCTAAATTGATCTGCATCGGAATTGGTTCGCTACGTAAAAGGTTGTGGTAAGGCTCCAGCTCTAGTAGTTCACATTTGCAGTCATGACCTATTGATTGCATTACATGCAAACACTGGTGACTATGTGCTACTATTTTGACTGGCTTTTCAGAATTGAGTAGGTGATTAGAGCGAACATGAATAATTTTGGTTTTACTAGAATTTAACACTAGTCCAACATCGTGAGACCATTTACATAAATTGGTGAAGTCATTTTGAATACGTTGTTCAGCTTTTGATATATCTTTATCAGCTGCTACGAGGCACGTATCGTCAGCGTATTGATAAACGGAGCAATTGTTTATTACGTTTTCCATATCGATGACGTATGCTAAGTAATGCAAGGGTCCTAGAACCGAGCCTTGTGTCGTTCCTGTGTCAACTAATTTTTCATCACTGAGCTCGTTGCTGATCTTTACACGGTGTTTCCTGTTTTTAAAATAATCTTTGCACCAATTCAATATAGGCCCACGAACACCGGTATTTTTAAGCTTGTTTATAAGCGTATCATGCCTGAGAGTATCAAAGGCCTTACTAAAATCAATAAATAGTAAGACGACATGTTTTTTATCATTAAGGTGTTGATTTATTTCATCTGTGAATTTAGATAACAACACTGAGGTTGATTTGTTAGGTTGAAAGCCAAACTGGGCTCTTGATAGCACGTCATTTTTAGTATAATAATTATGAATTTGTTGACATACGTATTTTTCGACTATTTTATCAATGACTGGCAGTATTGTAATAGGTCTATAGCTCTCATAATCACTATGAGATCCCTTCTTATAGATTGGCCTCACAATGCCAGATTTTAGTTCTTGTGGATATTTTCCTAATTTTATACTTGTATTAATCAGTTTGACTATCACACTAACAATTTTTTCAATTAATAACTTCACATCTATGCATCGGATGCCATCTATACCCGCTGCTTTATTTGAATTTAATGTTTTTATAATATTTGATATGTTACGTTTAGTAGGGTTTTTAAATAACATTGACTTGTTTTCTGGAAAAATATAATCTGATTCTGGAATTAGTCTTTTATTGCATTTCGGTAGAATTTTCTTAACGTTTTCGCTAAATGCCGTGTTGAAATTATTCGCTAAACTTTTTATCGTTATATAATTTTTCTTAAATGCTTTTAGTATTGCTTCATCAACCGACTTACAAACTCGACCAGATAGTGTATTTAATATATCCCACATTTTCTTTTTATTCATTTTATTATTAATAATTAGATCTTTGTAATATTGGTTTCTAGACTTTTCTATTAGTTTTCGAGTTTTATTTCGCAGTTTATTAAATTCTAATCTAAGGATTTTATTATTCATATCTTTTTTCCATTGATTAAAAAGTAAATCTCTTTTAAGACACATGTTATTAATTTTATTATTTATCCACGATTCCTTGTTTCTTTTGCTATTTGTATTAATTATTTTTGTATATTTTGATTGTTCATAACAGCATTCAAAGTTATATTTTATATAGTTATATATTTCTATTGGGCATTGCATCATATCGACCACACTCCAGTCTATGGCATTCAGCTTATCTTTTAATATATTATAATCAATTAGTTGTTTTAATGTTGTATTATTTTAATTTAGTTTGCTCTTGGAACAGCTTTTTTCTTTGTTTTTTTATCATCTTTTCCTCTGCTTGTCATCTTCATCTGTAGTCATTTAAAAAATTGCGTATATTTTCCTTCACTTTTCTTATATTTTTACGTATATCCTTTTACGTATTTCCCTACCCACCATGAGATTTTCAGACTTTCCATGACCCTTCATATCGTGAATAACCTGATAATAATAAAAAAAGCATTACCTTAGCTACATTCTCATTACCATCATCTTATTAGCTGAAGGAAATAGATGGTAATAAAATTGAGGGTAGTGATATTTTTTAACTTTTTTAGATTTAACTCCATTATTAATTGCAATACGTAGGTACAGACATTTAAAGATATTCGAACTCAGTTACAATTATGAAAATCAAAAAATTAAAAAAAAGAATCAGTTGGTACCATACTTCAAAATCAGACTACCGGTCATGAAAAAATTACGTGCCACGGTTCAAAATCACGTCTTGAGATATTTTTTTCGAGAAGAATCTGCAAACGTCTGTCCTGTTACACTATTTTTGGCCGACTAGATGTCTAGATGAGCAATGTGCGCGGAGGAAGGGGGTAGCTACTCCACTACGTGTATCTACAGGATACCTTTTTAAATTTTAAGTCGGGCTGAAGGTAGTGGTTTTTTTTGTGACAAATCTATTTTACTGATTTTACTACAGCGAATGAACGTTAATTTCAATCATATTCTACTGTCTAAATTCACAGTTTTATTCCCTAATGTGTACCTACTCTAGACTTCTCAAACAACAATACGCCGTTAAAAAATCTGTTTATTTTTTCATTTTAATATTAGTCCCATAATTCATGTAAAGGACACTGAAGGCAATGAAATTTAAATATGTTTTTCAAATTTTTTACGTACTAATTTACCAATTACAGAATGAGTTTTAGGCTGCAGATATACCTATATAACACACTTGTAATATCAACAATATTTGGTTCCTTTAGAGTACGCAGTTTCGTATATTTTTTGACGGACATGTGATTTGCACCAAATCAGAGAACTACCCACAAAAGAAAGGATAGGTATATATATGGGCGCGCTAGTGTTGCCACCAATATGTTTACACTTTTTTGACAGGACTTATATAATAAGATAATATATATATATATTAAGGTGAATGCTACAGGGTAGCCCGCGAAATTCAAAATTTCTTGCGTTTTTTGCTAATTGTAGCTCTGTTTTGAGTTGCATATCAATCAAAATACGATTTGCGGTAGTAATAACAATATATCTACTGAATAATACTTATAAAAAATATAAACCTAGCTTTATAAGCTCTAGAAGCTCGATAATCGATAATTTGATCGTAAATTCATATAATCGAGCTTGTACAGCTTATAGAGCTAGGTTAATATTTTTTATGAGTATTATTCAGTAGATATATTGTTGTTACTACCGCGAATCATATTTCGAATTATACACAACGCAAAATACAACTACAATTTGCAAAAAACGCAAGAAATTTTGAATTTCGCGGGCTTCCCCGTAGCATTCACCTTAATCTTTATTACTGGTCAGTATTGAATGTTTCTTCCTGGCGTTGGTTGAACATTGCGCCCTCTAGTGTAATTTGAGAGTAATATAGCTTTCCATAGCTTATAAAATTAAAATATTAATTTATACTCGGACTCAGACCAATTAATGTCTATACTATATCGAATATCGATGCTTACAACGCAATCTATTGCCATTTTGAGGTAACTAGTTTATACAATAAATTACTTTTAAATTATGAAATCTTCTGAAATAAATATCCTTTATTTCTAGAATTTGCTATGTAATTTATTAATCATGAAATTCTGTAAATCATACTAATTTTTGTTGTATTTGTTGTACTTTGCAAAGATCATCAAAGATCAAAGAAGATACCTTTTGTTTAGCAATGTTTAAGATTTGATGATTTGTATTCATTATTTAATGTTGTAAATAATGTTATTATTATGATAATTATAATTCGAATATTCTAATTAGATTAATGAAATGATTAATTTAAATGTTATTAATTTAATTTTGTGGTTCTGATAATTCCGCTTTATATTGTTTCATATTTTAATATCTGGCATGATTTGTTGGTTTATAGGGTAGTGGAACCAATAAATGAACAATTAAGAGACTATGGTAGGTTTGAATTTTTTTTTCTCAGTCATTTCCCTCATTAACTCTTGGAAATAATTTTTTAATGCTTCCTAATATACTCAACAAAAGATAAGTTTAAATCAAACCTTATTATTTCTAACCAGGAATTTCAAAAAAAAAAAATCTAAAAAAATAGCGGTTTTGCCCTGAAGTTGAACACTGTGCCCTAATTATGAACATTCAGTGTCCAATTGTTGAACTAATGTTTTTCTTGGGAAATTTAGTGACTGTAAAATACAAAAACTAGGATAATATAGTAGATTTTACGGTTGAATAATTTATTAAGAACTTGAATTAATAACAAAAAAGGAATATTAATAATTATAACTGTTTGCAAGTTGTTTTGACTGAGTCGCTGGAATAACTGGGTGAAATACGGCATAGCCTAAACAGACCCTCTCGTGTCGTTCTCGGCATTAATCTGGGCAAAACCAAAGTCATGTTCAACATGCATGTCATGCCAAGGCCAATATTTGTCGAGGGGACGGCGCTCGAAGTTGTACAAGAATACGTCTACCTAGGGCAGGTTATCCAGCTTGGTAGACACAACTTTGAAAAAGAAGCCGACAGAAGAATCCAGTTGGGCTGGGCAGCACTTGGCAAACTTTACCGAGTCTTCTCGTCGCCTATACTACAAAGTTCGAAGATGAAAGTCTTCAACCAGACAGAGACGGAGATTATTTTTGGTCTGTAGGTATCATTCTCACGTCCTATTCAAGAGTGTTCTGCTCATATATGTCTTTCTATTTTACCTCAATGCAATAAAAGAAAGAAAACAATACTAAGAAGAAGTAGTAGACGGCACTGGGCACATATTTGTTCACTGTTTATAACAAGACCAAAATCCAAACTATGTTATTCATTTAGTTCAGATTATGGGGTTTAATACCCAGCAGATGAACTTGTAAAATTTGAACAGTTCTTAAAGTTCAACTTTTAGGCATAAATCATAAAGATGAACAGTGTAAGTTTCCATACAAAAATAAAGTCTCAAAACTCTTTGATATAATTAAATATATACAGGGTGTCAGGGAAACGCTTCCGAAAACGAAGACAGGTGATAGTGATTACTGATATGAAACCACGAAAAAAAAATGCTATTCTTTTTTTAGATTTTTTTCATTTTTTTTGCATTTTTCATTATGTATGAGTTTTATTTAACTGCCCAAAGCTGGTTATGTATGACAAATGTAAAAAAATATATAAGAAAAAATCTAAAAAAAGAATCGCATTATTTTTTCGTTGTTTCGCATCAGTAATCACCAGTAGGTCTACTCGCATTTTACGAACGACAAACGAAGTACGAACTTTCGTTCCGACTGATACTTACATAGTAAAGATAGACACATAAAAAAGGCACAATTAAGATAGACTACGGTTCATAGTCGTATACAATTTACCGGAGATGAGAAAAACAAACGTCAAAACACGATCATCGCATGCGATAAGGGAACGATGGTTGACCGGAGTAGCAAATTGTGCGATGAATCGTACGATTTATCGAATATCGTCGAACGGGAGTAGACCCCCAGCACCTATCATCGTTTTCGGAAGCGTTCCCCTTACACCCAGTATGTTCAACTTTTGGTTACTAAGTCAACAGTTACGTCATGATCGATTTGTGTATTTTAGTTTTCCTTTATATGCAATCGATTTTGGTTTATAATGTCTGAACAAAAGTGAGATTTGCCCAATAGATGAACGCCGTTCAACTTTTGGATTACGATAAAAGAAAGGAATCCATTACTTGAACAGTAAATACTACAGTAAATTTATTATGTAACACAAATCTGCATTTGTAAAATTGAAGAAACATAAATCACCATTTTAGTGAACGTAAAACTTCTTTAAATGATACTGGTGTCGATTCTCTTGTTCACGAACTAAACTTATTTTAAACTATCGCTCTCTTTTACAAATAGTAGATACAAGAAAGGGATGGCAATCATTTTAGAGCTGTCAAATTAGACGGAATTAAAATTTCCATACAAGTTTAGTCGTGATCTCGGAACGTGCCCACTAAAATACAAAGAAATGTAACACGTAAACTAATTTGACAGTTCTAAAATGGTTGCTATCCCTTTCTTGTATCTACTTTTAGTAAAAGAGAGCGATAGTTTAAAATAAGTTTAGTTCGTGAACAAGAGAATCGACACCATTATACACTTTCTGTAATTTAATCAAAACCTTAAATTTTCAATGCATTACCTTAACTAGATTTCCTTTGTAAGCGAATTTTTGGTGGGAGCCTCAGAAACAACGAATTATCATGAGCGCGTCGGCGTTCTAAAAGATAAAGTTTATTTTGAATTGGGTTCAAAAACTGTTGTTGTTTGTGGAAAAAAATGCCACCTACACATTAGTAGTATAGTCTTCTCAATATTTATAATTTTCGACCAAATGTTCATCTATTGGGGGGTGTTCATCTTTTGGTTCCACGACCCTATAATGTTTAGAGATTATCTAAATTAATATTAGTTTTATCACGACGACTGGTTAATTATTTTAGTGTTCATTTATAAATTAAAATGTATATTTAGTGACTCCGTTGGGTCTATTTGTAATGTAATAATATCAAGATGGAGACACTGTGCTTTGCGCGGGCTGTCGTCATTCTTGTTGTAAAACTTCTGGTCATTTCATGTAATAATCGTGTAAATACATAATTTGGAGTAATGAGAAATTTATTTCGTGATGAATCCTGATGAAACCTTGAGCTACGCGCGGACATATAGGTACATGAAGAAATAGATACTAGTGAAGAAGTAACAAAGAGAGGAAAAAGTCATTGACAGTCATGCGCCATGTGTGTCTCAGAATTGTGACAATTCGTACTGGGGCCTTACTCCCGACTGGATCGATTACTGTATCAATCGAATTTGAATTCGAGTTAGTGTCAATTCGTACTGCATTTCTCTAGAAATTGACATTAGTTCAGAACTCGAACCAGTCGGGAGTAAGGCCCCTGCATTCCTCTAGGATAGGAATTGACATTAGCTCGATTTGGTTCAGAGCTCGAACCAGTAGGGTGTAAGGCCCCTGCATTCCTATAGGAATTGACATTAGCTCGATTTGGTTCAGAGCTCGAACCAGTCGGGAAAAAGGCCCCTGGACAATCAATTAGACCTACCTTGGCAAATCATTTTATAATCTTTGTTGGTTGATAAATGTATGTAGGTACCTACCTACTAAATGTGTAAAACAAATACCTAAGTAAACGTCCTTCATCAACACGTAGGTACCATGTACCTACGTAACAGTGATAGTTACCTATTGTTAACAGTTACGTTTACCTAGTGCCGTAGTGTTAAAAAAGCTTACTTCGTTATTTTACTCTCAAGTACGTTACTACTGCACACGCTGTCTGACCTGCCTGCTCGATGCCGAAGTGCCCGAAATGTAGTTTGACCGGTTCTCCTGCTCGCACTCATAGGCTACCTACTATTATCTCTCGCAAATTCCCTCTCAGCAGCCGATTGGTTCGCCCACCTTACACATAGGTACCGTTTACAAACGGTCAGATTTTCGTCTTCATGTTATGTTCATGTGGACGTCGCGCTTCGGTGTTCCGGTTCGCGGTGTGTTGTGTTGTATTAATTAATACCCAGTTGAAACTTCTATTCATTTTTGAGTGCATTATAAACATGTTTCTATATTAAATTTTAATACGATTGCTATACCTAGTTTAAAATGATTGTTGATTGTGATGTTGTTTGCCCTTTAAAAAATATTCATTGTTCAAAGTGATTTGGTGGAAATCGTTAATAAGTTAATGGCTGATAAAAATAAATTAACTGATTAAATATTAGACAAACGTTGATTCAAAAAACTTAATCAAGTGAAATTTACGTAATATAAAATGTGATATAGGTACCTAGGTACCTATAATAAATACCTATAGCTGTAGGAAGCTATTTTAATGGACAGTAATATGAATCGTGCTACTTCTAGAAATATGGAATCTTTACCGAAACAGTTTGTTTCGGCGATGCGAACTTTGTTTGATATCATGGATGAGAAACACACTGGATATGTAAAACTTACGGATATAGAGAATCGTTGGCGGGACGATCGTACTAGAGGTTTGCCCCGCGGTGTCATAGAGAGCTTGCAGAAGGTCGCTTCTCACGATGGTCTGCTATCATTCGAAAGATTCTGTACTGGACTTAAAATTTGCCTGTTACGTAATAGCTCTTCTGGCAAAGAAGATAGATTTGATGACGATGTCGATGTTACAGATTTATCGCAAATAGGTTCTCAAACACACCGACCCCCTTCTGCACCATTGTTAGACGAAAATGATTCACAAAACATAGACCAAAATTGGATGGTTTTAAAAAACTCTGAAAGTTCACCTCAGCACAGAACTTTAAGTATGCCTGTCTTAGTCCAAGAGCCTCGTCACTTAAGGACAGTATCTATTCCGAATCATAATGGTTCTAGAAGAGTTTTCGGCCCACCAAAACCACCCAGACTTGAAAAACAATCTAAAGAAAGAAATGAAACTTCAAAATCTAGCTACAAATCAGAGGAGGAAACTGGGTTTGATAATGAAGAAATATCGGTGGACAAAATAGATTTTGAAGAAATATCTCGAGCCGTAGAACAGCAGCAGGGCAGAGGGCTAGGTGATGGAAGATCAGCGAACGAGACACAATCACAAATGCGTCGTGTCTCACGTCGGCGGGAACCGCGCCGCCACACTTTACACAATGGTGTTGACTACAATCTTTTGAAACGGATGAAGCAGATAGAACAAGAGAAGGATGTTTTACTGCAAGGCTTATCGGCAGTGGAGGAAGCTCGTGAATGGTACTTAAAGCAATTAGCAGAAGTTCAAGAAAAAATGCGTTATGCAGGCAGAATGGGTGCTTATGTGGTAATTTTTTTTTTCAGTATTTGATTAGGTAAACCGTTTACTTGTTCAAGATAATGATAAATACTTATTTTTTAACTTAAATAACTTTCGAATTATTCGGCATTCTCATAAGAACCCCTTACCCATGTAGGTACTAATACCTAAATAAATAAAATCGTCTGGAGTAAAGAAGGAAAAAATGAAATACTTACCTAGGTACTTTCTAGGTACCTATATCGTTTTGTGAAAACGATCCTTTATGTATTATCTACTAGCAGAAATCATCACGTTACCACATCAGTTTAATTCAGGGTTTTACGAAAAAGACATTTGTTTTAAACACCGTGTTTAAAACATGTTTTAAACACATTGGCAAAAAACATAGTTTTTTTCCTCGTGTTTTAAATCAGTTTTAAACAATGTTTTAAACACGTTTTAAACAATGTTTTAAACACGTTTTAAACAATGTTTTAAACACGTTTTAAACAAAGTATTATATAGTGCTGTTTTATTGAAAAATAAAACAGCAGATATGGGACATTTAACTCAATAGATTTTAATTAACGTCACATCAGGGGCATCATACTGACGTTCTAAAATTTAATTATGGGTTAATATGTGAAAAATCTTCGTATGTGTACGTCAAAACGGTCATCACAGTGGCCTAGCACGGTACACAGTGCTGGGCTTTTCTAGTAGATTCAATGTAATAAACTTTTTTTAGGTCCACAACCAATAATATATTCGTAATTATAGGGTTCAGGGTTTTGAGCCTGCATGACGAGGTTAATAAACGTAGATGAAGCAAAAGAGATGGCTACCTACCCCAATGGGAAACATGCTTGATAATACCTACGTATGTATGTATATAGGTTCTAGCGTGTGGGTTGCTGTGCCAGAAAACGTCCTCGTGTACGTGACGCTGCTGGTCCTTCTCGATACGTCTGGAAGGAACAGCAGTTGTTTGGGCAAAGGCCAATATCTCTTCTTTGGACCGAGGAAAGTTTATGGCTGTGGTTAATATTCTGACACAGGAGGAATTTGGGCCAATGTGACGTTGCGTAGCTGGTGTGACTAATGTTGCTGGCGTGGCTGGCGTTACCGTGACATCAGCGTGTCAGCTGCGTCATGGCGGGGCCCATGAGGTGGCGCGCAGTGTTCTGTGTGCGTAGCCGGGGAGGGTGCGGCCAACGTTAGGCCGCACGGGGAGAAGGGCCACGCCTACTTGTATCGAGCCGGGAGGTGAAAAAAAAGGGTCTAGCATATATTATTTTTTAGTATTTCTAAGAATTCGAGTACCTACTGATTTACAAACGTCAAAATTATCATAATTTGCATACGATAATATAGTTTGTAAAAAAAAACAAGCTGTCAAGTGTCAATGTCAAACAAAGGTAACGTCTGCCTGGAGTGCGTTCTGATTCGCACAATGTTTGCTGTCGACATCAAGAATTCAAAATAGGTAAGGAAACTCATCAGTACAGCCAAATAATAAAGTTTGTGACGTTATTTTTTAAACGGAAAAATGTTTCAAACATGAATAAAACATAGTAAGAGTATGTAAAAAAAACATTGAATTAAACATAAAACATTGATTAAAACAAAAAAAAAACACAAAAAAACTTGGTATTTTTAAAATTTCCTGCTTTTTTGCAACTCTGGTTTAATTTAATTTATAATGGTGTCGATTCTCTTGTTCACGAACTAAACTTATTTTAAACTATCGCTCTCTTTTACTAAAAGTAGATACAAGAAAGAGATGGCAACAATTTTAGAACTGTCAAATTAGTTTGAACGTGAACAACAGGATCGACACCAACATCTTCAACCTAATAAGTAACTTATTTATGTGATAAAAGAAACAAATCTCTAGTGTTTTATTACTAGGTACCTAAATGTGTTTTAGCCCTAAAGAGCATATTATCTGTGACTCAGCTGAACTGTGATCAATAAATCTCTGCTTGAGGCATGTTCTAAAATTAAGTCCCAACTCAAAACTGAAAAACGGGGGGCGATACTGCCTACCTACTTATTTCATTCTCATTTGTCTGCCTCGTTGGTCTCATGGTAGCAAGCGCGACATCTAAGCGTGGGGTCCTGGGTTTGATTCCAGGGTCGGGCGAAAAGTATTATAAAATTAAAAGTAGTATTGGGATTTTTCTTTCAAGAAAATTTCTCAGTAACGCCCGGAGTAAGAAAGTTGGCGGTGCTACCCCTGCCTTCTTCGGAGAGCAATTAAAGTCGTTGGTCCTGCGCAGTGCGCCTGATTTCTCTCCGGTCGTGTCGAATTGCCGTCCCATCGGATTATGAGAGTGAGAGTATAGGGAGTGTCCTGTGTTTGCGCACACACTTGTTGCACTTTAATACGTCCCGTGCAGATATAGTCTCCGTTGAGATTGACCGCCGTGACCGAAGTTCGGCCAGAAGGAAATTACTTATTTTATGAGTGAAATTGATTCTCTTTTCAGGAACCTTGGAGTGATGCACATCAGGAGCGACTTGAATTACTAAAAGCACGGGTGTTGGAACTCAATCGTCAATTAGGAGCGTTGGCGGCTGGTTGGCGGCATGGGCAGCTTTCGCTTCACATGAACTTAGCATTACCCGCGGCCTCGCTGTCGGGAACAACAGCCACACCTAACAATGCTGCTGTACTTAGATCCCAAAATCGTATGCTTGCAGAGGTGTGTATATTATAATCACTTGGTTATTTAAATTTTTTTACTTGGTCTGAGTTTCATACACAGTTTAATACAACAACGAACGACGATCCGACAACATGACGAGCCTAGAGATATAGTTAGTAGTTACATATACCTATGAGAGGTATAGACACAAGTGCTCAAAATAAACATGAGCCCTTAGAATGTAGTTATTCTAAGCATGAGCCCGATTTTGGAGAAAACTAAAACTTTTTGATTTTGCACCACTCGATAATGTTGCTGATAAGATCCTGATTTTTGTTCAAAGAAATCGCATCTTTCGTAAACCTTAGTAGTGCTTTCGACTGTTCTTGGCCTGGGGATTTTTCCCAAAGGCTAACATTTTGGTCAGCTCCCCAGTTTTTAAGGTGGGCTGTAGTGGTGCATGTAGTAATGCCACAGATTGGCTCCGGGCCCACAGTGGGGCTTTCAGCACCAGCTCTATTTCAATTTCAATTTCAATTTATTTTATATTGTGGTACATAGGTAAAATAAAGATATTAAATATACATTTTGTTGTGCTGCTATGACCTGCCGTAACTGGCATACAATAAATTTACAACAGGACAAATTCTTACAGTAAATATTAGGTTAATAAAAAATAAAAAATATCAAATTTAATTTATGAATACTATAACAAACCAAAATCATTTAAATACATTTTAAAATGTTTGTGTGTACCCATTAATAAAAATTAAAATAGTGGTTTCATTACCCCTAATGCCACAGTGTCCTATAATAATGGCACCCATCCTAGTGCCACCGAGTTTGCCGCTCCTAGTGAGTTCAATAGCTGGACACACTCCTTTACAAGTTTGGAGTCAATTTCCTCTGAATTTAAGGCTTTTAATGCTGCCTAGCTGTCAGAGAAGATGAAGATTGGCCTATAAGTATAGGTCCTCTGCAGACTTAAACGGACACATCCTATAATGGCAAATAATTCCGCTTGAAACACGGTGGTGTACTGGCCTAGGTTGGCGATTTTTTTTTACCTTTGGCCGCCCACCGTGGAATCCAGCTCCTGCTAGACCCTCTTTCTTTGATCCGTCGGTGAAGCAAACAACATCAGTGGACTGAGGCTGGCCTGAATGGCATGTCGTCCTTTTACTCAGTCCTCTGAGGTATGAATACCCTAAACAGCCTGTCAAACCTGTGTTATTTTAACATTGCATCAATGGGCATGGCAATGATGTCTTTCTTCATAAGGTTCTCCTGCAGTGCCCTCATGGCAGTTGACTTCCATCTTGTCCTTCCCGCTATTCTGGCCCTTATATTGCTGCCCTAGCGTCCATTTGCACCTGCACATGCAAAGGAACGAGATTAAGTGCAGCGGTTGGAGTCGATGCAATTGCTCCTGTTGTGATGAGACACGCGAGTCTCTGGAGGCTTGAGAAAGCATCCCTGCAGGTAGTCTGATCGGCTTTTCCATTCCATACGACACAGCCCACGGTCAAAGATAGTTGAAGGAACGCCGCGCCGTAGTGGTTTTAGTTAGTAAGAGTCCGACACTAGCCCAGCCTTGGCCGGGTGGAGTGCGTGCCTTTCCAAAAACCAGCTTGTTCGAGAGTTTGAAAGTCATTGAACCTGCGTGTTAAACGATTTAAAAAATCTTGTACCTACACGTGGCACAGATGCATATAGTGTGACAGAACACAGCACGATAAATATGCCTCGAATACATTTTCATTTCATAAACCGCGGTTAAACATAGATTGTTACAGTAGGCATGCGGGCATGTAGTTCTTCAATAACGACTTCACATTTCCAGAACAGCATCGAGTATTACCCCGCGTCAGGCGTAGCACCTTCACATAAGCCAAAATTAAAAATTCTCTTAAGGATTCTTAATACTGGCTTCTAACCAATTACAGGATTTAACTGTTAGACAACATTTCAACCTATAATTAAGCCAAAGTAAATAAAACACGATACCTAGAATACCTACAAGAAAAATTATCATAAAGTTCCACAAACTGAGTGACACCGACTTATTAACAGTTGCTTGGCTTTTTACAAATACCCACCACCTGCCTGCACTGTGTTTCTGATTTATTCTCATCAAATCATTTAATAAGCAAGTCATCTACCTACATGTATTTCTCATTTTTCAATATTTTTAAATGGCTATAACTTTTTTCTTCCAGTGGTTAGAGATTTGCTGCCCTAGAATAAAATAATACGATTATTAAGACCTTTCGTTTAAGATATGTGAAAACATGCTACAGCTCTGGGGACGTGGTCCATACATTTTGCCCATGTCTAAAATAGTACGTTTTTTTTTCAGGAAGTCAACAGAAAAAATGAGAGAATAACAGTTTTAGAAAGAGAAAAATCGGCGCTTATAAGAGAATTGCTGCTTCAAAGAAACAGATCAAAATTAATCGATAGTTTTACGTAGGTAACTAATAACGGAATCTTTACAAATGATATGATTTTATTTCTGTGATGGTGACACTATCATTTGGTTAATGATCATTGCTAATGTTGGCACGCAGAAGTTTTTGTACCTACTGATGTAAATAAGCCATATCACATCCTAGTCTACTTGAATAAGTGAAATAACTAGAATGAGTGCCATACAGTTATTTCAGGGCTGTATCTTTTAACAGGAGGCCTACCGATACTTCCATTGAATTCGTAGTTCGTAGCGCCCTTGGCGAATACAAGGAGGTAGTTAGGTAGGTACCTACTGATTTATAAAAGAAAGTCGACGAAAACGATGAAAGAATTTATAAGTGTCAAACTCGTAGGCCAAACGTCATTAATTTGAGCTTTAAATTGCTACCTAGGTAGCCAGTTTTTTTTAAAAAGAATATGTGTTTCTCGTTACTTTGGTAATTAATCTGTGGTTACTATCTTCTTAGTCTGTGGTTGGTTACGGAATGTTTGTTACACACACAGACCGTTACACAGTAGGTATGTTACATACCTACCATTTATTTTAAGTTACTAACATTATGTTTATGTTTTTCTTTTGTTTTTACTAACACTAACTATATGGACCTATATGTATGTTGGTATAATATGGTCTGAAATAAATATTTATTATTACCTATACCTACAATAAAAAAACCCTACAGGATTGGTATTCCCAAACATGGGTGAGCAAATCGTCAAACGTTTTGCATTGCATTTTACGTAATGTTGGGTATTAGTTGGCCAATTCATTAAATGCCCAGCCCAGGTACATCATGATCTGCTCGAGCCTACCATCAGACTTCAACTTATAGATGTCAATAATACGCAAGCAGTGTACCTAGTACGAGTTTGACACTTACGAATACTTTCAAAGTATTCGTCGATTTTCATTAATAAATCTGTAGTTCCTCCTCGTATCCGCCAGGCGCGCTACTGATTTATGAATGAAAGTCGACGAAAACGATGAAAGTATTCGTAAGTGTGAAACTCGTACTAGGCCCACAGGTAGCCGTCCATTTGCGAACGTCTCTGTCTCGCTAAATTCACGCTGGGGTGGAAGATCGTACTCAGTAGATACCTACTGAGTACGAACTTCACAAAAGTTATAACATTTAAGCACAGTGATAAAAATCTCGTTCACTCACGCCTGGTAGGTATTCAGTACTATTGAGCCTTCGTATGCTCTACTTGTTTGGTGTATATTGTAAGCAACTATTCTGTTACATTTATTTATTTGAATGAGGAAAGCCCGAAACCGCCAAAAACATAAACACTAAATTTTCCCGCTCGCTGCGCTTGCGCACTTTGTTTCAGTTTTGGGTTGGGACAGTGGGACCATATTTAATAAGTAGGTCATCAAAGAAGTCGTGAGCTGAATTTTGGAGAAAATAAGATCTACCTAGATTTTTTTAGACCATGTAATTTGTAAAATTATATAAAAAAGTAGTCTAGTTTGCTATGCTCGGTTTTTCTTAATAATATGTAGGTATTTGAAAAAGAAGTTTCCCCGAGGCTGACTAGTTTATATAAATCATCATTATAATTGCCCCCCCCCCCCCCCCTGAGTGGAATCCTGGATCCGCGCCTGAGTTCTAACAAGTTATGTTATAGCATAGCATTATATTTTTCTGGTTGGCACTTTCAGAAAAGGCCCAATTCGAATGATGTCCTTTAAAACCTTATACCTAAATAGATACTCAGTAATATTTTAGTTTTTCGTTATACCTAGTTGAGGTTTAGTCTTTTAATACTTTAGATTTATATACATGAGAGGTCGAGAAGCTTATAATAATAATCAGGACATTTTACACAGCACCATCTAGTCCCAAACTAAGCAGAGCTTGTAGGTACTATGGGTACTAGTACTAGACACTGGATATAATACTTATATGGGACGTTCTTCTTTTTTATCGGCAATCTGACCGGATTTTTTTTATATTTGTTAAAAAAGTAAACATGTGATTTCTTTAGTAAAATATATTTTAAATATTGCCTCGTTAATATATATGTCAAAAATATATAATGCATCGAATTATTACTTGTAATTTTTGTTTTACTTCAAATTTTGTAGGAATGGTAACAAAAAATCAACACCTCAGTCACAAAAATGTTTTATTTTTTTATTTTCCATGCAAAATCAGATCTTTAGTTTCTTATTACTTTCTTATCAAGAATACAAACATTTATTTTTAGCTAGCTCCATGGGACGGAATTATTAATATAAACATTTAAAAAATGTTATCCAATCCCACTCTGTCACATTTTTGCTTCTTAAGACAAAAAACTTTTTAATATTATGAAAGTCTTCCAATAAAGTAACTTGAAAATCTGGTGAACACCTTTATTGTTTAGTATGTAATACTAGAAAACGGTTCCATACAAAAACGTACACTCCGTCACGAGTTAACTCCATCACATTTTTGTGACAGAGGTGCCTCATGACACTCAGAGGTGTAAAATAGTAGTGTTCGAGATTCTCAGCATTCGCCTAATTATAATTTATGCATAAAACTGGGCATATATGAAATATTTATCAGGAATTAATAAAATTATATTAAAACACAGAAATTACAATAATATTTGGAAGTAGGTAGTACCTAACTTACGTGACGGAGCGGTCGCTAAATAAACACACGCACCTCCTTTTATTGTTTGCAAGCAGCTGACTGGTATTGCCGGGGTGTAGGGACGCCATATACCATTAAGCCTCTAGACGCCGATTAGCCGGATACCCCCGGTCACCACGCATATGCAGTACCACTGCATATCATACGCCCCGCCGCCAATCGGGACGTCACTCCGTCAGCGAGAGGCACCAATCATACCTCCGAACTTTTGAGCCGACCAATCATAACGCGCCGTTCGCACCTCGGCCCCCGCCAACACTTTACGGCTGTGTTCGCATGCAAAACGTTGTTTGTGGCGTATTAAGGCTTGCTGGTCTGTGAGGGACGCATAGCGTGGGTCCGGAGTAGAGGGGGACTATGCTCTTATGCGTAGCATCTCTACTTGGTCTGTGATGCTCTTTTCTGGTGACCAAGGTCAAAATTGCTAACGCACATTATTTAGTACCATAAAATGAGTGACAGAAGGTAGCAACAAAAATCATATACGGCGGGGGACAGCTAATAAAATATTTTTTTATTTAATAATAGAAACATTAAAAATTATTTCTTCTTATTAATTTAATAACAAAGGTTAAGTAGTTCAGTAAATGTTTTTGGATCATTGAATTAAGAAACCTATGGAAGTGGCACATTCTTCTATATCCACCTAGTTTATACAAATATCTATTAAATCGTTATTGAATTATGAACCTATTCTTTGTCTCTTGTTAACCAACGTGTTATGTCGTCTGGTGAAAGAGATCGCATGCTATTTGTATATTCTCTGTTTGGCAACATCTTTACGGGATGTCAAAATACCTACGCCGCGTGGCAACCCCTTTTTTTTTTTTTTTTTTTTGCCGTGGGGAAATCCTCATGGATGCACTCCGCCCGGGGTAGGCGGAGCCAGTGTCGGACTCTTACCGACTAAAACCACCACGGTGTTCCTTCAACTACCTTAGCCGGGGGCGTGGGAACCCGTGAGTATTCACACAACCACCCCCGACAGGTCCCGGCCCGCCACAAGCAGGCGAGCCCCTTCTCCCCGTGCGGCCTAACGTCGGCCGCACCCTCCTAGGTGGTGCACACGGAACACTGCACGCCAACTCACCTCATGGGCCTTTACCAGCTGCACCAACTACGCCGGCTGTGCCAGCTACGCCAGCTGCTGGTCAGGCAGCAGACTACCCCGAGTCTGCTGCTCGCAGGCCCTACCTCCCGTAATTTTTTATAGAGGTTTTCTTCCTCGCGGTCCAGGCGGTGAAGCCAAGACCCTCGGTCCCAAGAGGCGCGAGAACACTACCTCAGCGGGCACTCCTGGGGTTACGAGATCGACGGGGGCAGGGAAAGACAGTCCCCCCGCTGCCTGCCCAGTGGCAGGGTGAGTGCACACCGGGCCCGCCCCTGCTCCTGCACTGTGCCCTCTGCTGATATCAGAGGGACACGTGGAGCAACTCCCTACTGGCCCAGAACGGGCCCCTCCCGCGCCAGAATATTCGCCACAGGCAATAAAATCCCCCGAAGGTTAATCCCTCGGCAGGATTTTATTGCCCGTGCCCAGGATGCACCGGCCAAACAACTGCCGATCCCTCCAGACGTGTCCAGAAGGACAAGCAGCCGTCAGGCACACGTGGAGGTTTTCTGGCCAGCACCCTCGCGTGGCAACCCCGCTTACCCCGCAATGTGGCCCATAGTACATGAGCTGTCAAGTAAACAAACTAGGGCTGTTGATATTTTTTAAATATCAGATTTTCGATTTATCGATATTTTTAAATATACAATCGGAGTTAGATAATTTGAAAAAAAAAAAGATATTTCGATATATTGGCCAAATTTCATGATACTAGGTCAATGCGAAGTACCCTATAGGTTTTTTATGTGAGTTTGCGAGTATCAAAATGTGACATAGCCGTATGATTGCCTTGACCTAGAAGCTTGATTTTTTATGTCCTAGGGACAGCCGAACTTAGTATTTGATATAATTGCATTATTTATTACTACTTGAAAATTATTTTCATCAGCACACATCTCTGGTACGAAACACGAGCATCGATATCGATACTTTTTAGTTTTGATTACATACTTCCCTAGCTATGGCCACCATAACGGTGGCCCGGATATTGTAGGTATACTACGCTTATTTCGTAGGTATAACTGGTCCATAGGTACAAGTCAATGTTTTGGATAGAAACTTTAAATGTGATTTTTTTTTAAGAGAGCAGCACAGAGTACTGTAATATATATGAGCGAGAGCAGTTTGTTTACATTAGTGGTCACAGAGGGACACACTTTATTTGTATAAAAAACTCCTCCGTTACGTTTTTCGTATAGGTACTACTGCTGCTGTACGTACTGTCACAATAATTTTGTAAAAAATAGTAATAATCAAAATCTAGTTTTGAGGATATTATAATTGTTGCATTGTCAAGTTTACTCAAAGTTGTCAAGTGTATTTTTGTGAACGAAAAAAATATAAATTTGTGTTTCGAAGCAATAACATTTTTTTGTGCAGATAAGACAAGTCATTGTCGATAAAAAAGAAGAAGGTCCCATATACTTTTTTGTTGTTGTAAATACATAAGAAACACCCAGACCAACACAAACACTTATGTCTATCACATAAACATTTGTATCCTATGGGAATCGAACCCACAACCTCATGATCAGCAGTCCTACACTTGAACCACTAGACCACAGACATCCCTCCCCCTTGTCACACTTTGTAGGCTTCTCCCTCCCATTGACGTCTTACCTAATTTATCGAAGGCTATAGTTGAACAACAAAAAATAAAACAAAGGTAAATTAAGATGTGTCATGGTACTGAACCCTTATTTTATTTATTTATTTATAGTTAATTAACACGGCCTTAGGCCATGGCAGGCGACAGTCGAGTGTTGTCACTCCATGTAAGGTTGTTGATGTACGGCCAAAATTAATATCCAATCTATCCACGACTTACCCTACTAGAGATAGAAATTTGACATATTTTGTATGGAGCTTAAGTCAAATTCCTATCTCTAGTAGGGCAAAACGTGGATAGATTGGATATTAATTTTGGCCGGTAGTTGACATCGCCTAAAGACAGATTCAATGTGGAAGTTAACCACTAGCAGAGCTTATGGTAGCTTAGCAGCTAATTTTATATCAATTTGTATCTTTCATTATTGACTGTCTAGTTTTAAGAATAGTGCCATAAAATAATTAGGGCTTACTAATCAAATATTTGTGCAATCAAAGAGCTGTTTCATCTGTTTATCTATGTTTATGCAACTAAAACTATTTTATTATACTGATTCTATACATTAATTGACATTTTTATTATATAATGAGTAATCATATTCCCTGAATGGCACATCATAAGTGAGATGGCCATGGTCCCAGGCTCTTTCAATGGCAACCAATAACTCCTTATGTTTCTTTTGACAAAGTCCTGTTTTGTATGCATCCAATATCTGGAAATAGAATTCAAAAATTATTTATAAGTGTTCATATAAAATCATAAGAATTGTCACACTTTAAGAGGTTACTTACATTCATTTCTATACTGAAAATGGCAGAAAAACACCATTGTAGTTCTTTGTTATCAAGCGAGTTTTTGAGCCAGTGTGAGTGAAACAGACTGTTGCTAAGCCTATGTCCAGAGTGCTACCTAACATTATTCTATCTATCTACCCATTTATTAAGTTGAAAACTTAGTAAAACCAATTGTTGAAAGGTGGGCCAAAAAATTGGTCAGTTCTGCAAATGTTATAAAAGCCGACCAAGGGATATAGACATCAAGAATATGAGCAGGAGCATTGTCCCATCCATTAAGAACAACAAAGCTTGAGCACCAAACAATCTGCCAAATTTAGTGTTACAGAAATAAATATTATTTATTTACCTGCCCAGTGTACTCAGATATAAATTGTTCCAGCAGTTTTGTATTCCTGTGATCTAAAACTAGATATTCATCTCGACAAATGGGGCAAGGATTCCCAGTAGATATTACACCATTTCGGACACAAGACTTTCTAGTCTTCCTTGGCGCAAAACTACCTTTGTGGTTACGCCGATACAAGACCCAAACTGCAGTGTCACCGTAGGTTTGCTCATAAGCTTTACTTTGCATGTATCTTATGCTAGTTTCAACAGGCAATATTTTGGTTCTGTCTTTAGTAGGGTCGATTTCTTTTTGATCCTCATTTGACTCCTCAGGCTGATCTGAATAAAAGCGAACGCTTGTCCTAAAATCAGACAATACTGCTCTTTTGACTAAAGAGCGAATGTACAAGGAAAGTGCCATAGCTCTAAATCTTAGGTAGCCAGAATATTCTTCCTAGATTAAATTGTAGTTTTGCAAAAACCTAAAAGTTGACGTTTAAATTTAACCTCAAAAATAGTCAAAAATGCAAATTGTATTTTTTTTTTAATTTATTCATGACCATGGATACTTGTCCTTCAGTCATAATCATTGAACAAATTATACTTATATCCTAGTAAAGTGATGGAAACTTTACTAGGTTTCTGAGGGGAAGATGAGATAATACAAAAGTCATGTTTTTCAGCTTTGTACCATTTATCCACACTTGTACACGTTAACAAGCACTTAACATTTAATAATCCACCATTATTACACATTAACACTCGAAGAAACACAAATTTTGGAAAATAAAAAAAATCCACAACATGATCTTTACGAATTTTCCCGCCAACCCCCTCCAAATTGTCATCATAGATAGTGTGGTCGTGAAAAAAAAAAGATTAATAAAAAATCGATTATTTTTATTTTTTAATCGATTTTTTTGGGTCAATTATTATATCTAGAAAAATCGATTATTCCGAAATGGATTTTTTATTTTAGCGTCGTGTATTTCGATTTTTTAAGGTGAATGCTACAGGGTAGCCCGCAAAATTCAAAATTTCTTGTGTTTTTTGCTAATTGTAGCTCTGTTTTGAGTTGTATATCAATCAAAATACGATTTGCGGTAGTAATAACAATATATCTACTGAATAATTACTTATGAAAAATATAAACCTAGCTTTATAAGCTCTAGAAGCTCGATAATCGATAATTTGTTCGTAAATTAATATAATCGAGCTTGTACAGCTTATAGAGCTAGGTTTATATTTTTTATGAGTATTATTCAGTAGATATATTGTTGTTACTACCGCGAATAATATTTAGATTTATACACAATGCGAAATACAACTACAATTTGCAAAGAACGCGGGCTAGCCTGTAGCATTCACCTTAACCGATGAAAAAAAGGAGGAGGTTCTCAATTCGACGCGTATATTTGTGTTGTTTTTTTTTTATGTATGGCCACACATAACTTTTTACAGAGTAGTCGGTTGGCGGGAAAATTCGTAAAGATCATGTTGTGGATTTTTTATCATTTTCCAAAATTTGTGTTTCTTCGAGTGTTAATGTGTAATAATGGTGGATTATTAAATGTTAAGTGCTCGTTAACGTGTACAAGTGTGGATAAATGGTACAAAGTTGAAAAACATGACTTTCGTATTATCTCATCATCCCCTCAGAAACCTAGTAAAGTTTACATCACTTTACTAGGATACAAGTATAATATGTTCAATGATTACGACTGAAGGACATGTATCCATGGTCATGAATAAATTTAAAAAAAAATACAGAGTAGTCCGATTTTGATGATTATTTTTTTAATGGAAAGGGTATATATATCTCGAAGTTGGTCCCATTTAAATTTGAAAATCAAAATCCACCCCTAAGGGTAGGAAAACAGGGGATGAGTGTTTGTTCACCAACTGAATTCTTACCTGTTAACCGATTCTGTTGAAACTTGGCACACATAAGACATACTACAACATAATGAAGACTTGGAGTTAGATTTTAGCCACAATTTTTTTTAAATAAAACATTTTAACAAAAAATTGAACCGACGAAAACAGTAACTGAAAAGCGAAAAATAAAATGAAGCTTTTTAGTTTTAATTAATATTTTTTTTATTTTTTTTTTATTCTTAACGGGCTTGCGTTTGACCGCCACCTCACCTGATGTTAAGCGATGGTGCGGTCGACGATGGTACACGCTTGCCCAGCAAAAACGAATGTAAATAACTAATTATGAGTCGGCGCCAAACAAACAAGCAAAGTGCGTGCGAGTTGCAAGTGGTCGAGCGGGGAACGCATTTTTGGAAAGTTATTGTTTATCGTTTAAAAAAGTTTTTTGTACCTAACTTCGTCAAGGTAAAGTCAAAAATCAGTTTTTATTGACACTGACTTTAAATAGTTCATTCATTTCGTTCCAATCTTCAGTATTATTCAAGTTCTCGTTCCGCGTTCGTTAGTTCGTCCATTTTATTTTGTTTCGAAAATAAAGTTTGGATGATTCTATTTTTGCACTGAATGTCCAGCACCAAACCAAAAAGGTTAACGAAGCTTTTGTTTGTTAATTCCTTACCAAGCAATGCGTGGTAAAAATAATAAGAAGAGTCAGGATAGCTTCAGCATTGGCCCTAAAGAAATAATTACTGTTGTAAAGTCGATTTAATCTGTTCTTAAAAATTTTCATTTATTTGAATGAAAAAAAAAATTGATTTTTTGGAAAAATCGATTATTATTTTAAAATAAATCGATTTTTTATTTATCAACTTTAATGAAACTATTGTTTTTTTTACACCTAAGTCACATCCCTAATAGATAGACATAATTTAAACCCAAGAACATATATGTAATTACCAAGAACATTATATATGTATGTATTACATACATTCCTGGACAAAGTACTACATATTTTTATCAATACAAAACTATACCTTAAATCTATGTTTTAAGCTTTATTTTCATGTAATAGTGATGTAAGAAGAAAACCAAAAGAAAGGGAGAGCCGAGAAGCGACTTGTGTGTCCTTGTCTAATAAATTGCCAACGTAAAATAAAAACTTCTATAGTAGTTTTTAAATCAAAATTATATTTTTGTAAAATTCGTTATTACCGCACTTCTATAACACGATAATGTGAAATTCGTAATAGTGATGTAAGCCATTAATAAAAGTAGATCGTACTATTTTGTTACGTATTCTTATTGAATTTATAAAATAATATTGGTGTAAACTTTAACCTTTAAATGTCAACACTGATTTGTCATATTGACAACAATTATGGCGGTTTATTGTAATTTTTCATGTTTTTGAATTTTCAGTATATATATTTTATTATAAAATGGTGAATTTTTGTTGCGTACGTGGTTGTAAAAAAGAATCATATCCTGGCTGTGGCTTATCTTTTCACAGGTAAGGTGTTTTCATATGGTTTTCATATTTACAAAGCACTGACACACTAGGGTGACCATGCGTTGTATGCACGAACAAAGAGAATATAATACTACGTGCACGAATGTATTTGGTTTTTTTATTGGATCCCAAAGATTACTATGAATGACAGATCGGGAAAAAATAATTCCCAGGAATCCCACAAAGCCGGTGCGTGTCGGTCCCGCATTGGGTGGAGGATGACGAATACAACATCTACATCGACATCGAAGATGGCGGACGCGACTATTTAAATAAAATTAATACAGATATCGTTTTCGAGGTTCTCGGGGGTCCTGATTTTGAATATAAGATTTATTTTGAGATCCAAGAAGGCGGACGCGACTTTTAAAATGAAATCAATATGGGTATCGTTTTCGAGGTTTCCCGGGGTGATGATTATGAATATAACATCAATTTTGGGATCCAAGATGGTGGACGTGACTTTTTAAGTAAAATCAATATGGGTATCGTTTTTGAGGTTTCCCGGGGTACTGATTACGAATATAACATCTATTTAGAGATCCAAGATGGCGGACGTCATTTTTTAAATAAAATCAATATGGGTGTCGTTTTCGAGGTTTCCCGGGATGCTAATTACGAATATAACATCTAATTCGAGATCCAAGATGGCGGACGTGACTTTTTAAATAAAATCAATATGGGTGTCGTTTTCGAGGTTTCCCGGGGTACTGATTACGAATATAACATCTATTTCGAGATCCAAGATGGCAGACGTGACTTTGAAATAAAATCGATATGGTATCGTTTTCTAGGTTTCCCGGGATGCTAATTACGAATATAACATCTATTTTGAAATCCAATATGGCAGACGTGACTTTTTAAATAAAATCAATGTGGGTGTCGTTTTCGAGGTTTCCCGGGATGCTAATTAAATAATGGGACCAACCCCGAAATCGCGAAAACACAACTATTCCTTAAATTTAGTCGTGTAATGTGAACACAAATGCAGGGAACAGCTTATTACTGAAGAGTACAATGACCCCTTAAGAGATTTTGAGTTATTTCAATTACACGTTGTATTATATCTTTGCACACGTAGAATTAGCAAAGTTGGTGTCGATTCTCTTGTTCATGAACTAAACTTATTTTAAACTATCGCTCTCTTTTACTGATAGGAGATAACAGAAAGGGATGGAAACAATTTAAGCGTTGTCAAATTAGTCGGAATTTAAATTTCTATACAAGTTTAGTCGTGATTTCGGAACGTGCCCACTAAAATACAGTGAAATGTAACACGTAAACTAATTTGACAGTTCTAAAATTGTTGCCATCTCTTTCTTGTATCTACTATTAATAAAAGAGAGCGATAGTTGAGTTGTTGAAGTAGCGTGAACAAGAGAATTGACACCAATGATCCATGAAAATAAAATTAATAAAACATCGACTTTGCCTACCGTAAACCAGCAGGCCGGCCGTGTTGACAATGTCCATACCTACTTCCTACTAATATTATAAATGCGAAAGTATGGATGTTAGTTTGTTCTTCCATAACACTGAAATGGCTGAACGGATTTAATATACTGATTCTAATCGGGGTAAGAAAAATATATAAATAATGTCAATGTAATCTATTTCATTATGAGGACAATGACCCCTCTTAGTTTTCGAAACGATAACATTAAGTTTGAGAAAATCCACGAATAAATATTATTTGGACACCCTACTAGAAAGAAATGCAATAGTTTTATGGAGCTCTCGCTGGGCTTGTTTTAAGTCACATAGTGCGTTATCCTACTATATAGATTCATGTTTAAACCTATCTCAATCAGTGTTGCCAGCGCGAGACTTACCGAGAGTGATCAAAAAATAATCTTTTATGTGCTTTTATTAAGAAAAGTTACCTTTTATATTTTCTGCTGTATTTTAAGTTGACAATGTGTATTTATAGGGCGTTTGAATTTGAAGAGGATCCGGTTACAAAATGGATTCCATTAATTCAAAGTAGTTATAAATTCAATGTCATTATTTAAAACGGTAGATTTATATCTGATCTCTCAGAATAAATATATATTTATCTTTAAAAAAGCATGGCATTGTCGTTAAAAATAAAATAAAAAAACCTTAGAAATAATTTCATTCCATTTTGTAACTATTTTGATTTCAAATTTAGTAACAAAGTACCACCGTTATTTACTAAATAACCATTTATTATTTTTACTTATATCCTTATTAATTAATGAGATCAAAGTAAAAAAATCTTCAATAATTTAAAAAAATCATAGTTTTTGACAAAAACATTTTGTTACATTTGGGAACAAACATACTTTTTTTTTTCTTAGTAACGAAGATTTTACGTGGATAAGACTTAAGACGTCTATAAAACAAAAAACTAGAAACAAGACTCACTTTATCACAGAAAAATATTCGGCATAAAATTCAAAGATTACTAAATATTATTATTTGGACTGTTACAAAACTGAACGAGTAGTTACGCAAATGGAAATTACTAAGACTAGTTCACACAGCTCTAGAAAGTTGCATGCCTACCTACTTAATTAACTTTTAACACAATGTCACATTTTAAGAGACTATAAATCAGGTAATTGTATTCTTTTTCCGTAATTGTTTTTACTGTCTCCAAATTTGAAGTTTTTTGGCTTTTTCTTCCTCATTCATATCCGATATTTAAATTCGTTTTATCATTTCAGTTTGATTATTTTTAATTTCTCCCTAAAACGCCGTTGTTTTTCGGCATTGATGAGTGCCATATCTGAGTCTAAAAGTAAATAAAGCATGAAAATAATATTTATTTACAATATCTCATAATAAACTTAATTTATACGCATGCACAATATGCACTCAGCCTAACATTTCCACGTCGTAACCACGACGTTCCGCATGTACGTAACTAAACAAAATGGGAGTAAAGTTAGCATGTCATTCTATATAAAATGTTTTCAAACTCTTTTATATTCTGCTTCAACTAGAAAACAAAAACTTTCTATAAATACTTTATGAACTAGAGCACAATATTAACAATAAATTACATGAAAAATTTTGAAACTTACCGTAATTTTCACTGTTAAAAAATTGAGCTTTACAGGTGTAACCTCATTCGGCTCATCGGCTGTACTTAAACACTATTCTGCCGGTGAAACAAATGTTAAAACCACTGTCATGACTATTGCAAATGGTCCAAATGTGGCCAGTAAACTAATAAAATGCCCACCAAATGTATATTCTTTCTTTTTCCGAGCAGAAAGCAAGGATACAAAATAGGAATTCCACATAAGGCCAATATTGAGGGACAAGAAAAAAAAGTGTATTTTTTATTTTTTTATTACTAAACTGTTATTAATGCCGTTCGTTTTTAAAAAGGGTTCTATAATAATCATTTTAGTGGTAAAACACAAACTAGGAAACTAATGTATATCCAAAAAAAATCTTTGCTGAATGCTACTGCGTTACCATGGGACAGGTTAAAATTGGGGTCTTTTGGGAGTTATTTTGTTCACTACCCCCAATTATTTTACATACTTATGTAATATCATTGACTACCCCCTTTATAATAAATAAAGATTAAAAAAAAAAACATATATTTATAGTAGAGATTTTAAATAAATTCAACTGTCTTTTTATCATGAAATATGAAGGGATTTTAAATCAACAGGTAACTACTATTGCATATAACTATTATTGCATCTCTCCGAAATTCATCTTTAAAGTTGTGGGACAGGTCAAATTAGCTTGGGACCTCTAAATATGAAATTGCCCATTAAGTAAATTATGAAGAACAGAACATTTAGGTACCTAAAATATGGGACAAAGCGTAGACGGAGAATCTGTCTACGGGACAAAGTCACAAATTACCTCGTACCTACAGTAGCGCGAGCAAAGCGGCCGAAGAGATTTTTGGTATTTGCAAAAACATAGCACCTACCTACTATTTTAAACGCATTTGAAAAGTAGTTTTCAACTTTATTTTCATGTAATTACCATTATTGAGCTTCCTTGAACTGTGCTTGAACAAATTCATTATGAGATAATCCAAAAATTTAAATATATTTTGTGAAAAAAGGTCACAATATTTTAAGGCTTTGGCGTTTCCTAGATATAGGTGCACTTAAGAAGGAACGCTTTTGCAATCATTCCAACATTGTTGCAATAAAATAGTTAGGTACCTAATAGGGAGTTTGACAATTTTTTGAAATGTATGTAAAACGATGGCAAAACATCCAATTAAAGCATTAATTAACAAATAAATACTAAAATATGCTTTTAAAATTAAATAATGAAGATTTTTATTTCTCGTTTTAAATTTCGTACCAGAAACCTAAGTCACGTGACATTATCGTCAACCTACGTCACTGTTCTTGTTCCGGTCAGTGTTGCCGGTGTAAATTTATTAAAAGTACATTTTTACTGTGTAAATTATTAAAATAAATATTTGCTTAACATTATGTTGTGGAAAATGATCTTAATTAATCAGCACACATCTCTGGTAAGAAACACGAGTATCGATATCGATACTTTTTAGTTTTGATTACGTACTTCCCTAGCTATGGCCGCCATTACAGTGGCCCGGATGTTGTAAATATGCCACGCGTATTACGAAGGCATTTAGGTGCATTTAGGCCCGTATTACAGAACTGTACACAAGCGTTGATCTCTGTTTAAAACTAGTTTTGAGTTGAGCTTTGATTTTAGAACGTTCCTCAAGCAGAGATTTATTGATCACGGTTCAGCTGAGTTTAGTTTTATTTTATGCTGTCACCTGTTTCGGTATTTGAGCAGAGATTTGATCTGTAATCACTCTAGTGTGGTCCACAGGTCCAGACTACGCTTGAGTAGAGATTTCTATTCTATTTCAGGTCAAATTCGTGTGTTATGTTGTTGAATTAAAGTTTATAATTACCGTTCTGGAATAAGACCGGTACTCAAGTAACGATTCTATCCTTAAGTAGTGATCAGGTGATTGGGCGTACTTGAGGAAGCTTCTGTAATACGGGCCTTAGAGTACATAGGTATAAGTCAATGGTATCTTTAAAAAATTGACTTGACAACACTGGTTTCGGTGTTTCGGTTCGGTACTTCGGTTTGAATCTCGTATATTGTTCTGTGGTTTGAATGTTGTTCAAACATCGGTGTGAAAACTTGAATGAAGAAACTTTAAGTTTGATTAATTTTTAACAACGGATGGAGATTTTTTTACAATTCGGACAGGTGGTAAGTAGATAGTTGTCTAATTAAAGTTTTTGTTTTAAATAGTTTGAATAAATAATTTATACAAACACGTAGGTATCGTACAATATAAATATATCGCTCTGCCATGTTGACTCGTAATGAATAACTGGAATAGGTATGTAATAGTTTTCAACTGTCTTTTTTCCACTTTATTGCAGTAATTTGCGGTTATAAGAAGTAAAACTTAGACTTCAATCGAGATGGCCGAGTTATTACCGGTGGAAGTTGGTGAAATGTGAGTAAATGTTTATTAAAAAAACATTGTATCACTTTATGGTTTCACAGTTTGTCTAAAATCCAAAAAAACACCGCCCAGATTATTTAGGCATTTAACAATTTTTTTGCAAATTTCTATGACTATTAATTAATTCTATTCTATGTTACTGTCATTGCTTATCCAAGGAATTTTAATATGTGAAATAAAGCTAGTATGTTCACATTCAGTATAATAAATTATAGGGCTAATGACCCTAAACTTATTTAGATCTACTTAGGATCATATTAAACTTATAAGTTAATTTATGTTTACCAGTTTATTTATTTGACCAAAAAACTAAGTAACAGAATATACCATAAAATCTAAACAAACATTACAACTTACTGTAGTACTGTTAAATATTACACAATAAGGTATATATGTTAAATTATGGTTATATTTGTTTAATATTAGGTTTAGGTTTAAAATAATAAAGCATGAGGTATATTAATATGTATTAATTAGTTGACCATATTTGATCTCTTTGGGGGATTTTATGCATGTTTTTAAAGGAACTTCTAAATTGATTAGCAAGAAGTGGGCTAGTATCCTACGGGTGGTAGTAGAACTAATGAAAACTCTTGATAACAATAATAGCAGACTGTATAATATAGGGAAATAACAAAAGGTTACAAGATTCGAAACTATGATATTTAAACGCGCTAAATATGTATACGCTCGGTATGACGGACGATGACGCAGTCCTGTGCTGGCCAGTCGAGCTCTGCATCGTTGCCGCGCCCCTGCGCCCGCAGACCTCAGCCCGCGGTCGCCCGGGCGTAGTGATGTTCTTAACATTGATAACATCAATAAATTCTTGTCAATATAGTGTAAATCAGTGGTTCTTAACCGGTGTTCTACGGACCTCTGAGTGATCCGCGAGGGCTTCTCAAGTGGTCCACGAAGCCATTGATCATCAACATACCTACTACCTAGTATAATAAAGGCAACACTGACCGAGTTCATCAAAATCGGGGTTCGAGTTTAATAAATATTTAGATAATAATAAAAACACATCTAATTGATCTTTTTAACCCTTTCACTAACTTTTAAATTATATTTTGTATACCTCCCTGTAAAGTGCATATAAAATTAAATAAATAAATAATATTTTTGGGACACTTACACATCACCATCTAGTCCCAAACTAAGCAGAGCTTGTACTATGGGTACTAGTACTAGACAATGGATATAATACTTATATACAATTTTTTTTTGTAAATACATACTTATATTACATAAGAAACACCCAGACCAACACAAACACTTATGTTCATTCATCACATAAATATGTGTGATCCTGTGATGAAATCCTGTGGGTATCAAACTCACAACCTCGTGATCAGCAGTCAGCAGGCCGACTTCATTTTAGTTTGTCTACTCGCCACTGTGGCGTACAAAGCTCATTATTTTATTCCAGAACATTCTATGTGCGTTAATATGGTGAGAACACATTAAAATTTATAATACTGTAGGCATTGACCATACATACCATTTTAATCCATATTTAAACAAATTTATTTTGCCACACATATAAAATGTACATATTACATGAAAAGGTAACATAACAAGATAACATAACATCACACCTGTATTTCCCCGAAGGGGTAGGCAGAGGTGTAATAGTACACCCACATTTCGCCAGTTATGTTATAGTCCCATGTAATAGGGGGCGAGCCTATTGCCATTGACCGGGCACAAATCCAGACTCCGGGCTGCTACTGAGAATTTAAAAAGAAAACAGGAAAAGGAAAAGGTAACAGGACAAATTACAGAGAACACAACATGTGTACTACATAATATGTGTAGCACTAGCAAGGGATCCAGCTCAGTACTTCCTGTGCATGTAGGTATGCACAACACTGATTTTCAGCTGGTCCCTACCATCTGTATAACTTAAAAGTGAAATTAACGCGCACAATAAAAAAAAAACAGTAAATGAAAGTAGACATTTGACATCAAATAACACAATATTATTAATTTTGGATTTTATATTATTTTATTTGTTAGACATTAAAATTTATAAATTTAAATTGTGGAAAGAAAAAATCGCTCACGAGCAGGATTCGAACCAGCGACTCCTGGCTCAGTACGCCAGTGCTTTAGCCACTAAGCTACCGTGAACACTGCTCGTGGTATCGAAATTATCCTCCACTATACGTCTTTGGGTGACGTCAGCGATATCTTATTAAGAAACATTGTTTCTTAACCACCAGGGACAGGGTAGTAAGTTGTAAAGTAAACCTAGTGTTGTAGTTGTTAGTAACCTGGCTCAGTAAAATAAAAAATAAAACGACTGACATGAATATATTATTATTATATCACTCGTTCAAAAACTGGTACTTTTTAGGGTTCCGTAGTCCTACAAGGAACCCTTATAGTTTCGTCATGTCCGTCCGTCTGTCCGTCTGTCCTAATCCTTTACAGCTTAATAACTTCTACAGTTATAAACATAAGTAAATGAAATTTTGTTAAAAAATGGTTTAGATATAGATCTCAATTTTAAAAGCATAAAAAAATCTTGGTAACGTTTTTTAGGGGTGGCGCCCATACATGTGAAATGGGGATAGATTAAATAGATTTATTTGAAAATATTAATCGATTTTTTTCATTAAAATAAATAAAAATATCAAGAACAGATTCAATCAATTTTACAACAGTAATTATTACTTCAGAGCCAAAGCTGAAGCTATCGATTATTTTCTTATTTTTTTACGACATATTGCTTGGTAAGGAATTAAGAAACAAGCTTCGGCAACCTATTTGGTTTGGTGCTAGACATCTGTGCATTAAAAAAAACCGGCCAAGAGCATGTCGGGTCATGCTCAGTATTATAGGGTTCCTTAAGTAGGTCTAATTACAAACGAATCAAATCGAATATTAATCATTGCTATTTTAGTTTTTGCAAACAGCGCCACCTAGTGCTAAATTTATGAAGCTAAATTTAAGAAGTGCGTTTCTTTTTGTGATTTTTTTAAATACAAAGTAACTAAAGGAGCATTATTTGCTACGATCATTTTTCTCTAAGGTCAATGACCTATGAACTAGGACGTCTTAAGTATTTTTCAGTTTTCTCACTATAACTCAAAAATTTATAATCACATTATACTCGAAATAATTTTAAAAGAGAGTTTTTATAAAGGTCTATCAATGTTGAAGACTATAAGTTTCTACGTTGCATAGTTAAGAAATGGCAGGGAGGGGGACACATTGCAAGCCACTTTGGCGAACTGTATTTCGCAGAGGGTATGCCTGATAAAAAAGTTGTGTATGAAACATTACCTTCATTTTAGTAGACCTATTCAACGATACCCCACACGAGGGGGTGCAGCGAAAAAAATATTTTCATCGCCATTTCACATGTATGGGCGCCACCCCTAAAATACGTAATTAAGATTTTTTTATTCTTTTAAAATTGAGATCTATATCTATTCCATTTTTTGTCAAAATTTCATTTACTTATGTTTATAACTGTAGAAGTTATTAAGCGGTAAAGGATTAGGACAGACGGACAGACGGACGGACATGACGAAACTATAAGGGTTCCTTGTAGGACTTCGGAACCCTAAAAAGCGTCTGAACACAAATTGATTTACGAAAAAACAAAATAAAATGAACGAACCAACGAATGCGGGACAAGAACTTAAATTATACTGAAGGTTGGAACAAAATGAATAAACTCAAAAAACTCAAATTAATGAGTCAGTGTCAATAAAACAATGACTTTTGAAATAAAACAAAGTTTAACCGGATTAAATCGCGTATATTATTTAAATTGGTTTCCCTGACGTTTCGAAAGCTTTGCAGCATTTCGTGGTCGCGGGTAGACTAAGATGACAAGTGTCTTTACAAATATTTCTAAAAAATTATTTTAATCTACCGTACAATATTATTTATTAAAATCGTTTCGATGCACGCAGTAATCACTCACAATATCATTATCTTTTACAGTGTTGCGTGCTGTTTGGGACTTGATTATTTTAAGGACTGGGTTCCAAACAGGTGGTAGCTGCCAACCATCTTCTCTATTAAAATTAGGATGTTTTTTAATTTCAATTGCCTCACGGAGCATTCTAGGTACATATCGGTTTTCCTTCGCCAGAACTTTTGGTTTATCAAATCGAAGAAAATGGTTGGGTTTGTCTAGGGCATGTTCACACACTGCAGACTTTGTGGAGCGTCTGTTCTTGACGTCAGCTATATGTTCTTTAATTCTAGTGGCTATACTACGCTTTGTTTGCCCTATGTATGATAACCCACAATCACAATCAATCTTGTAGACCCCTGCATCTTGTAAGGGAATGTGACACTTCACCGGTCTGAGGAGTTGGCTGATCTTTCTTTGGGGCTTGAAATAGGTTTTGATAGAAGCACGCTTCAAGATATGACCAATTCTGTCGGTGACCCCTTTGATGAATGGTAGAACAGCAGGTCGACGATCAACTGTGCTGGGTTTCAGGCGGCGTTTGCGATGGGGATGTGGAGCTTGCAAGTTATTATGCTTGAGAACATGCTTCACATGGTAAAGTTCCCCTGCCAGGTGGTCGGCATCACAGATGCGGTGTGCTCTCTGTAACAAAGATTTGGCCACGGTAGCTAACAGACAAGGATGGTGGTGAGATTCACCGTTCAAGTACCTGTCTGTATGGGTAGGCTTTCTATACACTGTATGACTAACAGAATGATCAGGATTATGGATAGGTTGTATATCAAGAAAAGCTAAGGATTTGTTTGTCTCCAATTCCATAGTAAATTGAATTTTACTGTGTATAGAATTTAGATGTTCTAAGAAAGCAGAGACACTACTGTGAGGCAAGATGGTGAAAGTGTCGTCAACGTACCTCTTGAAGATGAATGACTTTTGACTTGACCTTGACGAAGACATAATAGAATAAAAATCGAAAACACACGACGCTTAAAGTAAAAAAACTGGCCAAGTGTGAGTCGGACTCACGCAGTAAGGGTTCCGTACCACCCATCGACCTGATACCCTATAGAAACTGATTTAATTTACGAGAGTTTATCAAAAGACATCAACGAACCTACGCGAAATGTGAATTTTTGCATGTCTTTCTTACGCAGGTATCACCACATATGTCTATGTTTGTCTTATTTTTAGTATTTGTTGCTAAACTACATAATATGCACTATAATCTGACCAAGTTTGACGCTGGTATATGTTACCGTTTTGAAGATAGAGCAGGAACAAAAACGTTGAAAAAAATGCATGTTTTTGAGGTTTCTTGTATGGGGACCCCTTTGGTTTTAGACTTTTTTTTGTTTTTAGTATTTGTCGTGATACACCTCATAGCAACACAATTTCTGAGAAAATTTCAACCGGTTACCTATTACCGTTCAAAAGATACAGCCCTGTGACAGACAGACGGATGGACGGACGGACAGCGTAGCGAGAGTGATAGGGTCCCGTTTGGCACCCTTCGGGTACGGAACCCTAAAAATCGATTTCTAAATAATCGATTTTTCTAGAAATAATAATTGACCCAAATCGATTGAAAAATAAAAAGTATCTATTTTTTAAATAATCGATTATTTTTACATCCCTAGTTATTACTTACTACTCCCCGACAGATGGCACTTTTTATTTTATATTCCTCTTATTTCATGTAACTATGTAATTTTATCTATGAAATAACTAACATTTTAGAAAGTAAAATGAACTAGAACAATTTATTTATTTAATTTAATAGTTTTTTTCATAATATGCTTTGATAATGTTAAAAACATGTTATCGGTGAGAAGTGGTTAGAATGCATCTTTTCGACGACAGATGTCTCTAGCAACAATTTGGCTATGAAACGAGAACATTTATGTTTTAAAATTGAAAATATAAATATATGGGACTTGCACATGAAATGTTATACCATCAATATGTTTTAGTATTGATTCTGAGAAATTTTTACATGCAACAACAGCGCATTTCATTGTTAAAACAACAAAAATATTCAAAATCTATTAAAATCGAACAGAACCGAACTCAGTGAAGATTGATTTGAAATTAAGCTTTGCGGCTCCGCCCACTGTGACGTCATGACCAAATTGAAGGCGCATGACCTAATTGCCTTGCAGCACCTCCGCTCCTTTCTTTTCTCCATGGTCCCCCATCACAAAAAGGTTAAGAACTTCTAGTGTAATCATTTTTCTTTTTTTCTTTCTTTCTAAATTGTACTGAATATGGCATGTATACAAGATAGAAAAGCTGCTAAGTACTTGAGAATGTATTTAATGGGCAAAAAGTATTTTAATGTTTTTGGTAATGGGGTACTCAAAAACAACAGAAACATTTGAACATTTTGATTGTAAGTTCATCTTTGCTTACCCTGTACTTTTATGGTCTCATCAGGTCCCCCAGACATCGAGGGGAGCAAAATTAGCCGGGAAAATTGATCTAAGGTCAATAACAATCACTGGGCTAGAAGGTTAAACTAACCTTCATTTTAATGGATTTCCTTTTTTTTTTACCATAAACTGGTCAGTGATGCCTTAAAACCATTAGAGATTCTGTGGCATGTGAGAGTAGTAGGGTGGGGGAACATCATAGAGGCCATTGTCCTTAGCCCTAACATTGTTAAACTGACCTTTGACCTTTTTCCCCTGATCATAAGAACACTTTTCTTAATAATACATTACAATCTAGCTTACAAGACTATTAAGTAATTTTAATCTAACTCATTTTTCTATGTTACATACAATGTTTTATCGAAATAACTGAAACGGTTAATTGTACTGCACTACGTAAATCGTCACTGCGTTCGGTCTGTTCGATTTTAATAGATTTTGAATATTTTCGTTGTTTTAACAATGAAGTTGGCCGTGTGGCGCACAAATCTAGGCTAGTTACTTCCAGTAGCGGATGTCCCTTAAGTGCTCGTGCGCTGCACTACCAGTTCATAAATTCAAAATACCTTTAAAAAGAATTTCAAAATATCTAATAAATACATCGATATCACGCACCTTCTTTATACTTACGAGTTACGATAGTTATGAAGTAACGACAAATCAATTTAATCTCTAAACTAATGCCGATAAAACTTATTTTCGCTAGAACAAATAATTCCCGTGCGCAACACGGAGCGCACGCAGAGCCCTCATACAATACAACTTTTATGAAAGCTACGAGCTACCATCACCTGGTGCGTGAGACGGAAGATAATTAGTACATTTACTATGGAGTAACTAGCCTTTATTCGTGCGCCGCACTGCACCGGAAATTGCTGAGATTTAACGATCGTTGACGAAATGCATACGATGCGAGCCGGCCGATGGGAGGGGGGCGACGACTTATTATTGTCCATAGACTGCGTTCAGTAATATCGGACGATGCACGGAGCGTTCTTTAGGTGTTCGTTTTGTTTTTGAACTCTCCGAGTAACTAAACGACCAAAGTACGCTCCGTGCGTATATTACTGAACGTAGCCATAATATTGACTATATTAAAAACAATAACAAAAGTTTTCAAAACAAAGTCGACATAAAATCAACTGAACCGCCTAAGCCATTCCTTGATATAAAACAACAATGCAAAACGAAGAATAGAATATTTACGAGGTTTTAAAAGTGGTGAAATGTACGTGGGACACTCAGAAAGTTTTGCGAAACTAAAAAAAATTGTTCTATACGTACATATATTTTTATCAAATCTTTTCAAAGTACTTTCCACCAGCCTCTATACAAAGATTCATGCGCCTAAACCAGTTTTCAAAACACTTTTTCCAGTCCGCCGCAGACACCTCGTTTACAGCCTGCTCGAACGCAGCCAGCGCATCTTCCGGCGACGAAAATTGTATCCCTTTGAGCTGATTTTTTATTTTTGGGAATAAAAAGAAGTCACACGGTGCTAGATCAGGGCTGTAAGGAGGGTGACCCAGGAGTTTGACTGGCGTGCTGTCCAGGAAGTCCCTCGTTTTGAGTGCGGTGTGCGCGCAGGTGCATTGTCGTGGTGGAGCAGTAGCCCGCGGAGCCCTGTGTTTGGTCGCTTGTTGCTTATAACAGAGAAAACTTCTGGCAATCATTTGGTAGTATACCATTCGGCATTAATGCTTCTTTGATCCCGTAAGGGAATTGATACCAAGTGGCCAGTCAAATTAAAAAAGCTAGCGATCAAAATCTTACCCCCGCTTCTAGATCGCTTCACTTTGGTAGGCGTTGGCTCATTTTGAAACACCCAAACAGTCGACTGGCGCTTGGTTTCTGGGTCGTATTGATAAATCCAGGACTCATCACCTGTAACGATGTCGTAAACACGCCGAGACGAGCCTGCTTCAAATTTGTTAAGCATATCACGGCACCATTCCACCCGGGCCTGCTTCTGAGCATCGGTGAGGTTGTGCGGCACCCAGCGTGATACTATCCTCCTCACGCGAAGATGGCTGTGTAGAATCTCGTGAACGCTTCCCGATCCAATCTTCAATATGTGTTGAATCTCCTGATATGTAATTCGCCTATTGTCTTGGATTAAATTTTTCACTGCTAGCACGTTTTCTTCGGTAACAGCCGTCAAAGGGCGACCGCTTCTTTCGTCATCCCCCAAAGTTGGTCGACCGCGCTTGAATTCGTTATACCAACGATACACGGTTGCCTTGGAAGGGCCTTCATCCATGAATGCCATTTGAAGTCTATCGTACGATTCATCCGGTTTCAGGCGACACTTGAAATCGTATAAAATCATAGCTCTAAAATGTTCCCGGCGCAGATCCATATTTCAGTGAGACACAATACTTTGAATTAACTCGCAAAAAATGTGGAGGGAAATTTTGAAATTGGAACTTACTTATTTTTACTTATAAATAATCATATTTTCGAAAAACATTATAACTGGCCAGTCTCCCATATATAAAAACTTTTTTTCGCAATACTTTCTGAGGGGCCTGGTACACTAAAAAACAATGGTTATGTGGATGTGAGCGACTACGCGTTCTTTTGTTTTCCTTGCACTATTTTTGGTGGAGAGTCGATTTTTAAATCATAAAGGTAGGACCGCACTAGGCGGAACTGCACCGCAGTGGAACTGAGCGACACGACGCGTCAAAATATTCTTTATATGAAATTATACGAGACAACACGCACTAAGTATTACGTATTACAGTAGCTTCCTCAAGTACAGTTTAAACTCCAATCACCTGATCACTACTTAAGTATAGAATCGTTACTTAAGTATCGGTCTTATTCCAGAACGGTAATTATAAACTTTAATTCAACAACAAAACACACGAATTTGACCTGAAATATAATAGAAATCTCTACTCAAGCGTAGTCTGGACCACGCTTGAGTGATTACAGATCAAATATCTGCCCAAATACTGAAACAGGTGACAATATAAAACGAAACTAAACTCAGCTGAACTGTGATCAACAAATCTCTGCTTGAGGGACGTTCTAAAATCAAAGCTCAACTTAAAGCTAGTTTTAAACAGAGATCAACGCTTGAGTATCCTTCTGGAATACGGGCCTTAGTGGCAACGGAACTGCGCGGTAAAGTTGAGCAACTGACCAAAAGTGTCGCAACCTGTCACGACGTGCAGTTCCGCTGCCTCGGAGTGCGGTTTGACAAACTTCATTTTCATAGTCAGTCAAACGAGATATTTGGAAGCGCGATGTTTGTCAAAAATGTCGTTAAATGAAGTAAAAATTATTGTAATCGTGAGCCAGTATCCAGAGATATATGACGTCCAGCATGATAATTATATGAGTTTGATATGTCATGTAGCCATTTTCTTTGCTTTTTTCTTGCCTGTACTTGCTCGATCCTTTCCTCTTCCTCGCACAACAAGGAAATAATAATCATATTATCCATTTCGTCGTTCATCTTGCTCAGAGGTTGCCGAGCTACTGAATATATTTTTGTAGCGCCGCTGCAGTTCAAGTGCGGCTTACCAAAAAATTACGCGTCGTTTCGCTGAGTTCCACTGCGGTGCAGGTCCGCCTAGTGCGGTCCTACCTTAACACAAAATAAAACAGCACAGTGCACCACCAGTTCTCTCGGGCAGCAGCCGCCACTGGTTACTTCATAGTAAATTTACTAATTATCTTCCGTCTCACGCGCCAGGTGATATAGCTTGTATTTCATATAAGTTGTGTGAGCGCTCTGCGTGCGCTCCGCGAAGCGCACGGGACTTTTTTGTTCGAGCGAAAATAAGTTTGAACTTCTTCAGTAAAGAGATTAAATTGATTTTTCGTTACTTCATTACTATTCGTAAGTATAAAGTACCTAGGTGCGTAATATTGATTTTTTTGATATTTTGTTATTCTTTTTAAAGTTATTATGAATATATGAACTGGTAGTGCAGCGCACGAGTGCACTTAAGGGACCTGTAGGTCTACTCGCGTTTTACGAACGACAAACCAAGTACGAACTTTCGTTCAGACTGATACTTACATAATAAAGATAGGCACATAAAAAAGGCACAATTAAGATAGACTAGGGTTCATAATCGTATACAATTTACCGGTGATGAGAAAAACAAACGTCAAAACACGAACATCGCATGCGATAAGGGAACGATGGTTGACCGGAGTAGCAAATTGTGCGATGAATCGTACGATTTATCGAATATCGTCGAACGGGAGTAGACCCTCTGGGACAGCTGCCACTGAATGTGTTACCGCCACACTAACGCACATAGAATGTTCTGGAATAAAATAATTATGTAATATGTATGTAACTCATTTTTAGGGTTCCGTAGTCCTACAAGGAACCCTTACAGTTTCGTCATGTCCGTCCGTCTGTCCGTCTGTCCGTATGTCCTAATCCTTTACAGCTTAATAACTTCTACAGTTATAAACAAAAGTAAATGAAATTTTGCTAAAAAATAGTCTAGATATAGATCTCAATTTTAAATGAATAAAAAAATCGTGATTACGTATTTTAGGGGTGGCGCCCATACATGTGAAATGGGGTTGAAAATTTTTTTTTCGCTGCACCCCCTCGTGTGGGGTATCATTGAATAGGTCTACTAAAATGAAGGTAATGTTTCATACATCACTTTTTTATCAGGTGTACCATCTGCGAAATATAGCCCGCCAAAGTGGCTTGCAATGTGTCCCCCCCCCCCAGCCATTTCTAAAGATAAACTATGCAACGTAGAAACTTATAATCTTCCACATTGATAGACCTTTATAAAAACTCTCTTTTAAAATTATTTCGAGCATATTGTGATTAGAAATTATTGAGTTATAGAATTTGGCGCTGTACAGCGCCATCTTGTGGCTAGTAGCAACACTCTCTGAGTCGCCAATGCTGCCGTCTATTGCATTTGGCACTTTATAGCGCCATCTAGCGGCGGCTACTAACAACACTATCTGAGTCGCCAATGCTGCCGTCTATTGCAAAAACTAAAATAGCCATGATTAATATTCGATTTGATTTGTTTGTAACACCTACTTAAGGAACCCTATAATACTGAGCATGGCCCGACATGCTCTTGGCCGGTTTTTGAGTTAAGCTCGCCTTTGTACATGTAATTTAAATTTATAAGTTTTACTGTATTTTATTTTTTCTGGTGTACAATAAAGAATAAGAATATATTCGATTTGATGTAATTATTGTAAATTGTCTTCTAACTAACATTTAGCTGATTTTAGCTATCGTGTATGCAGGAAGTAAGGCATAAATTGAAAATTTGGGACAGAGCAAACTTAATAACCCCGCCACTTCTATTTCTGTATGTTTATGCAGTTAGTTCACTCACAGTATCCGCCTTTTACATTTGTCTTTGTCTAACAACACAGCAGCCGTCTCTTTCTTTTACCTTATCCCGCTTACAATATGTACCAAAACGCTGACAATCTGTATCTCGCGTAACTCTCTCTGCATCTCCCGACAATATGCGATCGTTCCCGATATTTCCCGAATTCCCCTCGATGGCCCCCATTCCATCCGTCCTAAATTCAGTAGCCAGCCTATGTCAAATATAATGCAAAGTGATTTGCTAACTACGCCATTGTTTATTTACAATTTTGTTAAGTTATTTTATTAAGCTTAGCAGTGTTTTAAAGTGCAATCATGTTTTATTCACATTATATCATTCGTTATCTATTACGTTAATGGGTTTCGACATAAACAATCTCCAGCTGTCGTCGATTTGAGTTTTTTTAGTACATAGTGTTTAGTTGTTTGCTGTTTTGTGTTTCTAACAATAAATATTGTTTGTGAAATGTGCATTTGAAACCATACGTAGTTACATAACAAGTTATTCGCATGTACAATGGCAACATTGCCCAGAATGCATAATGCTAAACAAGCTGGAATATCATCTCCTTTTAGGTAAGCAAAACTAATGGATTATTACAACGTAGTATTACTCTTACTCTTACCGACCTTATCGTTTTGCACCGTTGTGCAAAGTAGAGGTAAGAGTGATAGTTATTTAATTTATCACATATTAGAAATAGTAGGTATGCTTAGCTTAGTCAATTAATAGACTGTTAAGAAATTCATCATTGTGATCACTGCATGGAATTAACATAATATGATCACGTTATTTATACCTTCCACCTGACTGTAAAAAAAAAGTTACGTAAAAAATGTAAAGCATAAAGGTAGAGATGGGTAATGGGTAAAAACTCATTCTTTCCATTTAGGTTATAACCGGGTGATTTGGGTTTTAACCCGATTATAACCCATTATCACCTATTTTCATGGGTGAAAATGAGTATTGTAATAAAAGACAATTAAAGTAGGTATTTTAACACTGAGATATTAGTATTCACATTCAGCTAGCAAAAAATAAAAGTGTGCTTTCAAAATCAGGGCCATTAATTATTTATTGAAAGAATTACAAAGTAGTAGTTAGCAATTTGGTCACTTGATTCTGAAATATGATGAAATTGTTCCCGGTACTGTAAGGCACCAGATGTACTGGTGGTCCTCGGACATCGGACGCGACTACGAGTTGCGTGTGTTGCCGAGCGACGCCGGTACACCAGGTTCGGGAAGCATCCCCAGCAGTTGAGGAGGAGCTGTACGAAGGGTACAGAGTAGCGAAGGTGGCTCTTCAGGTGGCCATATCGGAGGCTAAAGTCGCGGGATATAGGTTTCTACTAGACTTGTGGCAAATAAAGGTAAAACTTGCCTTTTATTTTGCTACCTGTGGCCATTTCAATTATTAAAAAACATGATTCGCTCACCGCCTACCAATACACTTTGTGCGTCAGTTTCTGACTCGGAGCTAAACCGATCATTCCGTGAAGATGTGGCTTCAAACATAACTCGAAGAGGAGACAAACGCCGACGCATTTCTGACGGAGAACAGGAGCAGGATGCCTTAACAACGCTACGCATGGACCTCAAAGAGATGTTTGAGTCATTTACTGCGCATCACAATACTAGACTAGATGCTTTGGAAAAACAACTATCTTCTAATGTTCAAGTGTTTAGCACACAGATAGAAAATTCTACTCAAGCTATCTCGATACAAATTGATGAACTGCAATCAAAAATGGTTCGCCTTGAGGACGAAAGAAAGTCACTAAAAACCCAACTAATAACATTGGATGACAAATGTGATGATTTGGAAAGAATGATGAAAAAAACCAGCATCGAAATACGCAATGTCCCTAAAAACAAACTGGCCACCAGAGAGGAGCTTTTTAAGGCTGTTGGTACCCTCACCAACAGCTTAAAGATTGAGTTATCGTCAACAGACTTGCGCGATGTATTCAAACTACCAAACAGGCGCAGCAGCGATAGGGACATGATTGTTGTTGAGTTTAGTAATACCCTTATAAAACACAACATCCTGACTTCCACGAAGAATATCACTAAAGAGAGGAAGAATATTAGCGCCACCTGCCTTGGCATACTTGAGGACAACACACCAATTTATATTTCCGAATTCCTCACAGCAAAAACAAAGCGTTTGCACTTTTTAGCAAAAGACGTGGCTAAAACAGAGGTTTACACTTACTGCTGGATATCAAATGGCAAAGTCTATTTGCGCAAGAGAGAAGGAGCCCCGTATATACTAATCAAGAACGAAGCGCAGCTGACCGATCTTAAACTTATAAAATGACTATCTACCTTAGTAAATTCTTGTTATATAATAGTATTGGTATTAATAGAAGCCAATTGTTCCTTTTTGTTAATCCATTTGCTGGCAATCACTAACCCACACACATACTCATGCAAAATCATATACTTCGACGCTAACAAATACCTTAATCCACTTAGAAACCAAACTTACAAAATACACACACATAGCTTCTCACGTCACACACACAGTTTCTCATGCAAAACACACGCATACTACTTCATATTATGTTATAGTTATAATGTTATGTTAAACTCAATAGCACTCAATGCTGTCATTGTTGATGTAATAGGGTCGGCGGAAAACTTACTTATGATTGTTAGTAACAGGCCTGCCTTTTCTATTCACGAGACCTACCAAATATATGTCAGCCTTCCACTTCTAGATCATCGATACATTAATGTTTATAATGGATAGTGACCTTATAAGGGAAGTAGACGACACCGTTTTTAGCAAATGCTCGCAAATATTTGACCCAGGCGATTGCAAACCTTTACTAGAAAAAGGATGTAATGATTTTACGCTTGTTACACAAAATATCCGAAGTATACGGAAAAACTTCGACAGTTTCCTAGTTCTTTTGTTTAGACTTAAATTCAAACCTGACTTAATTATTCTGACGGAATGTCGACTTGATGACTCATTCAACGGTATTCACTTAGAAGACTACGACTGTTACTTCTCTAAACATTATCTCAACCAAATCGATGGTATTGTAGTCTTCGCCAAGATCGGTCTCAACGTGAATATAACGGAGCCTGTGTTCAAAGATGCAAATTGCCTCCTAATTGAAACAGACTTAATGTCTGTCATAGCCATCTACAGATCCCCTTCCCTTGTTAAAAGAGAAAACTTTGACAACTATTTTCAGTCATTAGAAAATTTAGCTAAGATATGTCAAAGTAGTAACTGTATAATAACTGGAGACATAAATATAAATATTACTTTGGATAACTCTGATTCAAAATCCGAAGAATATCTTAACTTGACGTCACACATGGGTTTCTATCCATCTTACACTTATCCTACCAGGGGCCCCAGATGCTTGGATCATTGTCTAATAAAGTCTAACTTTTCAACGCATGCAATAGTATGCTACTCTGATATTACTGACCATGACACAGTAATTCTATTATAAATTATAAATAATAAATACTTCACACAAAAGAATAGACAAAAACCAGTGCAAAAAAGAAAAAACAATAATGAATTTCGAACAACTAGCAGCAGATTTAAAACAGGCTGATTGGTCTACTCTTTATTGCCAAACTGATGTAAACATTGCCACTGACGTTTTCTACTCAATCCTGAATCCCTTATTAAAGAAAAACCAATCGAATCGCATAGTCCGATCAATCAATCAATCAACTCAGCCTATCGCAGTCCACTGCTGGACATAGGCCTCTCCCAAGTTGCGCCACAACGCTCGGTCCTCTGCCTTCCGCATCCAGTCCCCCCCAGCCACGTTCTTCAGGATTATAGTCCGATGCGCTGACAAAATTATAAAGCCCTGGATAACGCCTGGTTTAGTAAAATGTATTGAGCGTCGAGATAAACTTCATGCAAGTGTCCGAAAAATGCCAAAAGATGACCCACTATATAAAAAATACATCCTATATAGAAACAACTGTAACAATATTCTTCAAAACATAAAAGACGACTATGACAGGCAAAAGTTATTAGACAGCAAAGGAAGTAAGCAAACCTGGAAAGCTGTCAGTGATATCTGTAACCTTAAAGGCTCGCAATGCACCGACGCCGTACCGTTATTGAAAAATGATTCTGACCCCATGGTGTCTCTTAACAAAGTCAACAATTACTTCTCCTCTGTGGGAGAGCAATACGCTAATCGCATACTTCTTGATCTTTCAACATCAGAAAGAGAACTCACAAAGAATTTCTGTCCCAAGACACATCAACCACTAGACTCATTCTTCATAACTCCTACTGATGAAGCAGAAATATCTAATATCATCGGAAGTCTCAAATTACAATCAGCGCCTGGCATTGACAACCTTACTAATGGGATTCTCAGTAGATGTAGATTGGCATTTATAGCTCCAATCACATTTCTGTGTAATCTTAGCATTAGTACGGGGGTCGTACCAGAACCATTTAAAGAAGCTGTAGTCTGTCCTATTTTTAAAGCAAATGATCCCACACAACCCTCTAATTATAGACCAATTTCTCTCCTTAGCAGCGTCTCTAAAATTCTCGAGAAAGTTGTCAACAAAAGACTTTTGAATTATCTTGAAAAGAGCGACCTACTTGCTGCCCATCAGTTTGGTTTCCGTTCTGGCAGATCTACCGAGGACGCCATCACTTTTCTAACTGAGACCATAGCCGAAAAACTTGATAAGGGTCAAAAGTGTATTGGTGCATTCCTTGATCTTGCCAAGGCGTTCGACACAGTTTCGCGACCGATACTGCTAAAAAAACTTGAACATTTAGGAATACGTGGGCTAGCACTATCCTGGTTTAGCTCATATTTGTCGACGCGCAAACAAAGGGTTAGAGTCAACTCAATTTACAGTTATTTCAATGAAATCAGTTTTGGCGTGCCTCAGGGTAGTGTTTTGGGTCCAACGCTATTTTTAGCTTATGTCAACGACTTACTGAACATCGAACTGGCACAGGCCGATCTTGTTGCTTTTGCCGACGATACAGCCATTGTCTTTCACGGTAAAGACTGGCAAACGGTGAGTGATGTCACCGAGAAAGGCCTACGTCTAGTAAACAACTGGCTCAATAATAATTTGCTTACTTTAAATGTTGACAAAACGAAACTGATTTACTTTCGAATTACAAAAAAAACTGCCCCGCAAGTCACTCCACTCGTCAAATTGCATTCATGTAAAACAACAGACATGACATGTAACTGTCGCACACTCGAACCAGTTACCCACTTAAGATATCTTGGCATTATTATTGATGAAAAACTATCGTGGGAGCGACAGGTAAAAGCATTGTGCGGAAGAGTTAGAAAAATAATGCATGTCTTTAAAAAGCTGCAACGTGTGGCGGACGCGCGAATAAAATGTCTTGTGTACACTGCCTTAGCACAATCTGTCCTACTATATGGGGTTGTTATCTGGGGTGCAGCTAATTCTTGTTTTTTAATCTCCTTAGAGCGAGCACAACGTGCGCTTCTTAAAGTTGCCTTTCAAAAGCCATTCCGCTACCCTACCATACTTTTGTACAAAGAATGCAACTTGCTAACTGTTCGCCAACTATTTATTGTATCAGCAACACTAAGATACCACAAAACAGCTCTAGCCACTGTATCTGATACCAACGCTAGACGTCTTGCATGGCGTACTCCGTTAGTACGAACAAAGTTTGCCCAAAGAGCTTTCTCATTCATGGGCCCCTACATTTATAATAAAATTCATAAGCATCTCAAAGTCATCCATCTAACGCGCCATGGGTGCAAAAAAGCGCTTCATAAGTGGCTCGTGACCAAAAGCTACATAGATACAGAAAATTTTCTAAAGATTCCTACATGACACTGATCACACTTTCTCATTCACATACAGTTACCCACACTCACATACTCCACACCACACTTACACCATACACACCACACTTACACCATACACACCACACTCACTAAATACTCTAGCACATAAATAACCCTTTTATTTTTCTTTAATTTTCCTCAAATTTGCTTTACCTATTGTCATTAAGAATAGCTTTGCTCACAATTTATTCACATTTGCTGGAACTTTTTATATATTGTGTCATTCATCACTTATGTTTTATTGTATTTTTTTTCTTGAATACCTAATGGGAGTAACTAATCCCTATGTGACAGGGAATCCTAGTGTAGGGATTAGTGTTCTAACCTTATAAGCACCTTTTTTGTTATTGCTATTACTGTACAACAAGAACTGATTTTATGTGAATAAATAAATTATTATTATTATTATTAAAAAAAAAAATAATGCCATGCGGGTGGCTCTGGACGGCAGTCCGTGGGGGCGTCCATACCTTATGGTACGGGGCAAACTTCGCCCGTGGCCCCCCCACTGTCCCAGACTCTCCGGCCTGAGCTTTTGGAGGGCGTGGTGAGCGCTCTGTTCCCTTCAAGGGCGGAGCACACCCCTCCACCGATGGTTCCCCATGGTGTCTAACGCGGATGACAACGACGAAGTGCCCGAAGTGACCCGGGAAGAATTGAAGAGTGTGGTGAAACGGCAACAGGCCAAAAACACCGCCCCAGGACCTGACGGCATACCTGGCGGAGCATGGGGTCCTAGCTCTAAGGGCCCTTGGGCCCCGATTGGGAGGGCTCTTAAGCGCATGTTTCGAGCGGGGCCAGTTTCCACGGAGGTGATAGACTAGCAAGCCGGTCCTGCTGAAAAAGGAGGGGCGCCCTGCGGACTCACCATCTGCATACCGCCCCATCGTGTTGTTGGATGAGGTGGGCAAACTCTTTGAGAGAATAATTGCAGGCCGCCTTGTCCAACACTTGACTAGGATGGGGCCGGATCTGGCGGAAAACCAGTATGGTTTCCGCCGGGAGCACTCCACTGTGGACGCCATTATGCGCGTGATGGCTCTGGCGGAGGAAGCAGTGGCCCGGGAGGAGGCGGTTTTGGCGGTGTCTCTCGACATCACCAACACCTTGCCCTGGAGTTGCATTAGGGCGGTACTCAAATACCATCGGGTGCCGACCTACCTTCGCCATATCATCGGGGCCTACCTGACGGACAGGGCCGTCATCTACTCGGGTCGGGAAGGATGGGGTCGAAAAATGGGAGAAGCGACATGCGCAACCCAGCGCAGGGCACGCCACAATAGCGGCGGTAAGGCCCGTCATGGAGGAGTGGCTGGAAAGGAGCCATGGTGCCCTAACCTACCGGCTGACCCAGATACTCTCGGGGCACGGTTGCTTCGGGACGTATCTGTGTCGCATAGGTCGGGAGCCGACACCCGAGTGTCATCACTGCGGGAGATTCCTAGAGGACACGGCGCGGTACACACTAGAGGAGTGCCCAGCTTGGGTCACGCAGCGCCGTGACTGCAGTAGGCGGCAGCGCTCTCTCGCTTCCAGCCGTGGTTCTGTCTATGGTCGGGAGCGAGAGCGCTTGGGAAGGCGTCGTCTTCTTCTGCGAGGAGGTGATGTTCGCTAAGGACGTGGCGGAGAGGGTTCGAGAAGCATTGACCTCTCTCCCCAACCGCAGGAGACGACCTGGGCTTCGCAGAAGGGCGTATGCCGATCTCCAGCCACCCTAGGTGTGGGCCTGCGGGCGGTGGACTCGGGGTGGCCCGCCACCCGACCAGTAAAGGCCCGTGACGGTGGCGCGTAGTGTTCCGCGCGCGCCAGTCAACAGGAGGGTGTGGCTGATGTGGTTATCGCACGGGGAGAAGGGGCTCGCCTATTAGTGGCGAGCCGGAACCTACCGGGGATGTTTGGGAGAATAAAAGTTTCCCACGCCCCCGGCCAAGGGTCATTAGAGGAACACCGTGGTGGTTTTTAGTCGGTAAGAGTCCGACACTGGCTCCGCTTTCCCCGGGCGGAGTGAGTCCATGAGGATTTTCCCCAAGGAAAAAAAAGGTTAAGATCAAAATGTTACAATATCGGGTAGTAGATAGATAAAAATACAAAACACGTGGACCCTCACCGTGACAAACAAGCTAGAGTGAGATGAGAGTATATAGGGACGCGGGAAATTATTGCGGCCGCATCCCACTGGCATATCGCGCGTTGCCTCCTTGCCTCCCTGCGTGCCTCTTATTGCATGTAAAAAAAATAATTAACAAAACCAAAAAAGTCTGAGGCTACGTATTATTTTGGTCATGAATTATACAAGTAGTTCATAGGTAGCCAGAGCCTCCGCCTGCGTGTTGATTTGTTACTTTCCCATATCTTACTTACCTACAAAAGTCTTGTTTACATCTTTTCAGTTGTATTTACACGCAGTCGGGTTTTTTGGAATTATTAATTAGCTTTTTTATTTCAAATTTTTTAGTTTTTTCATGTTTTATCGCGGTATTAATGTTATTTTTTTAAATACACGCATAAAAATAATTCATTTTTTACGTTGAATATTTTGTGTATTTTTTGAATTTCTCATTCCAATTTACATTTAAACATGTAAGTTGTACATATTTTTGTAAAGCATTTATAAAACCCTTTATTTTGATACCCCACTCGATAGGTTTAGAGGGAAAAAAAAATTTGAAGACATAATATTGCGCCAAAAAGCGGCCATTTTAATTTTTATAATTTTGATGTACCCAGTGTCACTCTCACAATTAGGACGAATCTAACGACACCCTTCAAGCTAAAATACATCAAGCCGTTTAGGCTACAGAGCGTGCCAAAGAAATATAGATACATACAAACATCCATACATACATAAATACATACATACAGACATACATACACTCGAAAAACATAACCCTCCTTCTGGCGCAGTCGGTAAAAATCGAAATCTAAAGGAATTAGTTTCCACCCGCTCAAAACACCCAGTGGGTGGAATGAAATGGGTGATAACTGGGTTTTAACCCATCTCTACATAAAGGACATTGCCCATTCTCTTAGGAGCTTTAGGCCCCTCAAAAAAAAATTGCTATGTCATGGCGGTTTTAGTCTTTTTGTAGACCAAGAATTATCTTTTATTATTCTGCAAACGATTTAAATTTTTTCACACTGGTTTAAGAGGAATCTAATTTTTTCCAACTTCATAAATGATTGATAAGTACGCTCCGTGCATCGTTGGGCGATATAACTGAACACACCCATAAGGACATCCAGACATCATGTATGGTGTTGCAAGATATAATTATTTTGTTAATCGATTTTCGAAATCGATTTAGTACGTATTTTTTAAATAACATTGGATAAGCTTTTCAAGTTTTTGGGTGTATTCATATTTTATATCGATTTCAAAGTAATATTTCAGTTAATTTAAAATGATTATAACAATATTTATAATAAATGCATAGGTATTTTAAAGCAAAGAATCATCTTATTTTTTAACCGACGAAAAAAAGGAGGAGGTTCTCAATTCGACGCGTATTTTTTTTTATTTTTTTTTATGTATGACCACGCATAACTTTTTACAGAGTGGTCCGATTTTGATGATTCTTTTTTTAATGGATAGGGTAGGGTATATCTCGAAGTTGGTCCCATTTAAATTTCAAAATCAAAATCCACCCCTAAGGGTAGTAAAACAGGGGATGAGTGTTTGTTCACCCACTGAATTCTTACCTGTTAACCGATTCTGTTGAAACTTGACACACATAAATATAGTTCTAGCCATAATGGAGACCTGGAGTTAGATTTTATTCACAAAAAAATTAAAAATTGAACTTTTTAACAAAAAATTGAACCGACGAAAACAGAAACTGAAAAGCGAAAAATAACTAATTATGAGTCGGCGCCAAACAACCAATCAACGATGATCATTAAATTACTTTAAATAAATAATAAAAACAACGTCACATCAAATACAACGTGAAATTTTCAACGATGAACAATAACTTACCAAAAATTCGTTCTCCGCTCGGCCACTTGCAACTTGCACGCACTTTGCTTGTTAAAAGTTCGTTTGGCGCCGACTCATAATTAGTTATTTTTCGCTTTTCAGTTTCTGTTTTCGTCGGTTCAATTTTTTGTTAAAAAGTTTTATCTGTACAAAAAAGGTTTCAAAAATATGTTTTGCAATTTCTTTTGATTTGACGTCATATGCGTGATTCTTTATTATTTTTAACGGATTTTCGCATGCGAACGAAATCTCAACATATAAATTGTGGAAAGAAAAAATAAGAAATCAATCAATTATGATAGTCTAGTACAATAACATCTGAAACACAGTAAAAGTGAATTTATAGAAGTATCGATATTTAGAATCGATTCCGATTCTTTGTTGAAATAGTCTGATATCTGGCAACATTTACGTTCGGTTTGAATGAAGGATATACTTACGATTCAGTTTAATACATATTTATTATGTTTTTTAATTCTAGGGTGAAAGAAATGTTGATAAAGACCAAATAAGCATGAAAAAATAAGACATAATTTTTGAATAACATATAGTTTTGACATGGTACCAAAAATGGGCCCATCCGTGGGCAATGTCCTTTTATTAAAAACCAATCCAGCACGAGATCACTTACCCTATCGAGTAAAATCGAGTTACAGGAAATAAAATACTGACTTCCACGAAAAGCAGACCTATAAAATAAGCCTTTAGGCGCGATTGGTCCAATTAGCGGTTAGTCCAATTCACTTTAGGGCCGAGTTCGCGGACAATGAAATAACCACTGTTTGCAAAATCAACCTGTTATTCAACAACAGATGTTTAACCGGGATGCGGGAATACGCGGTTAGTCCAATTCGCGGTTAGGCCAACTCGTGTTTATTTAGTCCAATTCGCGTTTAATCCAATACTCGATTGGTCCAATTCGCGATTGGTCCAATTCGTGGTTGGTCCAATTTGCGGTTGGTCCAAAAAATATACTGCGTGTTATTGAAATACCTAATTGAAAACCTCGGGTTGGGTCTTAGATTAATGTGTAGTAATTCTATGGGTTGGGTATTATCTGGCCCACTCAAAATTTTGTCCGTGGGCCAGTTAATAACCTTTCAAAAGTAAAAGCATAATGTAATAAATTCTAATAGTGAGTCAACTCGGCCGCCAGACAGAGCAACGATGGGGTGCGGTATGGAGAGCGGAGGTCACCCCCTGCCCGCGAAGCCTGCGGTAGTCCGGCTCGACATTGTTTGCCCGCCGGTAGTCTCGTTTAGGTGTGTCAGGTACACGAAATCACTACCACGTGATTGGTTTTTAATTGAATTATATCCAAGGATGATATTATATTATATCATTAGGTTCAATAAAAGACAATTAAAAACATCTAATAATAAATACTTTACCGGTTGCACATCTGTATCGCGGACCGCGGTGGATTAATAAATAAATAGAATGTATATTTTAGTCTATTTTATTCTGTCCTACAACCAAATATCTTAAATGCAAAATCTTTAATGAAAAACTTTGGATGTTTTTAAGGTTCCGTACCCGAAGGGTGCCAAACGGGACCCTATTACTCTCGCTACGCTGTCCGTCCGTCTGTCTGTATCTTTTGGCTGTATCTTTTGAACGGTAATAGGTAACTGGTTGAAATTTTCTCAGAACATGTGTTGCTATGAGGTGTATCACGACAAATACTAAAAACAAAAAAAAGTCTAAAACCAAAGGGGGTCCCCATACAAGAAACCTCAAAAAACATGCATTTTTTTCAACGTTTTTGTTCCTGCTCTATCTTCAAAACGGTAATATGTACCAGCTTCAAACTTTGTCAGATTATAGTGCATATTATGTAGTTTAGCAACAAATACTAAAAATAAGACAAACATAGACATATGTGGTGGTACCTGCAAGGGCGGATCCAGCCTTTTTTCAGGGGGGGGGGGGGGGTTACGTACATATATCAAGACCCGGCTCAAAATTTTTAAAAGAGCAGGGTGCAGAGTTCGTGCCATCCTCTAGGTTTTTTTTTTTGTTATAAACATGAATTTAAGTGAATTGTATAGTACCTATATACTGGCGCAAACGAAGCGAGCGCTAAATTTTACACAGTTTTGGCTGTCTCTATTACCGTACTTAACTGAATATTTGCATACAACATACGTTCAATACGTATAAGAATGGAGGACAGAAAGTAAAGCGCGAGCGAAGCGATCGCGAAATTTTTTGGACTGTTCGTGAACAAACTGATTACCTCTTCACTAAAGCTTAATCTGAGACCAAAGCATAGATATTCTAATTCTATGACAAATTCAAAAGAGTTCGCATTTTTAGAGCGCAACCCGTCCTTGCGGCGCCTAGAACGGCTAATTCACGATATGGTAGTACTATACCTGCATAGGTAAACAAATTGAGCATGAGCGCGAGCGCAGCGAGCGCGAAATTTTTTGGTATTTTTTGCAAACACAGACTATAATTTACTTGCTTGATTTTTAAGAGCTTTTTTAATTGGGATGTTATTTTTCCATTCCGATTTTCAAAAAACGAATTACTTATCTAATATCGATTTTGTTAAACCATTTTTAGTGCCAATAAAGAATTTATTTATTATTTATTGATGTTTAGGGTGAATCTTGAGAATGGGCGTATTCAGTTGATTCCCTTGGTATATTTTATTTTAGTGAATTTCTTACAAGTAATAATAAAACATGAAATATAACTAAATTATAAACACATTAATCATTTTGGCACCAATTTTGGCCAAGCCGTTCCAAAGATATACCACAATTTGCATTTTTATTAGGCAGGGGAATCAATAAAGACGACAGGGGAATCAAAACTTAAAAAACTTTGATTGAAATATATGCTTATTATTAATTTATCATAGTAAATCAAGACCGTTATTAGATATTTTTAAGGCATACTCTAAGGAACACTAAAAAAACTACTACAACAACATAATTATGTATTTTCTTAGATTTTTGTTTTTCTCTAGAGAAATTGTCTTAATTAAAAATCAGACTTTTTGCTCCATACATTGGCAATTCGGCACTTTTATTCGTATGTACTTTTATGGTTGATAAAAACACAACATGTTACAAAAAAAAACAATTGACTACAAAAAAACTTATCGAAAAAAGCGACTACAGAGTAAAAAGTTATTTTAGTTTCGGAAGTCGGTGGCAAAAATAAACAAACAAAACCAAAGACACCGACGTTTTTTCTGTTATTGGGCGGCAAACAAGCAGACGGCCTACCAGATGGTTAGTGGCCACCACCGCCTATGGACATCTGCAATAACAGAGGCGTTGCAAGTGCATTGCAATCCTAGAGACAAAGGTGAAATGTCTCATGTGCCTGACCACCAGCACACAGAAAGCTACTTGGTCGCAGAAATAGGTATGGTCCTAGGGTAATATTTTTGCGTACGAGCTTCTTCACAAAGAGCTCTGCTATACTATAACTACGACGACTACAACTTCCGAAATTTAAATCATTTTTCACTTGGTTGTCGCATTTTCGATTTTTTTTATATAGAATGCTGATCCATTCTGATCTTAATAAAATTTGAGATAGAGATAATACGGGACTTTGTGTATGATAATTATAGAAAAACCGGCCAAGTGTGAGTCGGACTCACGCAGTAAGGGTTCCGTACCACCCATCGACCTGCTACCCATAGAAACTGATTTATTTTACGAGAGTTCATCAAAATACATCAACGCATCGTGCGCGAAATATGAATTTTTGCATCTCTTTCATACGCAGGTACCACGTTTGCCCTATTTTTAGTATTTGTTGATAAACTACATAGTATTCAATATATTCAAACCAAATTCAACGCTGGTATGTATTACCGTTTTGAAGATAGAGCAGGAACAAAAACGTTGACGTTGAACGATGGGTCCTCCCATACAAGAATCCTTTGGTTCTTTATTTTTAGTATTCGTCATAGCAACACATATTCTGAGAAAATTTCAACCGGCTACCTATTACCGTTCAAAAGATACAGCCTTGTGACAGACAGAGGGATGGACGGAAGGAAAGCGTAGTGAGCCGCGCGCCGCGCCGGCGCGACGTCGTCGAGTCTGCCCGGCACGCCGCCGCCGTCGCCGCCAATTGTGTGCGGCGTGGTGCCTAGGCAACACGTGTTGCTCTAGAACAGAGACGCACACGCGAAAGATGACGTGTTCGCTCGTTAGACTATAAACATGTTTGCCTTGGCTTTCGAAATAATCGCGACGTAGCTCACGCCCCCTTCCTGCATCTATAGCTGCAGCGTGAGTACTACAGCCGCCGATTTAGGAGCACGGAGCCAGGCTGCCTCCCTTTTTTCGACCTTCGCCGCTTTAGCCGCCTTCTTCCTGTCGGTGCGCAACGCCCTCCTTTTATTTTTGACGCCGGTGGGGTTTTGGAGGTCGTTGGGCGCTCCTGGTCAGCCGTGGCAATTCATAATTCAGAATCATTAAATGCAACGGCCTGAGTGGTTACTCCACCTTTGCACTTCCTTTGCCCTTCTGCCCCTGTTGGGGCTCTAGGGTCTGGGTTGGGGCTGTCGAAACCGGGGTGGCTAAGGCTCACGAAGCGGTGAAGACAGCTTCACCTTAGCCAAAAGTGCCGCGTTGCGGCTTTCGTTGAGTATATTATGACGCACGCGCTTGCTCCATATTTCTGCGTTCTGCAGTCAATATCGGGCGCAGGGACCGTCCCTCGTACGTACTCGAACCTTATTCTCGCAATCTTCCAGTTCATTCGGTGAATCAGGTCAGGCTCATCTGTCTGCGTCGACGGCGTGGATTGACCAGACTACTTGCGCAAGCTTCGGTCCCTCTCCAGCTCTGACCTAAGCTCATCATACTCCTTACGGAGCTGGGTCATTTGAGCTGCTAGGTGAGAGTTTTCGGCCTGGATCTTGGCCGTCTCCTCCGAGGAAGTCCTTCAGCAGCACTTCCACAGCCTCAACAATAGAGACATTTGTCACTTTCAGGGTCTTTTGGATCACACTCCTTAGGCTCTTTGCCATCTTGTAGAAGCTTTTAGTGGCCTCCACGGCGTCCTGCATCTGCGTGCGGAATTATCGTCCGTCTCCACCTCCTCGGCATCCCCGCAAAGAGCGCTGACAGCAGAGTCACTATTCCGGTTGTGACCTACCGAGTGAGCTCGTCAATCTCCCGCTCTTCAACCTCCTGCTCGTCCTTTCGCGACCTTCTTCGCATTTTTAGCCACCTTTTGAGTGGCTGTAAGCTCTCTCTTGACCTTCGTCAGTAGTTCTTGTAGTCCCTCATATTTTCCCGCTGACGTGAGCCGGCCCTTACCACCTCACGCCACGATCATGATCTTGGGTCCGGAACGGCCTCATTGCCTGAAGCCAAATCTGAATCGGAGTACACTGGCTCAGAGCGTGAGCGCCTGCACCAGAGCCGCGAAGAGCTGACGATACCGACTCTCGAAATGTTATGGCCTCGGATGCGTCTTCAGACTGCGGCAATGCACCCAGTCTGGCCAGAACCACTCTTGGCTTATTTTGAGCCACTACTCCCATCTTAACCGATGCTGCTTTCTCCCCGGGCGGCCTAATCTCGGCCGCACCCTTCTTTCAACTGTCGCGTGCAGAAAACGACACGCTACCGGGTTTTCTTCCTCGCAGTCTGGGCGGTGAAGCCAAGACCATCGGTCCCAAGAGGCGCGAGAACACTACTCAGCGGGCACTCCCGGGGTTACGAGATCGACGGGGGCAGGGAAGGACAGTCCCCCCGCTGCCTGCCCAGTGGCAGGGTGACTGCACACCGGGCCCGCCCCTGCTTCTCCACTGTGCCCTCTGTTGGCAACAGAGGGACACGTGGAGCAACTCCCCACTGACCCAGAACGGGCCCCACCTGCGCCAGAATATTCGCCACAGGCAATAAAATCCCCCGAAGGTTAATCCCTCGAAAGGATTTTATTGCCCGTGCCCAGGATGCACCGGCCAAACAACTGCCGTTCCCTCCAGACGTGTCCAGAAGGACAAGCAGCCGTCAGGCACACGTGGAGGTTTTCTGGCCAGCACCCCAATTCGTTCACCCCTAGCGCCAGCTGATATTTTTTTTAAATTACATTGCTAACTTTAAAAAATTAAATAAATAAGTGGGGGTTTTTTTTTGAAAATCAGTTTTATTTAACTGCCCAAAGCTGGTTATATATGAAAAATACAAAAAAAATATGAAAAAAATAAAAAAATAATAGCATTTTTTGTGTGGTTTCGTAACAGTAATTATTACCGGCACTATCATCTATTTTCGTTTTCGGAAGCGTTTCCCTGACACCCAGTATATGCTCGGAAAGGTTGTGAACCAAACTGCTGTGATCACCGCATATCATGGATATGTCGAGTCATTGTTAAGATATGGTGTCATGTCTGGGGTAATTCGGTTGATAAGGAAACTGTAAAGACTCAGAAAAAATGCGTGAGGGCAATTTGTAAAATTAAAACTACAGAGAGTTGTAAACCTTTTTTCATCAGTTTAAAACTATTGACCCTTCCATGTATTTACATCTATGAGGTAACTGTCTTTGTGAAAACGCATATTTCTATGTTTGAGCAGCTAAGTTATATTACTAGGGATATAGGTAATTATATCACGGCTTTACTTATCTTACTGCGACGTATATATCGGCGCCTCCTCGCCGCAAGGGTAGTCAGAGTCCATTTTGGATATTAAATGGATGCGAAATAATACATTAAATCGCAATAACTGTTTATTCTTATTTAATAAGACACACTGCACATAAAAACGCAATTACTTTGAATAATCACACACCCTCTCACACTCGCACATGCACACGTTCATAACACAAAGAGAGGACATTCTGCACACCTACCAAATCTACCAATCTACCATGTAATCTCTTTTTAATCAATAGTATTTATTTTAATTTTTTCCTCATCTTAAATTTTATTGTAGTACATCTAATCTCACGAGATCAATAAAATTATGTCTTTCTTATTTATTTGTAGTTCAAGGGGATCGGCGTTGAGGGCTGAAATACAGGCTATGCCTAGTTCGGCCTCAAATGCTAATACTTTTGTGTACATTATCCTAAAATTAAGTCTTATATTTGTAAAAAATGTACTGTTTTTGAAAAATAAACTTTATCTTATCTTATCTTATCTAATAACATTCTAAATACAATATTCACTCCGTGACGGATCGCAATCGAATGACCTCCCTGCTTACAACAATCGTCTTTTTATATACCCTCAACTAACGTCACTTACAATCATGAGATACTGTTTAGATCTATTTAATGTCTTGTTAATTAAATTAAACATTTCATGACAAATCAAAAATCTTAATTAGGTAAATGAAATAAATTACGAACTTTGAACAAATTTAAAATGATAAAAATAACATTATCTTATGATCAGTTACACGCTTTTAAATATAAACAATAATTCTCATTTAATATCAAATTTAAGTGAAAATAATAAATACATCGTTTAAAATACATTTTATAATAAAATAAAAAGCATATATCTAAATTAAATTAATTTCAAATTCATCCGCGCCCACACGGCCATTCTGATCCAGCGCGCTCTCTGCGCTGTTACCATTTGATTTGCATCAAAGCGTCACCTGCCTTGGATCTAGCTTTGATTACAGAATAAGCATCACCCGCCTTGGATCTAGTCAAACGATTTGACATCACCCGCCTTGGATCTAGCTTTGATTACAGAATAAGCATCACCCGCCTTGGATCTAGTCAAACGATTTGACATCACCCGCCTTGGATCTAGCTTTGATTATAGTATGGCATCACCCGCCTTGGATCTAGCCATATCATTATCATGGCATCACCCGCCTGGGATCTAGCCTTCAAGACCAGGATAAAGGATACGCATGGTGGCCAGCCAGCGTTTAAGGAAGGATGTTTTGGATAGGTAGCGTGAGTAAAACACACAAAAACATTTATCTCAAATCGAACTGCTCTTGTGCGCATTATTACATTTTTGAAACTTAAAATTGTTTCAACATCCGGACAAGACTTCTAGTCTTTTCTGAACAACCATAATATTCTAACTTTTCTAGAAAAATATATTGTCTCGAAAAGACTGCTCGTCCATCCTATCCTAACATGTCATATTTAAAGAATAGGTTACCAAAATAACAATAAGGCATTCTCTGCTTTACCTTCTATTCTCAACAGACTGATCAACTCACCACAAACACACTTGTGTAACGCCACGCCAAACTATAAACGCATGCGCCACTCCACGGGCGTTCATTGAAATGTTGACAGTAACTATCTTCAATGCTCGGTCACGCTGCGTCATAAACATGCGATTTCTGGCTTAAATCAGACAAAGTAAAATATTATTATAACATAAATAATTTGCATAATTTAACGAGAATGACTCGAACTTAACTTTGTTTGGTGTTTGATAATAACTAATTGGATTAGTTATAATTTCAGTGGCATATGAAAAATTATAATATTAAATGCGAATTCCAACAAGCAGTGTTAAGATTTATTACTGTCATTGAAACCACAGATTGTTCGGACTTAATCGCGTAACGAGAGTATTACAATAATAAACTCCAAACCAGGATTGCAACATCGCTTAATTGATTGTGAAATAAAATTTCACGATCTCATCAGCTCCATCCATCATATTATCTATTTTTCTTTATTCTATTCTATTTATCTTTTCCCTACGGCATGAGCTATTATCATTATGAAGCTCATGTCGACACGATAGAAGAAGAAGAAGATCAGCTCTATTTCATCAGCTCCATTCATACTTCATTTTCAGTAGTAGGTAAATGTGTCACTAGATCTTTTTTAATAAATAATAAATAATCACTGTTCCAGAAATTACTGAGAAAATAATTGAATAATTTCATCAATTAATGAATATGAGCCATACGCACCAATCATTTCCATGCATAAAGTAGAGATAAAATTATCAACCTGCGAGTTCTATTTTATATCTTTGAACTTCTGAAAATAAGACAATGACACACACAAAAATATCAAGAAGCCATGGTAGGCTGTACGTTCCATTTTCCTTTCTTTCTGTTTTCCTTTGTTTCTATTTTATTAATTTAGTGAAGTCGAGATTTGATCTTATAAATGTCTCGTAAGTCAGCACTTATTTTATCATCGTCTAAAATTATTTACTTACTTCACATTTATTAAAATTCATTATTTAGGCATAAAATTTTACAGGGGTCGAAATAAACATTTAATAAAATATTAAAATACATTTAAGTTCATCACTATGGCAATGATAACAATTTTAGTCAAGATTACCTTTATGATGACAACAATTATAATTATTGCATCTAATCAATCAAAGTAAAAGTAGTTCCAAATGGAGTTTACGTAACCATTTGTAATATCAATATAAATATTCAGTATTCGGTTATACAAGTTTAGTTTAATATTATTGATTATTTAAAATAAAATGAAAAAACAAACCTTTTTTTTCAAGTCAATTATTAACATAACAGAGACACCCTTCTACACCGAGGGTGTTTAGCTGTTATTTGAATCATAATGTAAAAGTTGGATACCCAAAAAATTGGTATCATAAAAACTTGCTCTCTTACTACAAAAGTTTAGACCACATGTTTAGATACTTGTTTAAACTAGGTCCAAAATAAAGTCAATAGACAAAAAACTTGTTTAAACCTGGCTTAGGCTAAGTCTCAAAAACCGACCTTATAATGAGGTGAATAACTTGTAGGCTTAACATGAAAAATGTTGAAGTAACTTCTCACAGTCTAATCAAGTCTAAACTCAAATAATATCAATATCTACTAGATAATAGGTCACAAATTAATATGACTGTACCCTGAAACAGCGTTTAACTTATCAGGCACAAAATTATGGAAATCTTCAAACCGCATAAAATTACAAAGAAATTACAAGAAAATTTATGAAAATCTTCAAACGGTAGCTGTTCTAATCACTTGTTATTTTCCAAACGAATGTGTAAGCAATTATTACTTTTGATCTTTAATAGTAATAATAAAAGAGTTCAAGTTAGCTTATTCAACTTACAGTAACATTCAGCATAAATCACCTGTACTGTATTAAAAACTACACTGCATAAAAAATCTTCAGTTGTAAAAATAAAACTTTAATTATTCTCAAGAAAACATGTTCAAAATAAAGAATAAATGGGATACTGTCAGCATGACATATTAATTATTTTCAGCAAATTATTTCTCATGTCTTTTTGTAAAACAAAAATGAAACATCAAATAATCAAAAGAATCCAATCTCTTCTGCTTAGTTCAGAAGGACCGAATGGTGCAAAGGTGCTCTCTGAATATTCTGATCCAGTTCAAAATCACACGAAAAATATGGTGATGTTGTTTATTAATCATTAATATCATTATTAACTCTACTTAGAGAAAGAATTTAGCGTATTTATACCGCATTAACAAATTAGCCAAAAACAAATTGCATAAATACCTGTAATCAGAGCCTCTACCTCTGTAGGAAGCATCACACCTCATGCCTCACTCCTTTGAATAGAACCCACGCTGCCGCTGTGGTGACATATTCAGCATAGCTAACTGCATAGTTAAAGGTAAGCATGACTCCATGCATCTATCAATGGACATCGTCAGAGTACCGGGGTTCCCTGGAAAAAGTATGGATCAGTTTTGTTCTCTCTCATTTGCTACCAAGCATAGCCCTTTTTTAATAGATATGAACACACAACTATAAATTTTTAAACAATTTCCTTTTATTATTTTACAATTTTCTAAATTAAAAGATGCCAAGGCGGGACAATACAAAAATTTGTAAAATAGTGGCAGGCAAACATCTACGAAAGGGCAGCTTGGTTAATTTAATGACCAACTGAATAAACGACACTCATAACCTGTAAATATAGGGTTCGCCGGAGATCGTGGTACCCCCTCTGAATATAATATTCCGTGATGGTACCGGATTACCAGCATGCTATCCAACCGCTGCTATCGGCGTTTCCTCGCCGCAAGGGTAGTCAGAGTCCATTTTGGATATTAAATGGATGCGAAATAATACATTAAATCGCAATAACTGTTTATTCTTATTTAATAAGACACACTGCACATAAAAACGCAATTACTTTGAATAATAACATTCTAAATACAATATTCACTCCGTGACGGATCGCAATCGAATGACCTCCCTGCTTACAACAATCGTCTTTTTATATACCCTCAACTAACGTCACTTACAATCATGAGATACTGTTTAGATCTATTTAATGTCTTGTTAATTAAATTAAACATTTCATGACAAATCAAAAATCTTAATTAGGTAAATGAAATAAATTACGAACTTTGAACAAATTTAAAATGATAAAAATAACATTATCTTATGATCAGTTACACGCTTTTAAATATAAACAATAATTCTCATTTAATATCAAATTTAAGTGAAAATAATAAATACATCGTTTAAAATACATTTTATAATAAAATAAAAAGCATATATCTAAATTAAATTAATTTCAAATTCATCCGCGCCCACATATACATATGTACCCAGCACACATACATTTAATTAGATAGGTAAGTACTGTAGTAAATATTTATAATTTTGACTTACGAAAAAGAAAAATGATTTAAATGAACAGGAGAATCTAGAAAATAGGAGATACCTAAATATATGAGAAACTAAAAAATAAATTTAAATAGTGAAAATATCACTTACTTTTCCTAATTTTTGGGTAAACTAAAAAAAACTAAGGTCTGGAGTTGTTACTCTTACACCCAAATACATCGAAATACTTTGGCGCTATGACCGCATCTGAGGGCACGCGCGTGCAAGCGTGAGGCGATGCAATTCCCGACTGTCCGATCCTTTAAAGCAGCCATACTCAACCTTTTTTTTATAGGGGCCACAAACACGTTTCAGTCATGGTGTCGAGGGCCGCAAGCAAAAATCATTTACGTATAAACGTAATTCCAAGATTTAACAAAGATGTTTACATGTTTTAATGCGATTTTTGATACTGTGAACACTTTTTCAAAACTTTATCAAGATCTGGCTTGTCGCTACATGTTATTCTTATAACACAATCATCCAGATGAGAATCTGTAAGTTTGTTTCTGTAAACGTTCTTTGTGTATTTCATTTTTGAAAAAGACGATTGGCACACATACGTAGACCCAAAGAATGTTAGTAGGATTTGGGCACATCTTTGGACGCTTTTATATTTATGGGGAACCAAAAATCGCTGATAGCGCTCGGCTCACATTCCCGTTCTGAAACACCCATTCTCTGATGGGCGCGAAATTTAAAATGGTTTACAATAAATTTGCAACTTTAGATGGGCCAGTAACATGGGCCCGGCGGGCCACATGCGGCCTGCGGGCCGTAGGTTGAGTATAGCTGCTTTAAAGGGACGCTAGACGGTAGGCTTTATCGTGGATTTGAACGCGTCTGGGGCGCGACTTTCGCTTCTAGTCTTCTCTTTTCTTATGGTTATACCTTTCAAAGTCCTCAGAGATCTGCCTGTTAAAATCCCGTTACCATCGGTTAGGTTACGTATGTTTGAATCAGTTTTTCCCAATTTTCAAGAGTTTTTCGCAATTTTCCCGGATAAAATTAGCCTGTATTATACCTTGAAAAGTCCTCTATCTGCCTGTGAAAGTCCCATCACAATCGGCTCAGCTGTTTCGAAGATTAGCCCGGACAAACAGACAGACGGACAGACATACAGACAGACGGACAGACATACAGACAGACAGACATACAGACAAAAATAAAAAAGAGGATAATTTGGGTTAGGTCACTTGGAAACAGTCGTAGGACTCGTAGGAGCTTAAAAAAAAGTCGGTTATTTCAAAATCACAAACAGACACTTCAATTTTATTTATATGTTGTATGTTGTATAGATATGGTAAAAGTTGATAATACCGAAAATGTATGGGAAATTTATACAATGCCAATCCAATTTAGGAAATGTGTAATATTATTTTTCATGGTTTTTTAATACATATACATTTCTTAGGAAACATGTGTAATTTCTGCATGGTACTAGGAAATGAAATTTATATCTTTACCTACAATAAAATATTAAAAAATCATTCATACTTTTTGCCTTTTTTTTGCCATTTAATTGACGACATTAATTTAGGTTAATTTCCCACAGGTTGAAAAATTGAAAATTTCCTTAATTTTAATAAAATATAAGGATAAGTTGTTAACTTAAACATAGGAAATTAAAGTAAGAAGCCAGTCTGGAAGACTAGATTTGGTAAATATTAAAACACAAATCACAAAGAAGGCGGGTGCGTGTCGGGCGCGGGTAGGGTCGGGCCCGCGGCGGATAAAATAGTACAGTGCATCACCGGTTCTCTCAGTCAGCAGCCGCCACTGACTGTGACACCCTATTTATTGTTACACCATAAAGGAAAACCGACTGTCCAGACTGGCTTTTTAGTACCCATCCGAAACAGCATAACCTCATTCTATTTAACCGCATCGCGTTTGGGTAATTACTAGTGATGTGCCGGATCGTCCAAAATGTATATCCGCGGAAACGGATACGGATAATAAGTGTCTAAATCCGCGGATACAGATACGGACCAGAACTTTAGTAAGAAAGAAAGAAAGAAACACATTTATTGGACACAAAACCGACAAACACACACACAACAACAATACCAACAAAAAAACAACAAAAACACAATATTATTGACGCGAACAATATGAACACACAAGGTATAGCAGGGGATGGTACTAGCACGACAGTAACCTGTAGGGCAAGCACGAACATTTGAAGCATTCGTAACGTAAGCGTGTCGAGTCCACGATACGATCACGCAGTGTAACGCTAGTTCGTAGCACGAAGCACATTCGCCGTCGTATCGTGAGCTCGACACGAAGACGCAGGTGACGTCATGCTAACGTAAGTAGAGACGTGCCTCGTGAATGAACAAACATAGCATATTGAACGAATGGTTCGTTCTGAAACTAGATGAATTGTTATTGTAATTTATAACTTCGAAATTTTGTTGGTATATTTGAGTGAAATGATGTAAATAATATAAAAAGATGTGTTTTATTCTGTTTTATAGAAGTATCTTGAAAAAAAAAGCTTAATTACAATAATTTTCCTTAAATTTTCAAGTTAGAATTATGATATGTTTTTGGTTTTCGAACGGCTTACCTTATCAGTTTGACAGTTCTACTAGGTTCAAATTGTTTTATGTAAGCAACTATTCTTTATGTAAACATATGAGGAGATAAGCTACATTCAACACATAATAATGCTGTAAGTTTTAAATGGGTAAAGAATGTGTAGTAAGCATAACAATGTGGTACTAAAATATAACTTAGGTTCACTTTAATGTTCCCTGACCTTGAGTTCTAAGCTTATTCTTTTGTTGATTTAAGAAATGTCGCCGACGATGTTCCCTGGTAGGAAATTAAATGCTTATTTACCAAGAGAAAACAATTTTCTTAATCTGTTTTAGTCAAATCTAGCAATTTTGCTGACCATATTTGTTTATTCATGTGCCTGCTACTTGTTTGTCTGCAGGCAATCAATAAAAACAAATATATTTTAATAATAAAGTTATAAGCACTTTATAAATTAAAATCATGTTGGTATTTTGGTAGGTACCTATAGATACTTATTACAATTGTGTATTGATGGGACGATATCCTACTTGTAAAAGTTGTAAATGACTTATTTACTTGCCTATTTGTTTATAAATTAGTATGAACAGTATGCAATTCCACTCATTTAGACAAGCATTATGCACATTGGCAACATGTAAGAAAAATCACGATTATATAAATGAAGTACCAAAGAACACAATAATAATAGTTTTAATGATACCACAATCACACTTTCCTTTCACAATACTCCGAGCGTTCCGACAAAATCAGCCTAGTTTTTTTTCGTCATTTTCTGCACTTTGAATCGAATTTTGCAGCACAATAATAATATAACGCACTAAGTTTGAGTCTACATAGGTGCTCCTAGTGTTTTTACGTAAAATTGTGCCCTTAAAACCAATTAAATCCCATTTTAACACCACGACGCAAGTTCTCTCACCGACAAAATCTCAGTGACAAAACATTCGTATGTTCTCGATAGCCAGCCTTCGTAATTCACGATACCGTACGTCAAAACAAGGTTCGTGCTGCCGATTTCAATACAACTATCTCAAGTTACGTTCACGTGACGCTACGGCTGCGATACGAAAGTAACGCTTTGACATTCGTGCTTCCAAATTTAGTTACTTTTACGTACGGAAGGGGCGCTTTTCAATTCTAGTACAAATTGTTGACGATGACGTTACGAACACGTACTCGCAAATTGTTCGTGCTAGGGCTACTGTAGTAGTATTTTGTACTCTGTCGGCGCCTGTGCGCGTGACCTTGGACCGACAATTGACGCTTTACGTTACTACTAATAGTACTGCGACGTGTTTTGACTTGCACCGTGCGTGTTTTTGTTTATAGTTTAGTGTGACACACGATAGCATAGTTTACTGTTTGTTTTTGGAGACGTTATAAGTTAAATAAAAATTATAATAGGTGATTTTAAGAAATAAAAAGTAATTAGATTTGAAGTTAGTAGTATTTCATTGCAAACTTTCTATACAATTTCATATACGTAATGAAATTTATTATTGTAAAAGATACCGTTAAAGATCCGCCAAAAATACACTGGATACGGATACAGATCTAAATTTTACCTCAGGATACGGATACAGATATCCGGCACATCACTAGTAATTACTAAAATTCACGACAGGTTCTGGACGTTTGCTTGTCTAATGTTAAAAAAATATTTGTATTTTAATTCGCAGTACCAGCCCGCGAAAATTACAAGAAATGGCTCTACCCCCAACAGAAGGACACGGTACGTATACATATATCAATACATCAATTCATCCAAAAAGTAAAACTTCTTTTTGATTGGGGCTAAAATCCATTAGAGCTCTGTAAAATTCTAGTCGGTATGATGACGGAATCGTGTGATGCTCTTTCGCATGGTACCCACGGCGCCGGCGATTTATTTTAGTGTGATAAAAATGTACAAGAAATGTTCGTAATTGTACGCGAAATAGAAAAAACCTCCACGTGTGTCTGACGGCTGCTTGTCCCTCTGGACACGTCTGGAGGGAACGGCAGTTGTTAGGCCGGTGCATCCTGGGTACGGGCAAAAGAATCCTTTCGAGGGATTAACCTTCGGGGGATCTTATTGCCTGTGGCGAATATTCTGGTACGGGAGGGGCTCCATGTGGGCCAATGGGGAGTTGCTCCACGTGTCCCTCCCTCTGATGCCAACAGAGGGCACAGTGGAGGAGCAGGGGCGGGCCCGGTGTGCACTCACCCTGCCACCGGGCAGGCAGTGGGGGGACTGTCCTTCCCTGCCCCCGTCGATCTCGTAACCCCAGGAGTGCCTGCTGAGTAGTGTTCTCGCGCCTCTTGGGACCGAGGGTCTTGGCTTCACCGCCCGGACCGCGAGGAAGAAAACCTCAATAAAGGGATAGCAACAATTTTAGAATTGTCAAATTAGTCGGAATTTAGATTTCCATACAAGTTTAGTCGTGAGCTCGGAACGTGCTCACTAAAATACAAAGAAATGTAACACGTAAACTAATTTGACAGTTCTAAAATTGTTGCCATCCCTTTCTTGTATCTAATATTAGTAAAAGAGAGCGATAGTTTAAAATAAGTTTAGTTCGTGAACAAGAGAATCGACACCAATATTAAAGAGAAAACCAATACAATATACAATAAATTAGGACTGGGACTATCGATCTTATAAGGAAGAGACGGGATATGTCATCAGCACTGGGTTCTTCATCAGATAAAAAGGTCTTTAAACCTAACGATTAGGAAGCTAATGCGATGCGACCTCCGTCGCTCCAATACTCGCGCCACTGAGGCTGCGATTGATCAAAATAAGGGATCGAAAGTTTTTGCTCTGATGAAACTAAAAGTCGCGGATGGCAAAATTGACACCCATCTCTTAGATTGACATGCTCGTCGAAGTCGAAAACTTCTATGGACATTATTCCACGAGAACCAGAAGGCCAACGGTTCTTGGCAACTAGCAACGTCGACCAAAGGGTCCAACTCACGTGCCATTACACCGAGGATCTCTAGGACGTTGACCAGGGGCCGTATTATGAAGCGATAAAACCATCATTGTTTCGGTGCGAAGAGGGATGGCGCTATACGTCCTTTATAGCTCTGTGTCTCTCTCGCAACGGAACAATGATGATTCTAACACTTCATAATACGGCCCCAGAACGAGATTAGGGAGGCCCTCGAGCAGCTCCAGGTGATGACGGAATTACCACTGAACTCCTAAGAGCAGGCGCAGTTCCGGTCCTGAAGAAGCTAAAGTTTAATTCCGTCATCCAACAAGGCTCTACACTGGAGGCATCGAGCGAAAGTGCGGTGAATTCTGTTCTCAAAAAACGGAGTTAAAACCGTTCTAAAGAACTGAACCCATGTCACTCCTGCGTCATGTGTACAAACTGTTCTCGAGGGTCATCACAAATCGTCTCGCCAAAAGACTACGAATTCCGGTCACCAGAGCAAGCTGAGTTTCAAAAAGACTTTACACAGAAGAGTACCCACAGTCAACCGCTGTGTACGGCATTTGTGGAATACGAGAAGGCCTTTGACTCCATCTAAACTTGGGCAGTTATGGATGCTCTTCAACGATGTCACATCGAAAAACTGTATATAGAGATGCTTAGATGCCTGTAGGCCTGTACAACGCTGCTATTATGACTGTTCAGATCCACGACTCAAAACTGAAGTCAATCCAACTGCGCAGAGGGGGATGAGGGATCCCTAATGTAGTTTGTTCCTTTGTTCTCTCTCTCGCTCTTATGGACTTGCTCCGGCACATTATCTTCAACGTCATCGTTTGTATCTTCCGATTCCCAATAGAACATCTTGGTTATGTACAAAATCGTTTCAAAAACAGCTTGTTTAGATGAATTTAGGCAAATCGCATGATTCATTTCGTTAATATACGTAATGGCGTGCTTCGAAACATTCAATTGCATTCGAATATTTTATTTCTAACCGTTATTCAGAACCTCGAAAAACTCGAATACCTAAGCTCTTACTATTCGAATAGTAATAAAAACATTTTAACAAAAAAAAACCGGCGAAGAGCATGTCGGGCCATGCTCAGTATTATAGGGTTCCTTAAGTAGGTGTTACAAACAAATCAAATCGAATATTAATCATGGCTATTTTAGTTTTTGCAATAGACGGCAGCATTGGCGATTCAGATAGTGTTGTTAGTAGCCGCCGCTAGATGGCGCTATAAAGTGCCAAATGCAATAGACGGCAGCATTGGCGACTCAGAGAGTGTTGCTACTAGCCGCTAGATGGCGCTGTACAGCGCCAAATTTATGAAGATTGTAATTTCAATATAACACAAAGTTACTTTTTGTAATTTTTTTAAATAGAAAGTAGGTAAAGGAGCATTATTTGCTTAGATCATTTTTCTCTATGGTCAATGACCTTTGAACTAGGACGTTTTAAGTATTTTTCAGTTTTCTCTCTATAACTCAAAAAATTATAATCACATTATACTCGAAATAATTTTAAAAGAGAGTTTTCACAAAGGTCTATCAATTTGGAAGATTATAACTTTCTACATTGCACAGTTTAGAAATGGCAGGGGGGGGGACACACATTGCAAGCCACTTTGGCGGGCTATATTTCGCAGATGGTACACCTGATAAAAAAGTGGTGTATGAAACATTACCTTCATTTTAGTAGACCTATTCAATGATACCCCACATGAGGGGGCGCAGTGAAAAAAATATTTCCATCCCCATTTCACATGTATGGACGCCACCCCTAAAATACGTAAAAACTATTTTTTTATTCTTTTAAAATTGAGATCTATATGTAGACTATTTTTTAACAAAATTTCATTTACTTATGTTTATAACTGTAGAAGTTATTAAGCTGTAAAGGATTAGGACAGACGGACGGACATGACGAAACTATAAGGGTTCCTTGTAGGACTTCGGAACCCTAAAAAACCGACTTCAAAAACCTTAACTAATAAAAAGTAAAAAATAATCCTTGCATGTATTACAAAATCTTTTCATAAACCAACATTTTGAAGGCGGCGCGTGATTTTCATGTACGTTCACTTATACTGTTTTTAAGGTTCTGAAGTCCTACAAGGAACCCTTATAGTTTCGTCATGTCCGTCCGTCTGTCCGTCTGTCCTAATCCTTTACAGCTTAATAACTTCTACAGTTATAAACATAAGTAAATGAAATTTCGTTAAATAAAACTTTTTAACAAAAAATTGAACCGACGAAAACAGAAACTGAAAATCGAAAAATAACTAATTATGAGTCGGCGCCAAACGAACTTTTAACAAGCAAAGTGCGTGCAAGTTGCAAGTGGCCGAGCGGAGAACGCATTTTTGGAAAGTTATTGTTTATCGTTGAAAATTTCACGTTGTATTTGATGTGACGTTGTTTTTATTATTTATTTAAAGTAATTTAATGATCTTCGTTGATTGGTTGATTGGTTGTTTGGCGCCGACTCATAATTAGTTATTTTTGCTTTTCAGTTTCTGTTTTCGTCGGTTCAATTTTTTGTTAAAAAGTTTAATTTTTAATTTTTTTGTGGTTTTAATCTAACTCCAGGTCTCCATTATGTCGTAGTTTCTAGAATTATATTTATGTGTGTCAAGTTTCAACAGAATCGGTTAACAGGTAAGAATTCAGTGGGTGAACAAACACTCATCCCCTGTTTTACTACCGTTAAGGGTGGATTTTGATTTTGAAATATAAATGGGACCAACTTCGAGATATACCCTATCCATTAAAAAAAGAATCATCAAAATCGGATCACTGTGTAAAAAAAAACAAAATATACGCGTCTAATTGAGAACCTCCTCCTTTTTTTCGTCGGTTAAAAATGGTTTAGATATAGATCTCAATTTTAAAAGAATAAAAAAATCTTGTATACGTATTTTAGGCGTGGCGCCCATACATGTGAAATGGGGATGTTTTTTTTTTCGCAGCACCCCCTTATTTGGGGTATCATTCAATAGGGCTACTAAAATTAAGGTAATGTTTCATACATAACTTTTTTATCAGGTATACCATCTGCGAAATACAGTTCGCCAAAGTGGCTTGCAATGTGTCCCCCCCCTGCCATTTCTAAACTATGCAACGTAGAAACTTATAGTCTTCCACATTGATAGACCATTATAAACTCTCTTTTAAAATTATTTCGAGTATAATGTGATTATACATTTTTGAGTTATAGTGAGAAAACTGAAAAATACTTACGAAGTCCTAGTTCAAAGGTCAATTACCTTAGATAAAAATGATCTTAGCAAATAATTAGTGTCCGACCGAAACAGGATTTTCAGCCAAAAAAACCGTAACCGAACCTTCGGTCTTGGTCCCAGGGGGTCTACTCCCGTTCGACGATATTCGATAAATCGTACGATTCATCGCACAATTTGCTACTCCGGTCAACCATCGTTCCCTTATCGCATGCGATGATCGTGTTTTGACGTTTGTTTTTCTCATCTCCGGTAAATTGTATACGACTATGAACCATAGTCTATCTTAATTGTGCCTTTTTTATGTGCCTATCTTTATTATGTAAGTATCAGTCGGAACGAAAGTTCGTACTTCGTTTGTCGTTCGTAAAACGCGAGTAGACCTATTGTTTCGGCCGAAATCGAAACTTGTTTGAATTTTTTATAGCATGTTAAATCTATTGTATTTTTACGCATATATATATAGTTAACGCGTGTAAAAAAATAAAATACAACAATTAAAGTATGTAAAAAACGGTCAAGTGTGAGTCGGACTCACGCAGTAGGTTCCGTACCACCCATCGACCTGATACCCCATAGAAACTGATTTAATTTACGAGAGTTTATCAAAAGACATCAACGAACGTACGCGATATGTGAATTTTTGCATCTTTTTCTTACGTAGGTACAACCACATATGTCTAATTTTGCCCTGTTTTTAGTATTTGTTGCTAAACTACATAGTATGCACTATAATCAGACCAAGTTTGACGCTGGTATGTATTACAGTTTTGAAGATAGAGCAGGAACAAAACGACCCTCTTGGGTTTTAGACTATTTTTAGGGTTCCGTAGTCCTACAAGGAACCCTTATAGTTTCGTCATGTCCGTCCGTCTGTCCGTCTGTCCGTCGGTCCGTCTATCCGTCTGTCCGTCTGTCCTAATCCTTTACAGCTTAATAACTTCTACAGTTATAAACAGAAGTAAATGAAATTTTGTTAAAAAAAGGTTTAGATATAGATCTCAATTTTAAAAGCATAAAAAAATCTTGGTAACGTTTTGTAGGGGTGGCGCCCATACATGTGAAATGGGGCCACCAAAGTGGCTTACAATGTGTCCCCCCCTCCTGCCATTTCCAAACTTTGCAAAGTAGAAACTTGTAATCTTCCACGTTGATAGACTTTTATAAAAACTCTCTTTTAAAATTATTTCGAGTATAATATGATTATAATTTTTTGAGTTATAGTGAGAAAACTGAAAAATACTTGAGACGTCCTAGTTCATAGGTCATTGATCTTAGATAAAAATGATCTTAGCAAATAATGCTCCTTTAGTTACTTTATATTTAAAAAAATCACAAAAAGAAACTTTGTGTTATATTTGTTGCTGAATTTAAGAAGTGTGTCATATATTCATATGACACACTTCGTAAATTTAGCGCTAGGTGGCGCTGTTTGCAAAAACTAAAATAGCAATGATTAATATTCGATTTGATTCGTTTGTAATTAGACCTACTTAAGGAACCCTATAATACTGAGCATGGCCCGACATGCTCTTGGGCGGTTTTCTTTTTAGTATTTGTCGTGAACTCGTGATAGTAGTCATAGTAGTAGTAAAAAATGAAATTTAACTAGAAAACTTTCCCGTACTACTTGTACTTTTCCTGTACTACGCGTCCGAATTGACTAAGCACCTCGCGTACTAAAGGGAAAAAATGCAATATGACTAATAGTACTGAAGGTCATTCACGGTAATAGTTAAATCACCGGAGGTAGTTGTGTATCGGATTTACGGGGCAGTTCGAATACGGGTACAAAATTTAATCCAACAACAATTACAAACAAATATAGTAATGTTTGAATCAAACATCACAGGTATCTTCACACATATTTTAAGTGTCACATTAATTTCTACATAAATTCATATTGTATAAGTTCTAGGGAATAACTCAACAGAACCAAATAAAATATCTAATGAATTATATTCTATTACAACTTACAACCTATGGCTAGCGAACTCAACTGGCAACCACGTTCACTCACTCGAAGTTAGCCGAATGATGCGCGACAATTTACGAATACCTAGTTTCGGCGGGGCCGAAGGTTCGGCCAATTATTGGCCGAAACCGAAACTATGGCCGAAACTAGCCGAAACAGAAACCGAAACCGAACCTTCGGTCGGTCCTTATAAAATAATGCTCCTTTAGTTACTTTCTATTTAAAAAAATCACAAAAATTTACTTTGTGTTATATTGATATGACACACTTCTTAAATTTAGCGCTAGGTGGCGCTGTTTGCAAAAACTAAAATAGCAATGATTAATATTCGATTTGATTCGTTTGTAATTAGACCACCTACTTAAGGAACCCTATAATACTGAGCATGGCCCGACATGCTCTTGGCCGGTTTTTACACATACCTTTAGGATTATTTTTGTTTGTTTGTAATTCGTTACCTTCATATGCACGTTTTAGTTTCTTTAGTAAATTGTTACAATAGTTGCGGTATCTGGTGTAAGTTACTTGGAGAATCATGTCCTCTGGCATCCGATTAGCCCTCTTATGCAGCTTGTCTCTATGTCTAACACATCTTAAAAGACCAGGTGTAATCCACGGCTTTATGCATCTCTTACGATTCGGAATCCTAACATGTTTCGAGTTACTGCTTATAGCACAGGATATGAGGGAATCAAGTTGGGTCGAAGCAACATTGGCCTCTGTTGAGGTAAATTGAGGTAAAATCTGCGGACGACAGTGTATCAATAAGACCAGGGTAGTCAATTCGAACAGAAACAGCATTTGCCTGACGCATTTGTACGTATGTATCGACGCAAAGCAATATAGGTACGTGAATCCAAAATTATAGTTGTTGCGTTTCTTTTTGATCTTAACATATCGTGATCTAGGCAATTGTCGTTTCTGGTCGGTATCTGATGTGCTGCTAGAAGACCATTATGTTGTAGATATGTTGTAGTGTCTAGAACTACATTTATGTGTGCCAAGTTTCAACAGAATCGGTTAACAGGTAAGAAAACAGTGGGTGAATAAGAAGTCAACCACTGTTTTCCTACCCTTAGGGGTGGATTTTGATTTTCAAATTTAAATGGAACCAACTTCGAGATATACCCTATCCATTAAGAAAATAATCATCAAAATCCAACTACTCTGTAAAAAGTAATGCGTGGTCAAACATTAAAAAAAATATTTACGCGTCGAATTGTGAACCTGTCAAACAAAAAAAAAAAATACGCGTCGGATTGAGGACCTTCTCCTTTTTTTTCGTTGGTTAAAAAGTGACTTCGCCTTAAGAGCCGCTAAGATAGTGCCAATGGATACATTCTTAGGAATAATATTATTAGCTAGCAGTTTAAGTTAACATAAATAATTATCTATTTAGACCTCATACATAAAAAACAAAATGAAAGATTAACGCATAGTATTGCACCTTTGGTGAAATCTCATAAATTAAATCATTTTCTACGGGATATCAATTCGATGGGTGGTACGGAACCCTTAGTGCGCGAGTTTGAATCGCGTTTTTTTTTGCCAAAACTGACACATTTAGCCTCCATTTAGCTAAGAATGGATTCAAAAAAAAAAACAGTCCTGTATCCGTTGCAATGTTTTTTTCTTTAAATTCGTTTAGTCAACTAAAAATTACACATAATTTTACAAATTCCCATCCCAAACTGCAGAACAGTTTGTTTGCAGTTTGCTCGTAGATACACGTTCATCCTTTTGTACGCACGGCTAATATCAAGCTATACATTTCCAAGCTGATCTCTCATTGTACGGAAAGCCTTTACAATGCGAAGTCAGTAAAAACTGGACTTGTATATTTATTTCAATTTTTTTATTTATATCTAGGAAAACCAACAGCTATATAAAGATTAATACATAGCTAGCAAAAGCTGGCTATTAAGCTAATTACAGGCTTCCACGGCTAAGTAATAGGATAAATTAAAACAAATTTTAACTATCACTGGCAAGCACAATAATTACAATTGATTGAAGATACAAGATCATTTATTTGTTCATGTTGTGAAATTTTTTACTTAAAATACTCTCATTCTAAAGAAGTCAATGTTAGAATTGCGTACCGTAGAGCTTTCTATTTCTATTTTGTTCAGGAAATTGCGAACATTATCCACCGTTGTTTCTGGTATAAAGGACCATGCCTGAATCATAGGCCTGAATGTATTTAAGTCTTTCTATTTTTCTTTCTGAAGTAAATGGGTCAAATGAGAACTCTTTCAATCAACTCAGCCTATCGCAGTCCACTGTTGGACATAGGCCTCTCCCAAGTTGCGCCACAACGCTCGGTCCTCTGCCTTCCGCATCCAGTCCCCCCCAGCCACGTTCTTTAGGTCGTCGGTCCACCTGGCAGGGGGGCGCCCTACGCTGCGTTTGCCGATTCGCAGTCTCCACTCAAGGACTCGTCTGCTCTAACGGCCATCGGTCCTTCGACAGACATGGCCAGCCCACTGCCACTTCAGCTTACTGATCCAACAAGCTATGTCGGTCACTCCGGTTCTTCTCCGGATAATCTTTCAAAGAAACTCCAAGTATAGCTCGCTCCATAGCTCGCTGAGCGACTTTGAATTTGTGGACTAGCCCAACTGTCAGTGTCCACGTCTCGGCACCGTAAGTCATGACTGGCAGGACGCACTGGTTGAAGACCTTTGTCTTCAAACTTTGCGGTATAGGCGATGAGAAGACTCGGCGAAGTTTGCCAAATGCTGCCCAGCCCAGACGGATCCTTCTGTTGGCTTCTTTCTCGAAGTTGTGTCTACCAAGCTGAATTGCCTTTTTTTTCCCGTGGGGACATCCTCATGGACGCACTCCGCCCGGGGTAGGCGGAGCCAGTGTCGGACTCTTATCGACTAAAACCACCACGGTGTTCCTTCAACTACCTTAGCCGGGGGCGTGGGAACCCGTGAGTATTCACACAACCACCCCCGACAGGTCCTGGCCCGCCACAAGCAGGCGAGCCCCTTCTCCCCGTGCGGCCTTACGTTGGCCGCACCCTCCTTTGTGGCGCACACGGAACACTGCACGCCACCTCACCTCATGGGCCTTTACCAGCTGCGCCAACTACGCCGGCTGTGCCAGCTACGCCAGCTGCTGGTCGGGCAGCAGACTACCCCGAGTCTGCTGCTCGCAGGCCCTACCTCTCGTAATTTTTTATAGAGGTTTTCGTCCCAAGAGGCGCGAGAACACTACTCAGCGGGCACTCCTGGGGTTACGAGATCGACGGGGGCAGGGAAAGACAGTCCCCCCGCTGCCTGCCCAGTGGCAGGGTGAGTGCACACCGGGCCCGCCCCTGCTCCTCCACTGTGCCCTCTGCTGTTATCAGAGGGACACGTGGAGCAACTCCCTACTGGCCCAGAACGGGCCCCTCCCGCGCAAGAATATTCGCCACAGGCAATAAAATCCCCCGAAGGTTAATCCCTCGGCAGGATTTTATTGCCCGTGCCCAGGATGCACCGGCCAAACAACTGCCGATCCCTCCAGACGTGTCCAGAAGGACAAGCAGCCGTCAGGCACACGTGGAGGTTTTCTGGCCAGCACCCCAAGCTGAATTGCCTGCCCTAGGTAGACGTATTCCGTTACAACTTCGAGTGCAGACCCTTCGACGAATATTGGCCTCGGCATGACGTGCATATTGAACATGACTTTAGTCTTGTCCAGATTCATGCCGAGACCGACACGTCGAGAGGCTCCGTTTAAGCTGTGCAGCATTTCGCCCAGTTGTTCCAGCGACTCAGCCATTACAACGATGTCATCGGCAAAACGGAGATGTGAGATGTTCTCGCCGTTAACGTTGATACTAGGGCATGCAGTTTCATACATTTTCAGTTTCGAAATTGGCTTATGAAATTGGCCTCATCAGTTTCGAAATTTCGAAATTTCGAAATTGTGGGCAATGTTTAAAACACCTAATAACTAAGCCTATCGCAGTCCACTACTGAATAAAGGCTGCTCCTAAGTTGCTCCACAACAAAATAACCATTATCTTTTCCATCCAGTCCACTCCAGCTACCTACTTTAGGTCGTCGGTCCACCTGGCTGGAGGGCGCCCAACGCTGCGTTTTTGCGGTATTCAATCAAAGATTCGTCTGCTCCAACAGCCATCGATCTTTTGGTAGGCTGGCCTACCCATTGTCACATTAGCTTGCTAAATCTACAGCCTATGCTACTCTCTGGTTCTTTCGGATAATTTTATCCTTCAAAGAATCTCCAAGGATAGCTCGCTCCATAATCCGCTGAGCGACTTTGAATTTGTGGACTAGCCAGACTGTCAGTGTTCACGTCTCGGCATTGTAAGTAATGACAGGCAAGAGTAGTATAAACTAACTACTAGTCTACCAACCTGAATATAACAGGTCCCTAACTACCTATGTAGACAAATTCCTGCACAACCTCTAGCGTCGTTTCTTTGAAGAAGACCGATTGGGCTTGGCACACTGCGCAACATGCGTTTTGAAATGACCATCTTGTCTACCATAGTCTTGTCCAGATTCATACTAAGACTGATACACTAAATGACTATATACTATATATATGCTATGTAGCATCTCGCTCAGCTGTTTCAGAGACTGCCATTACAATAATGTCATCGGCAAAGTGGAGACGTGAAATTTTCTCGTCTTTTCCATCACAACCCTTCCCCGTCTAATCCAGTGTCTTGAAAACGTCCTCCAAGTCATCAGTGAACAGTTTCGAAAGAGTATCGCCCGAAGGCCTTCTCATAGTACACAAATACACAGCAGCTAATTGTTCTCTTCAGTCGTTCTTCCAATCTTCCGAAAAGAATGGTCTACGATGCTATCCAACTCAACCCATTTGTCTACTACTGGTCATTTTTGGTCTCTTCCGAGATTCGCCACAATACTCGGTCCTCCGCCTTCCGCATTTATTCCATCCCAGATAGTTTTTCCAGGTCTTCAGTCCACCTTTTTGGGAGCGTCCTAACCTACATTTGAAGATCTCTATTCAAGGACTTATTCAATGCCACTTCAGCTTGTTGATTCTACAAGCTATGTCACTCACTTTGGTACGTTTTTGGATAATCTCGTCACGGATCTTATTTTATCCTTCAAAGAAGTATAGCTTGCTGCGCGAGTCTAAATTTGTGGACTAGCCCAACTGTCAGCGTCCACGTCTCGACACAGTAGGCCATGACATGCAGAACGCACTGGTTAAAGACTTCTGTTTTCAAACATTATGGTTTAGGCGAAGAGAAGAAGGCGAAGTTTGCGAAATGCTGCCCAGCCCAACTAGATCGTTCTGCCTGATACTTATTTGAAATTGTATCTACAAAACCGAATAACCTGCCCCAGATACCTGCACAACTTCGAGGGAAGTACCTTCAACGAACCTCGGCACGACATGCATAATATGCATATTCAACATGACTTTGGTCTTGTCCAGATTCATGCCGACACGATGCTGTAGCCTCTTCTAAACCTATTAGTTTTCTTTCGATTCGTGGAGTCTTCTGACGAGAGAATTTGTGACGATCTTGGATAACAGCTCGTATACCCAGTATACATGTTACATTTCTTTGTATTTTAGTGGGCATGTTCAGAGATCACGGGTAAACTTGTATGGAAATGTTAATTCTGACTAATTTAAAAATGGGTTCTTTGGAAGTCATAAATTCAGCTGCTGATAAAGATTCTAAGTCGTTTTCAAATGCAGTCTGCTGCTGGAAAAGCTCTAGTTACTAATCTAGAGCAGATGTGGGAGTTTTATTGACGATTTAACATTACAGTCTTTAAATAAATAAATTTCGAAATTTCGAAAGTAGGGGTGTTAATTTCGAAATTGAAAAACATGCAAATATGGTCCGAAATTTCGAAACTATGAAGTTTCGAAATTTCGAAATGCATGCCCTAGTTGATACCCTGTCCACTCCAGTCCAGCATCTTGAAGACGTCCTCCAACGCGTTAGTGAACAATTTCGGGGATATTACATCCCCTTGTCTCACCCCTCTGCGCAGTTGGATTGGCCTCGTCTTTTGGTCCTGGCGCTGAACAGTCATGGTAGTAGCGTTGTATAGGCATCTCAGCATCTCTATATACCGCTCATCAATGTGACATCGCTGAAAAGCATCCAGAACTGCCCAAGTTTCGATAGAGTCGAAGGCCTTCTCGTAGTCCACGAATGCCATACACAGCGGCTGATTGTACTCTTCAGTCTTCTGTATGATCTGCCGAACAGTATTGATGTGGTCTACGGTGCTGTAGCCTTTTCGAAACCCAGCTTGCTCTGGTGGCTGGAATTCGTCGAGTCTTCCGGCGAGACGATTCGTGATGACCCTCGAGAACAGCTTGTACACATGACTCAGGAGTGAGATGGGTCTGTAGTTCTTCAGAAGGGTTTTATCCCCTTTTTTGAAGAACAGTACCACCGCACTCCCGCTCAATGCCTCCGGTGTAGAGCCTTGTTGGATGACGGAATTAAACAGACTCTGTAGCTCCTTCAGAACCGGATCCCCGCCTGCTTTTAGGAGTTCAGTAGTAATGCCGTCATCGCCCGGAGCTTTGTTGTTCTTAAGCTGCTCGAGGGCCGCCTTAATCTCGCCCTGGTCAACGTCCGGAAGATCCTCGGTGTAATGGCGCGTGAGCTGGGCTCTTTGTCGTCATCGCTAGGAACCGCTGGTCTCGCCGTTTTCGTGGAATACAAATGCCCATAGAAGTTTTCGACCTTATCAAGCATCTCGATCTTAGAGGTGACAATTTTGCCATCCGCGGCTCTCAGTTTCATCAGATGGTCCTCCCTAGCTGCTGAGCGAAAACTTTCGACCCCCTATTTTGCTCAATCGCAACCTCAACGGCGCGGGTGTTGGAGCGGCGGAGGTCACGTCGCATCAGTTTCCTAATCTGTAGGTTTAAGGATCTGATGAAAACGAATGCGCGGCTGACATTTCCCGTCTTTTCCTCATCAGATCGAGAGTCTCAGTCGAAAGCTTGGGCATCTTGCTTCCACGCTGCGGCGGAAAGAATTTTCGAGACAGTTCCTGCAATGTTTTTACTATGGTGTTGGTTTTCTTCTCAATATTGCCAGTGGTTTCCAACGAGTCGAATCGATTTTGAAGTTCCGCTTGGAACCTTTCGGAGCCCAAACTGGTTTGGAGCGGCGAAGGTCGGAGAGTAGACTTAATCAAGCGCGTTCTTTCAGCTCTAAAATTGATATTTAGAGTGCCTCGGATAAGTCGGTGATCGCTTCCGGTGTTGAACCTATTGATCACAGAGACATCTCTAAATATGTGCTTCTTATCCGTCATGATAAAGTCTATCTCGTTCCTTGTCACCTTATCGGGGCTTTTCCAGGTCCATCTTCTTTGGGGCTTCTTCTTAAAGAAGGAGTTCATTAAGAAGAGCCCCTGGGACTCCAAGAAGTTGACCAACATTTGGCCCCTGTGGTTTCTGCGCCCCAAACCGTAAGGTCCGATTTTCGATTCGCCGCGTTCTTGTACTCCCACTTCAGCGTTGAAGTCCCCCATAACAACGTTGTAGTGAGCCTTAGCGGTACTATTCATAGCCTTAGCTATGTCTTCGTACATCGCTTCGGCTATATCGTCAGAGTGTGTCGAGGTCGGCGCATATACCTGCACTATTTTCAGCTTGTACCTATCATTTAGAATTGAATTGAATTCATTCATTCATTTTTTTGAAATGTGTTTAGTTAGTATAATAATAGCCTTTCAGTTTCGGGAGCGTTTCCCTGACACCCAGTATAAGTGTCATGTGGCCCAGGGGTAAGATAATTTATCTGCCAGCATGCAGTAGTGTCGGCTATGCTGGCAGATCCGACGGCTTCGAGGGCCATGGCTTCCTTCTGCGAGACCGTTATGCTTCAGAAGGAGGCTGCAGAGCGAGATCGGGAGAGGGCCGATCCCGCTCGGAGAAGGCGGCGCCGGGGAGGCAACCGACCTGGCGCAAGGTCGAGATAGGGCGAGAGGCCGCATCCCCTGCCGCCACATCTGGCACCTGCGGGATCGTGGACGCTAAGAGTGGGGGGACTTGAGGCGTCTATTATGCGACCCTGGGGAGGACAGCAGTACATGGTGGTCGCGTGCTACTGTGGGGGAAACAATATTGTTTTCCGGGACTTGCCTAAGGCATAGCTCTAGAGGTGTACCGGCGCGGTCCAATGGAGTTCCCGGAGCTCGACTATTTTGTGCAGAGGATGGCCACCGTCTGGTTTTAGTCAGTAAGAGTCCGACATACCCCTCCGCCGTCCCCAGACGGAGGGTATCCATGAAGATTTTCACCCGAAAAAAAAAGGAGTAAGATAATTTAATGAAAAAATTATGTCGACAGATGTTACTAACGCAAGCGGTATTAGCATGAAACAGTATGAAGAACAACTCAATGGCTTAAGAAAAGAAAACTTTCACCTGAAACTGAGGATATATTTCCTGGAAGAGAAATTAGGCAGTGGATCACCTCCAGCTGTTCAAGTAAGTTTACTTAACTAACTACCAACATGTGTTAAAAAAGCTAACAATCACGTTTGTCAACGTTTCAAAAACTATGATGTTAATTCTGGATATGGCTCAGGCCAGCACACTGATTTTTTTAGTACCAAAAAAAAAGCAGTTTAGATCACAATCCAATCCAATACAATCCAGCAATAAACGCGTCATGTGTAACACGACAAACTCGTTCGAGTTAATAAATTTTTAATAAACCTAGCCAATTTTTTTTTTTTTAAATGTAACATTGTATCAGTTGTTGTTGTTGTTGCTGTTACCTATCTTATATTTTATGTTTTTCTTCGTTTTACTTTCTTTGTATACCCACCTGTTAGTAACCAGGTTTGTGTAGTGTACAATAAACCATATTTCTATCTTTATTTTCTTTCTTGTATAAAAACTATCGCAGTTGATTCTCCTCGTGATTCTGAACAAACCAGTTTCTCAAATTGCGTTAACAATAACAAAAAATAAAACCGACCTCAAAAACCTTAACTAAAAAGTAAAAAATAATCATTGTATGTATTTTAAAATCTTAAGGTGAATGCTACAGGGCAGCCCGCGAAATTCAAAATTTCTGACGTTTTTTGCGAATTGTAGCTTTATTTCTTGTTGTATATCGGTCGAAATATGATTGGCGGAAATAATAACAATATATCTACTGAATAATACTCATTAAAAATATTAACTAAGCTCTATAAGCTGTACGAGCTCGATAATATTAATTTACGTTCAAATTATCGATTTTCGAGCTTGTAGAGCTTATAAAGCTAGGTTTATATGTTTTATGAGTATCATTCAATAGATATATTGTTATTACTACCGCAAATCATATTTAGATATATACAAAACGCGAAATACAACTACAATTTGCAAAAAACACAAGAAATTTTGAATTTCGCGGGCTACCCTGTAGCATTCACCTTAACATAAACAACATTTTTAAGGCGGCGCGTGGTTGACCCTTTGCGTCATGTAATGTACAGTCGAGCGCAATATCTATAGTAAAAACAGTTTATGTGAACGTACCAGTGATGTAACGAATGTTATTTTTTGAACATTCGCGAATGCGAATGCGAATATCTGCAATTGACAATTTTCGTAAACAAAACAAGTGAATTTTGAGGTTACAGTGTGAATAGTTATTTATTAACATGAGTAAATCAACTTCTAGTGAAATATGGACTTATTTTACACTTTGCGATGCTGGAGATCTACTCCCGTTCAACGATAAACGAACTTTCGTTCCGTCCGATACGTACACGACGAACGATAGATGTACCTACTACGGTTCATCGTCGTAAACGATTGATTCCCTCGCAGGCATAGACAAGTCATCGTGAACGAATGCAAAGTCAATCTGAATGAATGTATAGTAACGTCACAGGTAACGTACTGCCATTTTATTAATCGGTAAGTATCGGTTTTTGTTTTGAAGTTGTTTTAAAACAATATAAAATACACATTCATTAAAAATACTTATTTAAATTTGATATCGTTACCATATAACTTCAAAAATTAATTATTTTAACCAAAACCTTTTTTACGGAGACTTGCTTGAAAATTCTATTCTTATCCGACCAATTTTAAAAGCTGTTCAACATCATACTATTCCTTACATAGTGGTAGTAACTCAATTTGTTTGACTAATACTTGTGGTTTTTGACATCGAACAGTGACTAAAAATACAACTAGATGGCGTTAACCTCACAATATGATTATATCGTGAAAATATAATTAATATAGGTAGTTCTATGAGTATTGTAATCGTCTGTGTATATAGGTAACTAACTAAATATCAGTCTCTACCTACTGATAATGTATGATAACTAACACAAAGTCATTTGCTTCTTTCACAATATTATTATTGTAATTGAATTTGTATTGGACTGAATGGGATTATTGTGTTCATGAATACCTACGACATGATGTTTTTGCAACTTCCACACGGACTGGGTCACGGGCACAGCTAGGATTGAATAATTTAGTAAAACAATAATGTTTTTGACACATTAAATTTTATTCAAGATTTGCACGGATGTGAAATATTTCTCCACGAAGCATAATACACGGCTTGTTCGTCGTCTTCTGCTTCTTTCGAAGGCCTCTTCGCGAAGAAATTCCTCAATTAAAATCAATCGCACCATTACATAACTGAATGTTTGGTTTTGTTAAAATCTATAATAAATATCACAATAACACTGTCCAACATGGTTCGACACGTAAACACTGCAAAAATAACACAGTACTTTCATAATTTTACTTTCAATAACTACTAAAATAAATAATAAAAATGATTACGATACTCAAAAGAGTCCTCTTGAGCAGTCGCATAATTTGAGGTTAAATTGACGACAAATTCGCTGTCAAATTCAACAGTTCGTCTAAACGATAATTGACCGGAGTAGGGAAAACGAGAGTCAAACGTCAAAACACGATTGTCGAATGCGATATCGTAAAGATAGTTGATCGGAGTAGCAATTGTGCGATGAATGTCACGATTAATCGAATATCGTCAAACGCGAGTAGACTCCCTGAACGAGCTAAATGCAAGCTGTGTAACAATGAATATTCAAGAAAAGGAAGAACTACAACTGCTATGAGAATAGTGAGAATAGAGAATAATGTGTTTGTTTGATTATTATTTTTAGTTTTGTTCAAGAATATGATTATATAACACTAGCTTTTACCCGCGGCTCCGCTCGCGTTAAATTCTGCTAACCCACGTCAATCCAGTCCAGTCCAGTCCATTATAGTCCAGTCCACTGTCCCACTGTCCCACTGTCCCGCTGCCCCGCTGCCCCACTGCCCCACTGCCCCACTGCCCCGCTGCTCCGCTGCCCCACTGCCCCGATACCCCACGGCCCCGCTGCCCCGCTGCCCTACTGCCCCGCTGCCCCACTGCCCCGCTGCCCCACAGCCCCGCTGCCCCACTGCCCCGCTGCCCAGCTGCCCCACTGCCCTGCTGCCCCGCTGCCCCACTGCCCCGCTGCCCAACTGCCCCGCTACCCCACTGCCCCGCTGCCCAGATGCTCCGCTGGCCCGCTGCCCCGCTATCCCGCTGCCCCACTGCCCCGCTGCCCCGCCTCCACTCTGCCCCACTGCCCAGCTGCCCTGCTGCCCCGCTACCCCACTGCCCCACTATCCCCTGCCCCGCTGCCCCCAACTGCCCCGATACCCCCACTGCCCCACGGCCCCGCTGCCCCACTATCCCACTGCCCCACGATCCCACTGCCCCACATCCTGCCCGGCTGCCGCACTGCCCCGCTTCCCCACTGCCCCGCTGCCCCGCAGCCCCACAGTCCCGCTGCCCCGCTGCCCCACTGCCCCGCAGCCCCACTGCCCGCTGCCCATATGCCCCGCTGGCCCGCTGTCCCGCTGCCCCGCTATCCCGCTGCCCCACTGCCCCGCTGCCCCGCCTCCACTCTGCCCCACTGCCCAGCTGCCCTGCTGCCCCGCTACCCCACTGCCCCACTATCCCCTGCCCCACAGCCTGCCCCGCTGCCCCCCACTGCCCCGATACCCCCACTGCCCCACGGCCCCGCTGCCCCACTATCCCACTGCCCCACATCCTGCCCGGCTGCCGCACTGCCCCGCTTCCCCACTGCCCCGCTGCCCCGCAGCCCCACAGTCCCGCTGCCCCGCTGCCCCTCTGCCCCTCTGCACCGCTGCCCCGGTAACCCAGTGCCCAGCTGCCCCGCTGCCCCACTGCCCCGCTACCCCACTGCCCCGCTGCCCCACTATCCCAATGCACCGCTGCCCCGCTACCCCACCGCCCAGCTGCCCCGCTGCCCGCTGCCCCGTTGCACCACTGCCCCACTACCCCGCTGCCCCACTATCCCACTGCCCCGCTGCCCCGGTACGCCACTGCCCCGCTGGCACGCTGCCCCACTGCCACGCTGCCCCGCTTCCCCGCTGCCCCACTTGCCCGCTGCCCCACTCCCGCTGCCTCGCTGCCTCGCTGCCCCACATCCCCACTGCCCCACTGCACCGCTACCCCGATACGCCACTGCCCCACAGCCCCACTGGCCCACTGTCCCGCTGCCCCGCTGTCCCACTGCCCCACTGCCCCACTTCCCCACTATCCCACCGTCCCAACGTCCCACTGCCACTGTCCTACTGTCCCACTATCCCACTGTCCCACTATATCACTATCGTCCCGTCCCATGTCCCATGTCCTGTCCCATGTCCCATCCTATGTCCAGTTCCATGTGCCGTCCCACTGTACTGTCCCATGTCCCGTCTCATGTCCCGTCCCATGTTCCGTCCCCTGTCCCGTCCACTGTCCCGTCCCCAGTCCCGTCCCCTGTCCCGTCCCCAGTCCCATCCCCAGTCCCATCCCCTGACCACTCCACTCCACTCCGCTCCATCGTACATAGAAGCTTCGATCTGTCGGGTGAGTACGCAACCCACGAATTAATTTTTTTCTTTTTTTCTTTCTTTCTTTCTTTCTTTCTTTCTCAAAACCCATACCAGTTTTTAAGTCAGATCATCAGCTTTCAAACAAAAAAAAAAAAATCAAAATCGGTCCAGTAGTTTTAGCGTGATGCTGGAACAAACAAACAAACAAACAAATAAACAAACAGACGTTTACAATTTTATAATAGTTAAGATAAGATGAGTAAAAACTTAAGTATAGAACAGTAAAAAAAATCATAGAAGAATTTGTTTTTGTTTGTTTACATTGCATTATATATTTTTTGTATTATAAGTTCTATTGAAAATTTAATTATTAAGCTTCATTGCCCAAAGTAAACATACATACATACATATTATCACGCCTGTTTCCCATTGGGGTAGGCAGAGACTATGGATTTCCACCTGCTATGATCCTGACACACCTCTTTCGCTTCATCTACGTCCATTAACCTAGTCATGCATGCTCGTCAGTTTAGAGTACTCTTAACCTGGCATTTTTTGAGAACGGCCGCGATTTGATCGCGATACTTTCGCCGAGGTCGTCCCCTTCCAACTCTTCCATCCACACTCGCTTCGTATACTTGTTTCGTCAATCTCCTCTCGTCCATCCTCTCTATAAGTCCAAACCATCTTAACATACCTTTCTCAATCTTTGTCACTACATCTTCTTTCACTACACAACGCTCCCTTATCACGTTATTCCTTACTTTATCTTTCAAAGTTACACCACACCTACTTCTCAAAGCTCTCATTTCTACTGCATTTATTCTGCTTTCATATTTCTTCTGCCCAACTACCCAACTTTCACTACCATAGATAAGTGTAGGTACTAACACTTCCCCATGAACAGCCAGCCGTGCCTTTTCCGACACTTTGCAGCTGTTCATGAAGGTGTGTAGCGCCCCATTCACCTGATAGTAACCTAGTGATAGTCACCCCAAAGTAAAATAATAAATAAATAATACCAAATGATAAAGTGAAGACTGATAATGTGCTTACGAGGTTTAGTTACTTTCCACAACATATAAATGAATGGATTTTGATTTTATTAACCTACAATTATCTTCAAATTGTTTTTTTCTTCTTCTGATATTCATATTCGCAAAACATTCGCAGAAATCTTGCGAATGCGAATGCGAATATGCAAAAATATGCGAATATTCGCGAATGCGAATGTGAATATTCGTTACATCACTAGAACGTACATGAAAATCACGCGCCGCCTTCAAAATGTTGTTTATGTTAAGATTTTAAAATACATACAATGATTATTTTTTACTTTTTAGTTAAGGTTTTTGAAGTCGGTTTTATTTTTTGTTAAAAAGTTTTTATTTCATACTTTTTAGTTGAGGGTTGATTCATAAATGTTTATATAACCAATTTGAGAATATATATTTTACTAACCTTTGCTATCCCACTGCTGGGCAAAGGTCTCGCTCATGTTCTTCCAAACGTCCAATCACTATCGTGAAAAAAAACACGCATATTGGCCAATAATTCTCAGAATGAGGAACCAATGAGCAGATCATCTAGATAAGCGAAGATAAAATAAACTGATTTATTGAAGCTAGTTAAAAAACTACTCAACCTAAGTCAATGAAATTTATATGGGACCACCGCGCGGACTTTCTCTACCAAATAAAAAAACAACCACGTAAATCGGCCCACAACTCACGGAGTAATCGGTGTACATACATACATAACCTCCTCCTTTTTTTGAAGTCGGTTAAAAAGTAACGTATAGTTAACCGTGCAAGTGAAGGCCATGTGCAAGAGACCAAAGGGGACGCTATACATTCTGTACATTCTGTCCGCGCTCCGTCATTTTGCTGGTACGCTATTTCATTGCCTCGTTGACTGCCTTGTCGGTCTAGTGGTCGCAAGCGCGACTGCTGAGCGTGGGGTCCTGGGTTTGATTCCCGGGTCGGGCAAAGATTATTGGGTTTTTTCAGTAAGAAATTCTCAGTAGCAGCCCGGAGTCTGGATATGTGCCCGGTTAATGGCAATAGGCTCGCCCCCTATTACATGGGACAACATAACTGGCGAAATGTGGGTGTACTATACACCTCTGCCTACCCCTTCGGGGAAAGACAGGCGTGACGTTATGCGATTTCATTTTTTTTGTATTACCACAGTTTTGCAAACCACACTGTTGGGCAACGCCTTTGATGTCGAGCGAATGGGCGATGCCGCCACCCATGTAGGTATTTGTGTCGTTTGTTACGCTAATCTCACTTTGACGCTGGCCGGCGGGCCACCTGTGATGGAACCATCCGGCTTGCTGAGCCCGGGGTGGTGAAAGACGTGGCCAAAATCCGCGAGCTGGAGCTGCAAATAGCGCCCCATAAAACCGTGTTGCTATGCAGTGTTTTGTGGCCGGTGAAAAAGTGACATCCCCTTTTTATTCCAGATTATGACAGATTTAACTATTTGAAATGCGAGAGTAAAACTCCTGCCTCGCTACTGTACATAGTATTCACACAAAAAAATTACAAAGTTTCGGTATTTTCATTACCGAAAATTTTCAAAGAAAATATATTTCCTTTATTAAGAGAAATATGAAAATTCCGATTAGACGTATGTATAAACCCTATTATGATACAATTTTGTACAAAATATAAACCCCTTAAGTTGGACCACAGAGTAGATAAGCACATTTTCCAAAAAAAAAAATTTTTTATTTTTCTCGGAGATAAAGCGGAACTGGGTCGTGGTATTCTACCAAAATGTTGATCAAAGCAAGCTTAACACACAGAATTTTTTTCATGACCGAATTCCTTGTTATCCAAGAGTTATAAGCAAAAAAAGAATATTGTTCAGGGTTGTCAAATTCCGTATCGCAATTTTTTTACCGGTATGGAAATTTTTACCTGTATTTTTACAAGTATTTTTTTTGGGTTCCTTAGTATAATAATAACCTTTTATAGTTTTGCCATATCTGTCCGGATGGATGGACATCCAACCATCGCGATGTTACAGTCATTTTATTGAGAGAATACTAATACTATAGCCCTGAAATTTGGTACACGTATATATAATTATAGAGATGAAACGGATAGCTGTTTGGCTGGTTACCAGATACCCGATAATCCGGCCAAACTTGAAGCTAGATGTCCGGATATCCAGCCAACCATGAAGCCGGATGGCCGGATATCTAGCCGAACATAGCCAACTGGCGCATCGTAACGAGCGAGCTCGCGTAAGTGGCATACGTACGATCGGGCGGACTCAGGTGAATCCGGGTCTTTGCGTTCATGAGTGAAGTTAGTAGTGAAGTGTTTCATTCACCATTTGTTGCCTGTTAATGCAGATAAATAGGTATTTATTCACCATATTGCCCTTAGTGCAGTACGAGTATACATATTTTTTTGTTGTTAAGTAAAAATATGGTGATTATATTTGCTATGTGGATAAATTAAAATACCAAACTTTTATATTTCGCAAATTTAAAAATCCAGTATCCAGCCGGGTACTCGCTTATTATCCGGTATCCGGCTGGATAGTAAATTAAGGCCCAATATCGGATAGTTACTGGATATCCTTTTCATCTCTAGATAATTACATCCGTTATTTCTTGTACATAAAAAAGGGGTTAAAAAAAATACATAAAAAAAGGGGTTAAAAAAAACTCATAAAAAAGAAAATATTTAATAATGTGTGATTTAAAATCGCATCAAAATCTATCAAATAGTTTAGAAGAAATAAGAAAATACACGTAAAAAAAACACATTGTTTTATACTATTCATGTGAGTGTAAGTGGTTAAGATGGTTCCAATGTTATGTTAGTCATTTGTTATGGGTTGTGATATCCCCACTAATATTATAAATACATAAGTTAAAACTTATTTTTGGTTCCCTTTTGAAGTCGAAATAACTTAACTGATTTGAATGTAATTTTGTATTTGTTTGCACACAGAAAATTACATTTAAATCGGTTATCAATCCGGAAAATACATAGGATACCATTTACCTCAAAAAAAAAAAAAAATCTGCAGGTAAAAACTATTACCGTTATAAAAATCAATTTGCGGAATTGACAACCCTAAGGCTGAAAATTCGGTAAAATATTAAAATTGCTTATAACTTCTGGATAACAAGATATTAAGTCTCGAAAAAAAAAATGTAGTTTTAGGCTACTTTGATCAACATTTTGGTAGATTACCACGACCGAGTTTTGCTTTAACTCTGAGAAAAAAAAAAAAAATTTGAAAAATGTCCGTAACTTTTCCGTGGTTCGATTTTAAGGGGTTCTTATTTTTTACAAAATTGTATCATTATACATACATTAGTATTATACATACGTCCTATCGAAACTTGTATCTTTGTCTTAATTCAGGAAATATATTTACTTTTCGATTTTTCGACGCTGAAAATGTCGAAACTTAGATTTTTTTTTGTGTGAATACTATGTACAGTAGTGAGGTGGGAGTTTTACTCTCGCATTTAAAATAGTTAAATCTGTCATAATCTGGAATAAAAAGGGGATGTCGCTTTTTCACCGGCCACAAAATACTGCTATGGTTCCCCAACCTGCGGCGGGGCAGGGAACCACCTAGCACGACGATTCACGTTGGTGATGCGTAAGTTCAGGTCGGCCGACATTATGAAATATCTTGGCTTCATACTGGACAGTCGCTGGGCTTTACGGAGCAATTCAATCACCTGGTCCCTCGGAACGAGAGGGTAGCTGGTGCACTGCACATACTGTTTCCCAATCAAGGGAGACCTCGGGAAGAAGTTCGCCGCATCTACGTGGAAGTCGTGCGCTCCATGGCCCTAAATGGGGGACGCCTGTATGGTCACATCGACTTTCAGGTGTCCAGAGTTCAAGGTCAAAATTAAACAACCTGCAGCACAAAGTGGCTATACGGATCGCACGAGGACACCGAATGGTATCCTTTGAGGGGCGAGCGGCTATAAGAGCCCTAGCATGCGCACAAGCTACGCATACTGCGGCGAGTGGTTGAAGCTGACCTGTCGTGCTTTGAGGCTTGGCTGAAGAGGAAGAGGTACCTGAATAGGATTGGAGACGAAGCCACGGCAAATTGCCACCATTGTAGGTGTGACCAAGACCCCGCACAGGTCACGCTGGAGGAATGCCCTGCGTGGGGCTCTAAGCGGCGGACATGGTCAGCCGGATCGGGGAGGATCGTTCTCTGCCAGCAGTAGTGTCGGCTTTGCTGGCAGATCCGACGACTTGGAGGGCCGTGGCTTCCTTCTGTGAGACCGTTATGCTTCAGAAGGAAGGCGCAGAGCGAGATCGGGAGAACGCCGATTCTGCTCGCAGAGGGAGGTTCGACGGGGAGGCAACCGCCCTGGCGCAAGGCTCTGATAAAGCTAAAGGCCGCATCCCCTGCCCCCATATCTGACACCCGTCCTTCGGGGTCGTGTACGAGTCTATTCAGCAACCCTGGGGAGGACAGCAGCACGTGGTGGTCGCGTGCTACTGCGGAGGAAACTATTGTTTTCCCGGGAAGTGCCAAAGGCATAGCAGTAGAGGGGCAGCGACGCGGTCCAAGGGGATCCCCAGAGCTCCTCTATTTTGTGCTGGGGCTATCCTATATCGGTAGCTATCTACCGTGTGGTTTTTGTCAGTAGGAGTTCAACATATCCCTCCGCCTTCCCCAGACGGAGAATATCCATGAGGATTAACTAGGTGCAACTAGAGCCTGACGTTTCAAAAGTGCCTGTAATTAGGTTTATTTGAAATAAAAAACATTTGAATTCGATCCCACGAACTAAACGTGTCCAAATAGTGCGGCCCGCTCCACCCGCAAGGTCCCAGCAAGGACCCCACTAGACATGTGCGCCGCGGCGGCGTGGCGCCGCCGCCGACGTTTTTTCGACGCCGCCGCCGCCGATATTCGTATCGGCGTAAAATCAGCGCGAGTTCTAATTATTTTAGAACTTAGTTTTAGGAAACCCTACAAAATCACTCACACTCTTCTCTACTGAATTTCTGACTTTTGAACATAGACATGTCTAAGTACCTAGACCTAGTTACAAAAAAAGTAAAGTAGCGACCGACCGACCGACCGTTACACCATTCATATTTAATTTTTCCATACAATAAATTACAAAAAAAAAAACCGAACGATATGAAGTTAAGTTACACCTTCCTATTTAGAATACCTATCTAACTTACTTATCTAAAGTTACATAATACTTATTTATCAATTATTAGGATTTACCGCGTACACGAAGCCTGACTGATGAAGTCTACGCTCCGTCCAGGACCGATCCAAATCCAAAACCCCGAGAGCTTTCAGCTTGAACTTCAGAATCGTTTCGAATGTCTAGGGAGCTCAGTGGACGATTATAGCGATGGCTTTGTGGAAACTGTCCATACGGTCGGGTCTCAAATAGAAACAAAAAGCTCTCTGACCACACTCTCGAGCTCATGGTTGGTGGAAAGACGCGAGGTGATTCTGCAGTCCTCAGATGATGCGTCTAACTACCTGCGGCACAATACTACACAGATCTCAAAGTCCTTTAAAAGTTACCTACGCCGATTTAATACTGAACGTAATAAAGACGCGATAGAGACGAACAAGGTTGGCTCCTAAGTCTTCGCAAAAAACCTGTCTATTGGGCAGAACCAGCTTGCAAAACTGAGCACCGACGATGGCAGAGTCGTATCCTTCAAGCCAAAGCTATTGAGAGAGGTCGAGATGTTCTATAGACAGTTATCACACGTCCACCCGGAAACCCGCTGCAAATCGGGCGAACGAGCCTAGAGCTCGATTGACCCGACACTACCGAAGATATTTCAGACGTCAGCCTGTACGAGATTAGGATGGCTCTGACGCAGCTCAAAAACAATAAGGCGCCGGGTGATGACGAATGATTGCCGAACTCCTGAAGGCGGGTGGAAAACAAGTTGTTTGATTCCGTAATACTCGAGCATTATCATACTCGCATGGGGAAGCCTTTGTCTAGCAGTGGACGTCATTCAGCTGAAATGATGATGGTGATGAACCGCCTACAAAATTATTCTATATTTTATTACAAAATTATATTTGTTCATGACAATTACAGCAGTTTCAAGGCAGCCGTTAATTAAAATTACTTTAATTTTTCTGTTTTTGTTGATATTGATTAATATTTGTGATTTTTTTTATTGTATCTGAATTTTTAATAAAAACAATTCTACAAGCTAGAAATTTTTGTTTAAACTCTCCGCGCCGAAATCACGCCGAAAACACGCCGCCGCCGCCGAAAACACGCCGCCGCCGCCGATTTTTTACCGGCGCCCGCCGCCGGAGATTTTGGCATCGGCGCACACGTCTAGTCCCCACCATTGTGCTGACCTTGACAGTGTCTTTATTTCGCAATCAGTAAGGGCGGTTTTCGTAATTCAAATGTTCTAACTGACGTACGGTAGACTGTACATTCGTTGCCCAAATGTAAGGATTGTAAAACTGTGGTACTGGTATTACGGTTCATATACCTACTGAATGTAATCAAATCGCCTTACAACCTGAATTTAAAAAATCCCCCTCCAGCCCTCATCCTCTTACCCTTTCCTTCCAAATTTTAACCGACGAAAAAAAGGAGGAGCCCTGCAGGTGTGACTGCCTCTGAGGTCTAGCGGTAACGTGTTCAACCGACGATCGCGATCGTGAGGTCCTGGGTTCGATTCCCAGGTCGGGCTTAAGGTGTCAGTGTGATTTTATTTTCAACAAAATTTCTCAGTAGCAGCTCGGAGTCAGGCGGTACTACTCCCTCGTGTCTCGAAGCGCACGTCAAGCAGTCGGTCCTTCGCTTGATCTCTTCGGTCGTATCGGATTGCCGTCCCATCTGATTATGGGAGTGAGGGAATAGAGAGTGCACCTGTGTTTGCGCACACACTATAATATGTCCCGGCAGACGGCTCTCCGTTGAGATTGGCTGTCGTGACCGACATTCCGCAGAGAGATTTTTTTTAATTCTAGACTTCGAAATTAATCAAAAACATTATTTGTGATTATATCTGTGTCTACTAAATATACACACCGGCACAATTAGCGGAACAGAAAAAAAACGTGAGACTATGAGATAATAACGCATATATTTGACGAAAATGTAATTAGACACAAAATAACAAATTGATTAACATCTTTTAACAACGACTTTGAAAAGTCTTCGTTATTTTTTATTGAAAAATAAAGAAATTTGAAATAAGTGAAATTTTTAGATGATTATGAACCATCACAAAAAATAAAAAAAGTAAGCATTAAATGATTTAACAATAAAATTAAAGCAAAATTAATAACGAGTGTTTCCCCCTCTTGCTCTGATTACGGTTTCCATTCGTCTGGGCATGCTACAGATTATGTTATCGATGATTTCTTGAGGCAACCGCTCCCACTCCTCAAGTAATGCGTTTCCAAGTTCATTCAGATTGTTGGGGGGTGGCATTCTGGATTTAACCCTTCTTTTTAGCAAGTCCCAGACATGCTCTATCGGATTCATATCGGGGGAATTTGGCCACTGCATCACCGGTATACCTACGTGGCTCAGATATGCCTGTACCGATTGTGCACTATGAGCACGAGCATTATCTTGCATTAGAATAAAGTCGTCACCAATAAATGGGGCAAATGGTACAACATGTTCTTCTAAAATGTCTCTGATGTATCGATCTGCTGTCATGGTCCCTCCTGTGACTATCACTAACTCCGTGCGAGCTCCCAAACATATCCCTCCCCAAACCATAATCGAGCCGCCACCATAAGCCACTGTGTGTTCAAAATTAGACTGTATGAGGCGTTCTCCTTTGCGTCTCCATATTCGCTGTCTCCCATCGATCTGTTTTAAAAGAACTCTGCACTCATCAGTAAAGAGAACCTGCTGCCATTCGTTCAAATCCCAATGACGATGTTCTCGCGCATAGCTTAATCGGTTTACGCGGTGACGTCTCTCAAGTTTTGGGCCTTTGGCAGGTATATACGACCCTAAACCAACTTCTTCAAATCTCCTGCGAACTGTACGCTCACTTACTCGTACTCCTCGAACGTCTTCCAGTTCATTTCGAGCTTGTACAGCCGTTAATCGCGTATTCCTACGAACTCCAAGTTGTAAAAAACTGTCATCTCGCCTCGAAGTACATCTTTTTCTACCTTGACCCCTCCTCCTCACAAGAGAATTAGACGATCTGTACCGCTGGATGCTGCGATGAATCGTTGATACTGGTCGACGAAGCCTTGAGGCAATCGATCTGTAGGTATGGCCATTTCTTCTCATTTCATCAGCCCTAATGATTTCCAGTGATGTTAAGTCAGGCATAATAAAGAGCTTTTAATAAACAAAATTGCCTATAGAATAACAAATTTATAAAAAACCATTATGTGCAATTTTTCAAAAAAATTACAATTACGTAGTTATTACTCGAACAAGTTGACAAAACGTATTGTTCGGGAAAATAAAACAAATGAATGAAAAAAGTGTATGTCATCTAATTTTCTATTTTCAAATTTGACAATAAATTAAAAAAATATCATAACTGGCCAGTTCCTCAAGTAAAAGATTTTAAAATCCTGCTTTTTTTGTGTTCCGCTAATTGTGCCGGTGTGTATATAAGGCTGCATATCCATCAGAGATGTGCGAGGTAGTGACGTGGTGCGCGAGGAAAAATTCCACCAATAAGATTACTTAATTTTCCTAGCCTCGTGTAGCGCAGCTCTCTAGGTATTTGTACATGCAAAAAAGCGAGAGATGTATGCGAGGGACGCGAGACAACGAAACTGTGGACTGTGGACAACCAAAAAGTCCGCTACGTATCCTCGCACCACTCGGCTACACCGTTTCACAGATTCGCTAGCATCCTCGCACCGCGCAATCTCCGCGCACAGCTTTGGTTGTAACCATCATCGTTTCACAGCGCCACTTCACATCCTCGTACCACCTAGCTACCCCGCACATTTCTGGTGGAAAACCAGCCTAATGCATAATTATATAATAACTATAGGGTCTTTTGGAACATAATGTGAGACTTCAAGTGGAAGTAGAAGAACTGAGAAGGCAACTAACTGATAAACAAGAACTTCTTGCTGCAGCTGCTGAAGCCATAGATGTGTTAGAACATCAGGTACCTATAAATTTAATGTGACTGCATATTATTTTATATAGTTATTTTACTTTTGGAAATGCATTATGAACAAATTAAGTAAACAGATTTTTTGTCTACAGGGTTCAATATCAACTGATAGTGTAGAAATATCCATGAATAATAGTAATACTGTAAAAAAAGAAATCAAATCGCAGGACCAGGTAAACATTGCACAATAAAAAAGAGTATCACTTTTGAGTGTAGAGTTTCACTTTTCACTTTTGTGTACTGTATCATTGACGTGTAATGCTACATTTGGAGATCTCACTGTACCTACTGAAATATTTGATATTCACTTTGTAGGCGTGTCGTCCTAAACAATGTGGATATGACAATACGACAATAAATGAAAGCACTGTTATTACTAGTCTATAGAAGCATTTTATAGTAGTTTATGAAAATTTTGCATAACAGGGGTTATTAAAATACGAGTGTGAGTTTAAAAACCGAGCCGTAGGCGAGGTTTTTAATAGTATGACACGAGTGTTTTAATACCTAGTTATGTCAGTTTCATACACTATTATATCTAAACTCATATAATTTTAAATAAAATACCAAAGTCAAAATCTTGGTAACATTGTCGTAGTTTTTCTTGATCTTTCTGGTAAAAGATTGTTCGTCATTTACGTTACTGCATCCAGAAATTCAGGCGGGGTTATATTCTCCTCAGTTCAGTATCACAGCTGTAGTCAGATATTTTTGCCCAGAATAAAACTTTAGACTCACAAAACAATAATAATAACGGACACAATTACAATAAATTTACAAGTAACGATTACCAAATCCAATAGGACAAGGCGCGCGGCCGCGCACGCGCCCTAGCGTGCGCCTATTCAGATAATAAAATATAGTCTGGCGAAAAAATTATAATCGGGACTAATTTTCTATCCTTGTCAGGATTCCGTCAATCTCTGTTTTATCATACAAAAAATATGCCTGTTAAACGATAAAAAATTTCAATGTATGACTAGTGGCGCCAACCTGAATTTTGTGTACTCATTGTTGCCAAACTGTACGACTGCTAAAGAAAAGGATTGAAAACTCCTTGGTTGGGTCGAAGTGGCATTAAAAACTCCTTAGTTGGGCTGAAGTGTGCGGTGATGGAAAAAAAAAAAAATTACCGCATTGTTTTGTTCAGCAAACTGTATCGTAATGAAACTTTTTAAATTCATTACAGATGCATGTGCGTAAATTATGTCATGACATTACTTTCGAGTTCATAATTCGAATTTTACGATATGAGTGGAGATAAAAATCATTACGATACAGTTTGCTGAACAAAACAATGCTGTAATTTTTTTTTTAACCGCACACTTCAGCCCAACTAAGGAGTTTTTAATAAGGACCGACCGAAGGTTCGGTTTCGGCCACAGTTTCGGTTTCGGCCAATAATTGGTCGAACCTTCGGCCCCGCCGAAAGTAGGTATTCGTGAATTGTCGCGCATCATTCGGCTAACTTCGAGTGAGTGAACGTGGTTGAGTTCGCTAGCCATAGGTTGTAAGTTGTAATATAATATAATTCATTAGATATTTTATTTGGTTCTGTTCAGTTATTCCCTAGAACTTATACAATATGAATTTATGTACAAATTAATGTAACACTTAAAAGATGTGTGAAGATACCTGTGATGTTTGATTCAGACAAACATCATGATGTCAATTTTGACATTACTATATTTGTTTGTAATTTTTATTGGATTAAATTTTGTACCCGTATTCGAACTGCCTCGTAAATCCGATACACAACTACCTCCGGTGATTTAACTATTACCGTGAATGACCTTCAGTACTATTAGTCAAGTTGCATTTTTTCCCTTTAGTACGCGAGGTGCTTAGTCAATTCGGACGCGTAGTACAGTAGTACGGGAAAGTTTTCTAGTTAAATTTCATTATTTACTACTACTATGACTACTATCACGAGAAATACTAAAAATAAAAATAGTCTAAAACCCAATACAAGAAACCTCGAGAAATATGGATTTTTTTCAACGTTTTTGTTCCTGTTCTATCTTCAAAGCTGTAATACATACCAGCGTCAAACTTAGTCTGATTGTAGTGCATACTATGTAGTTTAGCAACAAATACTAAAAACAGGGCAAAAATTGACATATGTGGTGGTACCTACATAAGAAAGAGATGCAAAAATTCACATATCGCATACACTCGTTGATGTCTTTTGATAAACTCTCGTAAATTAAATCAGTTTCTACGGGGTATCAGGTCGATGGGTGGTGCGGAACCTACTGCGTGAGTCCGACTCACACATGACCGATTTTTTTTACATACTTTAATTGTTGCATTTTATTTTTTTACACGTGTTAACTGTCTATATATGCGTAAAAATACAATAGATTTAACATGCTATAATAAATTCAAATAAATTTCGATTTCGGTTTCGGTTTCGGCCGAAACTGGGACCAAGACCGAAGGTTCTGTTACGGTTTCGGTTTCGGCTGAAAATCCTGTTTCGGTCGGACACTAGTTTTTAATGCCACTTCGGCACAATTAAGGATTTTTAATGCAACTTTTTTAGAAGCCGTACTGTTTGGTATATGAAAATTTTGAAAAAAACCCACGACGTATGTAAACGCAATCGAAAAAGGATTAAATAAAAAAATTGAAAAACCCCCGACTAAAATAAAGTAAGTAACGGAAGATATAATTACAAGCCAAAGAAAATCCGTCGGGGGCTGCCATTGCACATCTGTTCGCGATTACAATTAAAATGTAGCATCTATTATGTATCTCGTAGATATGCAGCAATATCAATTAAAGATACAATTATTTACGTACCCACCGTAATTTTATTTAGAAAGAAAGAAAAATGATTTATAGCCACAACAAGACGACATGCGGGTACGTACACATAAAAATAAGTTCATTACATGGTACATTTTAGGAATTACAGTACCGTACAGTAGTATAGATACCTACGTAGTTGTAATATCATACCAAGACCAACTTTGCATGTCGTAGCTGCGGCAAAGAATTTAGTCACAAAGTCTTAAATTGCAGCATATTAGTTCATTTTAAGGCAGAGAATGGCAGCCCCCGACGGATTTTCTTTGGTTTGTAATTATATCTTCCGTTACTTACTTTATTTTAGTCGGGGGTTTTTCAATTTTTTTATTTAATCCTTTTTCGATTGCGTTTACATACGTCGTGGGTTTTTTTCAAAATTTTCAATTTTGCTTTTTATTTTATACTTTTTAGAGAATTCCTGCGTTTCTAAAATCGATACGGAAAGAGCGCTGGCTTTGGCTAGTGATGTTCCATTTTGAGAAGAATTTGAACGAATTTGGAGCGAGACCATCGAGAAACACTGGGAAGCGTTTTCAGAAACAAACTTTGCTTACAACATAAGCTGGAAAAGTGGAAATAAAAGTAGAATGCTAGCGTGAGCGAAGCGAGCGTGAAATTTTTCGAGTATGGTCGAAAAAACAAACATAAAAACGTACAACCAGACATACAAAGCAACAAACAAACTTTAACAACATTTATGTAATGCCGCTTACGACATAAGCCAGGAAAGTGGAAAAAATAGAACGCGAAGCGAACGCAAGCGCGAGCGAAGCGAACGCAAGCGCGAGCGAAGCGAACGCAAGCGCGAGTGAATTTTTTTTCTGTTAGGTCGAACCAACAAAGTAACAAACAAACAAACAAAAAAACAAACATACAAACCAACAAACAAACTTTAACAACATTTATGTAATGTCGCTAACAACATAAGCCAGGAAAGTGGGAAAGAAGTAGAACACAAGCGCGAGCGAAGCGAGCGCGAATTTTTTTTCATCATGTTCGAACAAACAAACAAACATAAACATACAAACAAACAAAAATATAAACAAACAAACAACATTTGACAACATTTGATTTTTTTTACGACGTCTGTGGTCTGGTGGTTCGAGTATCGGACTGCTGATCACGAGGTCGTGGGTTCGATTCCCACAGAACACAAATATTTGTGTGTTGAGCATAAGTGTTTGTGTTGGTCTGGGTGTTTCTTATGTATTATAAGTATGTATTTACAAAAAAAAAAAGTATAATAAGTATTATATCCATTTTTTAGTACCCATATTACAAGCTCTGCTTAGTTTGGGACTAGATGGTGCTGTGTAAAATGTCCCAAAAATATTTATTATATTATTTATTATTATTATTTAACAGTTTTAGGGTCGGTCTTTCAATAGTCAGTAAACTTTTATCTGAGGTATAAGTTTGTCATTTTTACAGTTATAGTAAATCTGTCAAAACGTCACATTTATTCCCCAGTTAAAAGTTATCAGACCATTGAAAAACCGGCCCTTATAATAGTTAGTGCAACGTTTAGATTATCGGACGAATAATTCAGCGAAATAGCTCGGCAAATATTTTTTGTATGACAAGACAGTACCGAATACACCTGAACAAGTCGTTTACATGCTCGTACTCGTGCCTCTTTGTCTCTGCTCAGCGAGTATCTAAACTAGGCATTAGATGAAACAACTAAAAGAGATCCATCGGCCCTATTAGTCGGCCGGCGATAGAATTTTGCGAAGTTTTCAAAATTATGTTGAATTTTTCAGGCGGCTTTATTCTCGAAGTTGTGTCTACAAAGCAGAAATACCAGGCTCAGACACACTGGACAATATTCCTACTCGATTTGATTACCAATCTTTTAACAACCCCCTGAAAAATGGCACTCCATAAGGATTAGGTATATTGATTCTGAAGTTTCAATTATTTATTTGCAGACTTCATGAGCTCATAGTGATTATCTAGGCCTGAACATTTACGTTTAAATCAATATAAACAGAAAATTTACAGGCTAGGTTTTTGCTGGGCAAGCATGTACATAGTCCGTCGGGTCACTCCTTCGCTTAACTTCAGGTGAGGTGGCGGTCAGACGCAAGACCAATAGGAAAAAAAAACAATACTTTGAAACAGCGAGACATCAATTGAACGAATTTCACAACACATTATTAAATAAGAGAATACATTATTTATTAAATTTATACAAGTTAGTTATATATAACCTTTAATGAGTTACGTTTTTAGAATTGTCTCCTCGAGCCCTTTATTTTGACACCCCACAAGGTTATGGGACTTGATTTTTTTTTTTAATTACTTTACTTATTGACGCTTAAAATCCGCCATTTTGACTTATTTTGTAAAATTTTATAGCCTATGTTACTCGCGCCTATAAGACAAATCTAAGGATACCTCATTATTAAAATCGGTTCACCAGTTTATCTTCTAGGAGGGAACATAGACACAGACATACATACATACATACCAAGCAAAAACATTACCCTCCTTTTGGGCTCCGCCGCAGTCGGGTAATAAATCTCGAGAACTTTACAAATAACCGTATCTAAATCGGTCAAGCTATCTCGGGGAAAATGCGTTAAAACTCATTTTAACGTTCGAAAAATATTGATTGCAGCGCCCCCTGGCGAGTTAACACGATAACACATATGTAATAAAAACCATCGCCGATGAATCACAAACCCTTTACAGAAAACCGTATCCAAATCAGTCAAACCTCATTTTAACGTTCGTAAAATATTGATTGCAGCGCCCCCTGGCGAGGTAACACGACAACACCTATCTAAGAACCATCACCGATGAATCACAAACCCTTTACAGGAAACCGTGTCCAAATCGGTCAAACCGTTTTGGTGATAAATGGGAACATTCGTTTGCACTAAAAATATTGATTGCAGCGCCCCCTGGCGAGTAAACACCATAACACCTATCTAAGAACCATTGCCGATGAATCACAAACCCTTTTCAGAAAACCGTATCCAAATCGGACAGACCGTTTTGGAGATAAATGGGAACATTCATTTGCACACACAAACAAACAAACAACCTCTCACCCTAAACGCATACACCTTCTCCGTTCCGTCGTGGGTAAAAAGAGTACACAAAATTCAGGGTGGAGCTACTAGTCATACATTACAAAATGTAATCTTTTAAAATCGCATTTTCGGTAGAACCTTGGATTGTCATATTGCTTTTGATTATATGTAAGTCTTTACTTACATGCTTATTTTTTGGATGATAAAACACAGATTGATGCAATCCTGACATGGATAGAAAATTAGTTCCGAATAAAGACGTTTTAGCCAGACTGTATTTTGTCTGTGATGACAAGCACTAGAGCGCATGCGCGGCGCGCGCCATAGCCTGCTGGATTTGGTCCTCAGATCTGGTCGCCTTAAATTGGAATTTATTTTAATTGTTTACGTTGTTTTTGTTGTTTCGTTGTTGTTGTTGTCGTTGTTTAATTGTTTATGTACAATAAAGAATATAATAAATAAATAATACGTTATTACTGTGTTTTTGTAAGTCGTAAAGATTTATTCTGAGCAAAAATGTCTGACAATAGCAGTGATACTGAGGAGAATTTGACTCCACCTGACAATCTGGAAGCAGCAACGAAAATAACCAATCTTACAAGAAAAATCAAGAAAAACTTAAGACAATGTTACCAAGATATAACGTTGGTCTTTTGTTGGTTTTTTGTTTGTTATATATGGTATTTCATGAGTTTAATTTAATTTTCGATAAACAACTTATTTATGTGTTTAATTATAGTAGTTTATGAAACTGTTGCATAACTAGGTATTAAAACACTCGTGTGATACTATTAAAAACCTCGCCTACTACGGCTCGGTTTTTTAACTCACACTCGTGTTTTAATAACCCCTGTTATGCAACAGTTTCATAAAATACTATAATTAAACACATAAATAAGTTGTTTGTCGAAAATTAAAAAAAAAATTGATCAAAATAAATGTTAAAATTTTAATATCCAAATAATAAGTAACATCATTTGTAATCATCTGTAATAATTGAGAATGAGACTTTAAAACCATTATGGATTCGCACAGCTATCTATGCCAGAAAAATGGTCCTACATTCAAATTAATAAAATTTAAATAGTTTCCAGTGGCTAAACCATTAACTGGATTTGATTGATTTTTTGTATACAGACAGAGGACGTGATACTCTGTACGTGGTTTTATTTAATGTCGTATTGTCATATCCACGGTGTCGAATAGTTTCCCAATTGGCATTCGCGCGATAAGTTGATGTCAATGCCTGTCAAATCTCAGGTCAAGCGATGTTATTGGTTGTTAGTATTTTTGCCGACCAATAATAGGAGCTGACATTTAATTTGACAATAGATCAATTTGGTCTGCCTTCTAGTAACTGGGAATAAGACTTTGCCCCATACTTCCGGGCCATGTTGACTATTCTGGTTCAAAATGCAGTCCTAACACTGGGCACCCTGGGGGCATCACTCGTAACACGAACTTTATTATTATATCTACTATAAACTTATATGAAGGTATATAATTTTACCATTGCAACATATTTTAGGAATCTGACAAGAAAGAAACAGTTGATGATACATGTGCAGAATCCGAATCAGCTGGGTAAATGAAATTTTAAATGTAATCGTTAGTTTTTTTCCTCAATTCTCAAGGCAATTTTTTAATTTGTAAATAATATTTTTTTTCAGGGACTATTTGGCTGTAACGGTTAACAATGACGATTTGGTAAGTATCTATGTTCTTCTTTAAAAAACCTCCATTAATCCTGGTTGCTTAAAGTAAGACCACTCCGTGCCACAGAGCACAGTGCCGGTGAAATTACAATGAGACTTTCCATCTTCATGTCTCAGTTTGGCGAACCGACTTGCGATGCCATTTAGGCAACAGCCTAGGTGGTATTGAAGTTGTTATGGGCAAAGGTAACCGCTTAACATCAGGTGGGCCTTTAGCTCGTTTCGCCATAACTGTCGGTCCTACAATACCTTTTTTAGTCGTTATGGGTAGTCATAAGCCCTATCCTATCATTATTATTTTATTACCCATGATAATTGATTTAATGGCCACAAGCACGGCTTAACGTGAGAAGTTGGGTTTGATTTTACAATTTTGTTGTTGCAAGAAGTTGTTTGTGTAGTGTTTACTGTTTAGGTATCCTATTTACGCAATGCAATTTATTAAATAGAATACATATTTCAGGATGAACTTGTTAAATTACGCAGGGAAAACAAGAAGGCTCTACAAATGATAAAGGGATGTATGAAAAAAATTCAACAGCAAGACAAAGAAATCAAAAAAATTAAATTAGTGAGTTTTAGAGCACTTTATAGTTTTGTCGCTATAGGTAACTAATATTGTACATTTTAATTAAAATCATTATTTGTTTAGGACAAGGAATTAGTATACGCACATGTTAGTGACTCACAACTAGAGAAGTATGAAGAAATATTGAAATGTAAAGATGAACATATCAAGGATTTGGAAAATAAAGTCAGAGATATGCAGAAAATACAAAATGTTGACGCGACAGGGTAACATTTCTATACCAGTGTTATGAGTACCTAGCAGTAAGTTTTCCCATTTCTAGTTAAATTAATTACCTATACATATTTTTCTTGATTTCAGAAATCTTCAACAGCTGCTCACTAGTCGATTACAGGGATTGGCTTATTTCCTTGATAAATTATTATCACACAAGTAAGTATAGTAGTATATTATGTAACAAAAACATTTGACTGCCTCGTTGGTCTAGTGGTTGCAAGCGCGACTGCTGAGCGTGGGGTCCTAGGGTTCGATTCCCGGGTCGGGCAAAGTGTTATTGCGTTTTTTCATTAGGAAATTCTCAGTAGCAGCCCGGAGTCTGGATTTGTGTCCGTTCACTGGCAATAGGCTCGCCCCCTATTACATGGGACTATAACATAACTGGCGAAATGTGGGTGTACTATACACCTCTGCCTACCCCTTCGGGGAAATACAGGCGTGATGTTGTTATGCTAAAAACATTTGATTCCAAATAATAAATAAAAACCGGCCAAGTGCGAGTCGGACTCGCGCAATAACGGTTCCGTACCTCTCAACGAACTGATACCTCATAAAAACTGATTTAATTTACGAGAGTTTATCAAAAGACATCAACGCCCAGAGCGCGAAATATGAATTTTTGCATGTCTTTCTTACGCAGGTATCACCACATACCTATGTCTATTGTTGAGGACAACCCAAGGATCATGAAAGTAAACAAACGATCTGTTTAAAGGCACTTGCCATATGTATTAAAATTGAAAGTACACTCGTTCCTACGTAGCTCTGTTCTAGGCGACTAATACGTTATTCTTTCTTCAGGCTTCAGGGTTCAGGACGTCAGGATCAGTTCTTCATAGGTTGAGGTCTTGATCTGAAGCGTAGAACGAGTGACGATCGAATGAAATATTGCCCACACAAAATGCCGCTTATTCACCCGCTTAAGTAGTATTCAGCGGGGCACAAGTGGCGCGTAGTGCGCCCTGCGGCTGCTCTGTTCTTCCAACATTTTTACAAGTCATAGCTAGTTGTAGTTATGTATGGCTTATGACCTGTGATTGGTTCATGGTTTATGACTCATCAAACTGTGATTGGCTGATGATCTGTACCTAGCTATAGTGTGATTATAGCTAGATTTCATGCCCTTGTTACTTTGTACATAACGTTTCAGCTGTGTTAGCACAAGTTTTCAGTTACATTAGTTAAGTTCAGGCTTGCGTCCGCAACAGTCTCCCCCCGGCGTAGCCTCGCGAGCCTCTCCCTTCTGGTCGAGGACGATAAGCCTTCTTACTGGCCTTCTAAAAATGCCACCCCGAGTTCGCACATCCGCACTCCGCACAACACCGTCCGTACCTACTATCGCGCGCACAACAAGGCCCCGCGGCCACACATTCCGCGGTAATAACCGTCAGCGATTATGACGACATCGCCTTCCTTCATTTGTTCAGCGTGATTAGATCTGACGTCACCGCGCGGTGTCAGTGTCGGTAGATACTCTTTCATCCATCTTGCCCAGAATCGATCTGCCAGCGCTTGGGCCGCTCGCCAAGCGCGTTTATCAGCTACGTCACAAGTTCCAGTGACCGGTAGCCCTGCTGATGACCCCAACAGAAAATGATTCGGCGTTAACGCTTCCGCGTCTTCCGGGTTCACAGATACGTGAGTAAGCGGTCGCGAGTTCAATATATTCTCTATTTCAGCCATGACCGCACTGAAAAAAAAACTTGATAACATTAATAAAAAAAATGTTTGCAGCAATCAAGGAACTTGTTTATATACGAGCACATAAAGTAATATGATTATGGCAATAAAGTTATCTTGATTAAGTAACAGACAAGTTGTCTTGATAAAATCAAACAAAGTAATTGTCAATACAATCAAGTTTGGTTATCATGCCAATGACTTCTGTTAATTGGTGTTATTAACGAACTTGGTAATGGTTATCAAGTATTTTAGTTGTTTGTAATAATGAATATTGTAAAGTTATTCAGTTATCTTGTTTAAAGCTATAAAGTACTTTTATTGAGACTATTAGGAAAGATATTTATTCTTATAAATCGTGTTATTGAAATAACTGAAAACCTCTAAAGGGTTCATTGTACTCATCAGTTTGAACAACTTTTACTATGGGACTAACACTGAAATCGCGAAATAAAAAATGTTACCTACATTTGTGTTCACAAGAATCGGCTAAATGTAGAGATCAACTGCTTTTTTTTTCGCTATTTCTCGTTTGGTCCCATAGTAAAAGTTGTTCATACTGATGAGTACAATGAACCCTTTAGAGGTTTTCAGTTATTTCAATAACACGTGGTATAATTAGATTAATCAGCATTAGATACGAATTATAAATTAAGATGTCTAAATTGCTTTTACCTAGCACTGACTATTTCTCAAAAATAATAATGACAGAAGTTATTATAAAAAGTTTTTATTTCTTTCTAAACAGAGATCAATATTTTTTCTACCTACACACTTACACCTACTATAAAGATATCTTGATACTGCTCAAGTCTTATATTATCGTCTAAATCCGACTTCCACATTTTCCAGCTGCGTAGAAATAGGGTTCTAGGCCTTAACAGAGGAATCATCTCTTTGATATCGACATCGGTAAGCGCAGAAAGCGCTTTCATATTCTGCAAAACAATCGTCGATTAATTGGTGTGAAAAACAACATATTATCATCGTTGCTAAAAGGGTACTTTAGGTACTTACTGATAAAATTGGCACGTAATTCGGGCAGCCTCCAAGCCTGGAGAATTACGCACACTTCTTCCATCACAAACAGGAGTATAAAACCACTACGACGGCTACTGAGATTCACTCACAGCACGATTCACTGAGTTCATAGGATACCTTGGTGTGTTAATAACGATCAGTGGGTTTTGCTTTTGGGTGTAACCGTGCAATAACTTGAAATCTAAATAATTTACTCCGCGTAACAAAAGCGTGCCATGCTTAGGCTCACGAACGAACGGAATGAACAAGTCTAGACCTGAAACACTGACTACCCCGACCGACAACAAAGGGCGTGTTTACATTGATCATCTGACTTGATTAAATCTGTGATGTGCCATTGTTTACACTATCTTAATCATGCTATCTTTATTCCTTGTATGAAGTGAATGATAGAGAAGAGTTGATCATTTTAACTTTATTGTGACAACAAACCGTGATTAATATATTTTTATAAGTTTTTGATTGCTTCATTCATAATTTTTTCTATCAAGCAAAATGTCATGCTTGATTGACCCGATTTTTTTCAGTGCGTTATTAATGTTTCTTCCTTTGGCATTCGTTCTTTCAATATTACAGCGAGGGCTGTTTTCACGCTACGTATGAGCCGCTCCCAGGCTCCCCCCTGGTTTGGTGCACCAGGGTCGATGAAACGCCAATCGGTTTCCTTATTAAGGGCGTAATCCTTAAGTTCAGTCGCCCATTCTTTGTAAGCGTTTTTTAGTTCGACGTCAGCTCCACGGAAGTTCGTACCGTTGTCTGACATTATTGTGCGTGGCCATCCACGGCGCGCGGCCATTCTTCTAAGGGCCATGATCGCACTGTCAGTACTGAGACTCGGTAACAGTTCTATATGCACGGCCCTAGTTACCAAACAGGTAAATAACATGCACCAGCGTTTTTCTCTACGTCTTCCTATAGTGATCGTCATGGGACCGAAACAATCAACACCGCTGCGAGTAAAAGGGCGAGCGTATGCATCAAGCCTTTCGCAGGGTAAGTTTCCTTTCACCGGTATAGGTGGCGCTTTACGTCGCATGCGACACACGATGCATTCGTTCAGCACGGCGCGCACACTCGTTCGTAATCGTAATATCCAAAATCGCTGACGCAGGTTATTGACTACGTGCTCTCGGCCTGCATGCCCATTCTTCTCGTGTTCACGTTTTATAAGTAGGCGCGCAAGTGGATGCCTGCCGTCTAAGATCGGTGGCCTCTTCCTGTACTCTGGTACATTCGCTGCGTTGATTCGTCCGTTCAGTCGAATAATTTTATTTTCATACACCGGGTCTAGCTTGCTGAGCCGGCTCGATCTCTCAACGCTTTTTCCTGACGTCAATCTCTTAATTTCTTCAGAGAAACTGTCACGTTGTGAATCTCGTATAAGCATTAGTTCGGCTTCTTCGAGATGACGCACGTCCATCGTTGTCGCGCGATTACGACATTTTTCTATAAAGAGCAACACGCTTGCCATAGCGCGCAATGCTCGATCATATGAGGAGAATCGTTTCAGGTCCATAACGTTCTCCTCGCCTCTAACATGGGCTACTGTTTCTTCCTCGCCCTGGTTCTCTTCGCTCGGCCACTGTTCTTCCGGTTCACGTAAGAAGGCCGGTCCGATGAACCATCGATCGTGTTTATTGAGGCTCGTTCTGCCATATCTAGTTGCGTCATCAGCTACGTTCTGAGCGGTCGGCACCCAGCGCCATCATTCAGCGGGGGTAAGTTCGGCTATCTCGCTCAGTCGATGCGCAACATATGGCGTATATCTCGCAGAGTTGAATGCAAGCTTATTGGTCTCTGGCGACCACATCATACCCAGCGTCTTGCCATATGGGTGTGCATTCGCACCTAGTTCCTTCGGGGCGTTAGCCTTATCCTGTTCTAGGATATGAGCGAGTAAGTGTGGACGATTCGAATTCCACCCGGCGAGTTCAAAGCCGGCTCGCTCATGAATGCGCTGCACCTCTTTGATCGTGAGGGCGGCGCTTTCTTCAGTTTCAAAACTGTCGACCCAATCATCCATGTAATGGTTCATTGTTATTGCATAGAGGGCGCGCGGGTGCGCGTCTTGACATTCCTCAGCGTTTCTGTTTCTAACGCTGTGAGCTAGGAAGGGTGAACTCCGAGCGCCAAATATCATGGAATTCATCACGTATTTCTTAGGCGGGCTTTTTCGGTCATCACCACGCCACAAAAATCGTTGCGCTGCTTTGTCTTCTGGTCGTATTTTGACTCGCAAGAACATTTCGCGTATGTCTGCCGCTATAGCAATTGGCTTCTCTCTGAATCGGAACAATATTCCGTAAAGCGTGTTCAACATATCGGGCCCGGCGAGCAGTTCGTCGTTCAGACAGCGCCCGCCTGTACTCGCGGCTGCGTCGAAGACAAGGCGCACCTTTCCTGGTTTGTTCGGATTGGTCACAGCGAAATGTGGGAGGAGCCAATCAATTGCGCTGTCGTCTGTGTCCTCGACTCGAGTTGCATAACCCTTCGCCAACAAGTTGTCAACTTGTGACGTGTATGCTCTGCGAAATTCCGTGTTTCGATCCATTTTACGTTCCATAGAGCGCAATCTGCTTAGGGCCATATTATAACTAGGCGGCAGGCGAGTATCGTCTGTACGCCATGGCAGGCCGACTTCGTAACGTCCGTCGACCAATCGCGCTGTTCTATTGAATATTTCTTTTGCGCGCTCGTCTTCCTTCACAGGTTTATTTTTGGATGATATTCCTAGCGCATCGATCTTAAAATGTTCTGTGATTAGTTCATGTAGTTCATCATCATGATCAAATCGTTCTCTATGCTGAGGCGCACGTATGTGCAGTACTGTAGCGCCATCTATTGGGTCTTCCTTCGCCACTATCGTTCGTGGCACCGTACCGTGCACTACCCATCCTAGCATAGTTAGTGATGCGGCCGGCTCGTTCCATTCTCCGGTCAGGAGCTTTCGCGATACTATTAAGTGCCAATGGTCTGCACCTATTAGTATGCGCGGTCTTGCTTGTCCATAGCAAACCTCGTTCCGTGGTAGCTGTTTCAAGTGTTCATAGTTCAAACACTCAGCTGCGATCGCTTGACTGGTAATGTTGAGACTCTTGACGGTTCGCGCCTGTATTGGATGGAAGCTAGTTCGTGCTCCCCGTATCTCCAATGACACGCTCCGACTCTCGGGTTCTTGCCGCGTTGCAGTTAATCCATGCAAACGCAGCGCGCATTTCGTTCCTTGCGCGTTCACTGCTCTAGCGATTTCCTCATCGATCAAGGTTATCGTAGATCCCTCATCGAGTAGGGCGTGAGTTTCAACTTCCAGTCCATCGAGCCCTCTTATCGTGATAGGGCATATTTTTAATAACACCGCGCCAGTTGACATTACGGTGTTAGCCGAGGCGGTGATCTCTTGATCGTTCTGTTCGCCTCCTGGCGCGGCTTGCGGTGCGCTGTGTAGCAACACATGATGAGGATGGCGACACTCATCTATACCGCATTTCTTTGCGGTACAACTGGCACGGCGGTGACGGCTATTCAAGCAACGAAAACATACGCGTGCTTCTTTTGCCCATTCCCACCTCTGTGGTAATGTCATCGCTTCCAGTTTCCTACATTTCACCGTATCATGTTCGGCCCCGCAACATAGACACATCTTTACGTTTTTATTTTCGGTTGCAGTGTACGCAACTCCGCCTCGCTTCTTGCCTTCCTGGCGTTTAGACGAACTACTGGTCTTAACTGCTGGCGTATTACGTGCTGGCTCCTTTGTCGAGCTTCCTGCAGCGGAGTACGCGAATCGTACGGCACGGTCAGCCTCTCTCATGAGGAAACGAGACAGCGTAACAATCTCAGGTTCGCTGCGACTTCCATACTCTTCTGCGTAGTCGCACCATCTCGCTCTAATATGCGGACTTAATTTTTCTGTTACTTGCCGGGCCAACATAGGATTCTGTAGGTACCCCTTCTCATCTATACAAGTGAGTACACTGACTATGTTCTGAAGCCGTATCGCAAACGCGTTCAGTTCGCTGGCTGTTGTTCCGGGTCGCGGTAACTTTCTTAACTCGTCCAGCGTTTTATCAATAATGATCTCAGGGCGGCCGTAATACTGTTCAAGCGTCTGCATTATAATTGCGGGATCGGCAGCTGTGCACAATAAAGCTGCTACTGTTTCACGTGCTTCACCTCGTACACATGTTCAGAGACGTGCCAGGTTCTCAGCTTTTGTATAGCTATACATTTTGGTCGAATCTCGCATCGCTGCTTGGAATAGTAGCCATTCTTTCGGCGCGCCGTTGAAGACAGGCAGTTCTTGCGCTTGTCTAGGCGGCGGGCGTTTCAAGGCCATTCGTTCTAAGACCTCGGCTAATCTATCTATTCCTCGTTCTCGGGACCGTGCTGGCGTAGGTGATCTGTCTCGTCTCGGATTGGGCGTAGGTGATCGGTTGCGCCGCGGAGTGTCGATCGTGACTCCTCTTTGTTCTTGCGGCGGTGGCGCATATCTATAAAAAGAGTGGTGTGATCGTTGCCCTTCGTTCTCGCGCTGGTAACACAATGTGGCTCCGTTGTCGTCATGTTCGATACGTCGTCGTTCGTTCTGCGGTGCGCGCTCGGTACGTTCCCCCTGTGGTTCGCACAGGGCCGAGACGCGGACCGCTGATGACATGTCTTCATATGACGTCATGTGGGGTCGTTCTTCCCTTTTGGGTTGTGTGTTATTTAGCCAATCAGCGATTCGGTTGTCCACTTCTATTGTTTCACGGGCGATGACGCTTTCGCGGTCAGTCTCCTCCCGTATAGTGGCGACGTCCAAAGCTAGCCTTTTCTTGATAAGTGCTGCTTCTAATTGCAGCTCTTTTCTCTGGATCTCGGCTAGACGTTCCTGGGCTTCGAATTCAGCTAATCTTATTCGGGCAACAGTGCTGGCAGTTGATCTCTGAGAGCGCACGGACGGCGCCCTCGATCTCCTCTCTTCTCTAGTATCAGGCGCAGCGGCGGCGGTGGTGGCGGCGGCGGCGCGTGACCTTATTGCGGCTATGCTGGGGTCTATTTGTGCGGGTAACGCGGGCACGCGGGGGTTCGGTTCGGCATGCGCGCGCGACGTGGTAGCGGTTTGTGCGGACGCGGACGCGGATGCTTGTGCGGACGGGGACGCGGGGGGGTCTTCGTACACTCTTGCTGTCCTCTCCTCAGCTGCTTGGCTTCTTGTAGTCGGCATCTTCGGCATTTGACGCCCCTAACAGCCCTATCAATCCTTTTGGAGGGCCCGGGTTTAACCAGGATATGCTCCGCCAGGGATGGATACGTGCAGGATTGGACAGGTGGGATCTACCCAGCAGAGGATTGTGCGCACTGTGGGGTGCTCAGGGCCGGTAGGAATACCCGGACCCGTCAGCAGTGCCTACAGTCCGGCCCCCACACCACGCACGACCTTACCGGCGTAGTGTACTGGTTCGGTTCGCGCCTTGAAAAAGGCGCTCTTGATGAACCGGTGGTATCGCACAATACCACACCGCCTTGTTCGGCGTTAACTCTGGCCTCCACCGTTTGACACCGTTAGGTGGCAGAGACACAGAGCCGCGGTCCACCCGCTAAGAAATAGTGACACGTTTTAGACGGTCTTTACGTTCGACGACCACCAGCTGATGCTCGCAGACACGGTCTTTCCTCTTGAGCTCCCGGCGCGAACGTTGACTTGATCTTCACGTTCTTGAGCTCCCGGCACCGTGTTCGTTCTTGGTCTTGGATCTTGAATCTTGCTATTGAATCTTCAATCTTGCTATTGAATCTTCGATCTTGCTATTGATTCTTCGATCCGGCTTCTGAAGGACCAGAAAACTTGGTCTTCGTCAGCAAAACACAACAAATGATCTCGTTCGAAGACCACTTGTCGTATTTATTAAAATTGAAAGTACACTCGTTCCTACGTAGCTCTGTTCTAGGCGACTAATACGTTATTCTTTCTTCAGGCTTCAGGGTTCAGGACGTCAGGATCAGTTCTTCATAGGTTGAGGTCTTGATCTGAAGCGTAGAACGAGTGACGATCGAATGAAATATTGCCCACACAAAATGCCGTTTTTTTTTTTTTTTTTTTTTTTTTTTTCGAATGGGCTCTCGCAGGTGGGACCGAAGTCCCATTTCTGCTTAACCGGACTTAGTTGGCGGAGAGTCCCATGTGGGACTCCATTCGCCGAAGGTTTTTTCCCTACATACTTACAAACTAGATGCGCGCGGCATCAATACCGCGCGTAATCGGGCGGGCGCCCCCCAAGGGGGGGGCTCGAACCTCGCTAGGGCATTGCAGGGGGACCCCGCAGTTCCTATGTCCCCCTAGCAGCCGTTGCTGCATCGAATTGGTTACCTCAAAAGTAGCGGACTTTCGGTCCCTATCGGGTGACGTGCTAAACGCCGTGAAGCGGCAAGCCTCGCCGGCGAGGCTAAGACCTACCTAGAAAACCTAACCAGTGGCTACGCAATAGCCTGCTCCTAGGAACTACTCTAGAGCATAGGGCCGGTCTCGCGTGACGAGATTATCTCCGGTTGCTTACACCGTGAGGGCGTCCCCAGGGGGGGAGCTCGGACCTCGACTCAGGGTGCAGCAGGGGGACCCCGCCACTGATCCCCCCAGCAGCCGGTGCTGCGTCGGCATGTGTTTCTGTTTCTCGAGAGTCGGACTCTCGGATTCTGTGTGTGTGTCGCGTCGGTCCTCGCCGGCGGGGACGATATTTTGGACGACGGCGTCGGAGTGTGCTTGTACTTTTATCTGACTCCTGGAGGAGTGTAATAGCGTCATCGGGCTCAATGAGTGTGTGTCTGGGACGTCGGGTTTTGCTAATAGCAGATGGCTGGTAGACGGTGGCCGCCACGACCAAGGGGTTGGGGTGCTTGGGAGCGGAATCGAAATAGCGTTTTGAGACACGCTTGAAAAACTGCTTGATGGTCGGCAGTTTGAGGTCTAGGTGGAGGTCGACGTTGCGTACGTACCAGGGGGCGCCTACGGCCCTTCGCATGAAACGGTTTTGGAGGGTTTGGAGTATGTGAATTCTCACCGGCTTAACGTGTGCGAACACAACGCTAGCATAGGCGAGTATGGGGCGGATACAGGTGGTGTATATCCTTACTTTGAGAGGAGTGGGCAACTTACTGTGCGCATTGAGTAGGGGGTGGAGACGTCCGAGGACGAAGGCGGCACGGTTTTTCACCTTGCGGATATGCGGTCTGAAAGTCAGTCTACGGTCAAGGATCACGCCAAGGTATTTGGCTTCTCGTTGCCATGGGATCTGTTTTCCGAACATTGAGACTGGTACGCTTAATTCTTTACGATACTGTGACAGGGGTCTCTTATCGAAGAGGACCGCTGCACTTTTTTCGGGATTTACTTCGATTCTCCATTTCCGGAACCATTCACCTAGGGTGTTGGCCGCGGATTGGAGGGTACGAGAAATGGCGACATGGGTCCTGCCGGAGTAATAGATTGCCGTGTCGTCGGCGAAAAGGGCCATACGGGCTGCACCGCATTTTGGAATATCGCTGGTGTACAGCGTGAACAGTAGGGGGGAGAGCACGGAGCCTTGTGGCACACCGGCGTGAATGGGATGGGGGGAGGAGAGAGCCCCTTCTATGCGATAGCGAAAGGTACGATTCGATAAGTAGTCTCGGATGATGAGCACGAGACGATGTGGCACATTCATAGTGTACAGCTTATATAATAAGCCGTTGTGCCACACTTTATCGAAAGCCTTTGCTACGTCGAAAAAGAGAGTGCCGGTCATTTGACCGCGTACGAAGCCTGCACTGATGTGTTCTACAATGCGGTGCAGTTGGTTAACGCAGCAGTGCTTTGTACGAAAGCCAAACTGCTCGTCGGGAAGGAGTTTATTTGAGTCGGCGAAATCTTTGAGTCGCTTATAAATAAGCTTCTCGTAGATTTTGCCGAAGACATTGAGGAGACTAATCGGCCGGTAACTACTCGGCTCGGCTTTTGGTTTGCCCGGTTTGGAAATACCGATTACCGTAGCCTGTTTCCAAGCCTGGGGAAAGATGTTGTTTTTAAATGCCGCATTGAAGATGACGGTCATTAGAGCGATTAGGGTGGCAGGGAAACGTTTCAACACCTTATTGGTGATGCCGTCTGCGCCGGGGGCTTTTTTGGGCTTAAGATCCTTGACTATAGAGAGAACTTCGTCAGGGGTGATCGGTGGGAGCGGGTCAACAGGGTCATCTATTGGGGGGGGGGGGGAGGGCTGACCTACGCTCTACTTCTGAATTAACCTTATCAAGGTGGGTTTGGCTTACGGGAAGCGTACTGAGAGTGCATTGAGACTCCAAACTGTCGGCTAAGCATTCGGCTTTTTCGTCGTCGTCAAAGGCCGGCCTTTGATTGGGTCGATTTAGGGGGGGCATAGTTGCCGTGGTCTCGCATTTAAGTCTGCGTTGAAGGGCCCAGAAGGCTACATGAGACGGTTGGATTGCGCTGACTTCCTTGTCCCAATGATCCTCCCGTACCTGAGCTACACGTCTCTTTACAGTATTCTGTAAGGAGCGCATATGGGCACGATTGGCTTCATTGGGAAAAGCGTCATAGGCACGGATGGCCGCGTTCCTCTCGGTCCTCAACTCATTCACATCGTCCGGCAGTTTCAGACGCTGGTCATCCAGCATCGGAACCTGCCGTGAGCATTCGCCCACTACGGACTGTACATGGTTGGTGAGCGAGGTGATCGCGGCCACCGTGTCCGCGACTGTCTCAATGGAGTCAGGGATTGAATCTAATTGGGGGGATGAGGTAGATTTGAGGCGGTCCTCTAATCTCCTCCAATCGGTTATCGTTTTTGTTACGGGTGGAATACCGGGATCCGAGGGACCACCTCGGGGACCCAGTTGAATGATCACAGGGCGATGATCTGAGTCTAATTCTTGGATTACCTCGATAGAGCGAATACCGAGGTTTACGCGCTTTAAGAGGGCTATATCTAGGATGTCGGGCCGATGCCCTACTGTGTCAGGATAGTGAGTGGGACGCATCGGGGCGATGACGTCGAAGGAAAGTTTGTCGCTAAGTGCTCCTAATTGAATGCCAGCGGCGTTATTGGAGACACAGCTCCATGAACGGTGTTTGGCGTTTAAGTCGCCTGCAATAATTACAGAGTTACTAAGATCGAGTAGGGATTTGAGGTCGTCCTCGAGCAGACTCGCGGGTTTGTTTGAGGATCTATAGGCCGAGACTATGGTGATGGGCTGGTGCCCTGTCATGCCTAGGCGACAGATTGAAGCCTCCAGGCATGCTAGCTCTGGGGGATCAATGGGGATGCAATACAATGAATTTCGGTAATAGATGAGCGTTCCGCCTAGTGCGGTGTATGCTCTGTCGTTTCTTATCAGCCTATAGTTGGCTATATTGGGATTACGACAATGGGGTTTGAGGAAAGACTCTTGAATGAGTAAAATATCGATTTGGTGCTCACGCAAGAAGACGGCTACGTCGTCGCGTTGACCACTAATGCCTCGGGCATTAAAAAAGCCTAAAATTAGGGAACGGGGTTTGAATCTTTTGGGTGGGGCCGTATTATACATTATAATTGGAATTAAGTATTCTATAGATGTCTTGGTACTTGGTAAGTACCTGAAGGCGCTGCTCATGGATGCCTTGGGTAAAGGCCCAAAGTCTAGAGTAGGCGTCAATGCGGGATTCCCCTGACTGGGGTTCGAGGTATTCTCTCGGCAGGAGGCCGGGGGAGTTTACCGGAGGGGGGGTTCTCATGGGGGGGGGGGCTTTAGCTGCTGGTGCAGTTTTGGGCCTGAGAGAAGGTGCGGGGATGGGTATGTTCATCAGCGCAGGGGGCTCTGAGGCCGGGGGCGCGAGACGAGAGGGCGGAAGAGGTGGGAAATGGGGCTTTTGGTTACCCTTAAACCAGGGGTTGGGCCCGAGTGGGCCGCGGAAATTAGGGGAGGGCCCGAGTGGGCCTCTAGGGTTTGGTGGTTGGTACTGGTAGGGGGCTGCGTAGGAGGGGGCTTCCCTCGCAACGCGGTCGGAGGCGCGTTTCGCCGATTTGGCGTTGCGCATTTTGGGGGCTTTGGGGCATCCGCGATAATTCGCTGGGTGCCCGGCTTGGCCACAAAGGACACAGCTAGGGGGCTCAGTGCACTGGTCCCTCTCTTTGGGACGCTCGCACTCGCTTGTCCCATGATCGCCTAGGCACTTTACGCACCTGGGCTTAGCGTAACAGTTACGCTGGGAGTGACCATACAACTGGCAACGGTGGCATTGACCAGGCTGGTTGGACTTGTGGGGGCGCTCGATCGTAATGCCTGATAGGTGGCATACGGTCTTTATATTATATATTGCCTTTGCGTTTTCGCTGGGGTGGCAGATGGCGAGGACCATGTTAAAGGGGTCACCGTGTTTGCCACGGAACATTCGGTGGGTCTCTTTAATAGGGATGCCTTGGGTTTTGAGGTCGTCAAATACTTCTTCGCATTTGACTTCCGTAGGGACTCCTCGGATTACGACTCTGAGGAGTCGGTCCTCCGGGAGGGCGTAGGTGTGGAAGGACACCTTACGTTCGCGTAGCAGCCTGGTAAGGTTGCGGTAATCGGTGGGGGTAGGGACAATTACTTTAATACCCTGCTGTGTGGGGCGGGCACTGGTGAAATTTATTTTGGACTGGTTGCACCAGTCAGAAATTCTCGTCCAGTAAGCCTTATCCTGGATGAATAGCGGCCTCGTCAGAGTTGACCTCACTGTCCGAAGACATCTCTTGGTCTGAAGGGATCGGGGAGATCTCGGGGTTTTGAGTGGGGGCTGGGGTGGGGAGAGGTGAGGGGGTACGTTCCTTGAGGTCCAGGCTGGCTGAACGCCTAGATGGACCGCATGGAGACCTCGGTCTCTCCTCATCGCTGTCGGGACGGGCGCGGGCGCGGGATTCGAGGGCGCGGGATTCGAGGGCGCGGGCTTCGAGGGCGCGGGCTTCGAGGGCGAGGCGCCTAGCCCTTTTTAAGGAATTTATCCTTATGGGTGGGGGGGAATCGGGCGACTTTAGAGAGTCGGGGACATCAGGTGGTGTTTGTTGCTTGGCGGCAAAAGCGCTGCCAAACAAGTCGCCATGATTGGCGATAAAGACGGGGTCCTTGAAGAGGACGTTTTTTAAGATGCTGAGGAACTCGGCATCAGACACCATCATATAGATGATGACTAAGCCAAGCCTAGCAACAATGAGAGGGGGAGAAAATTAGTGGCGTACTAACATGGGGGTTTGCTCCTCGGGTGGGTGTTCCCGGGAGTGTGTTCAAACCCTCCCCGTCGGGTATAGACGGGGAGGTTGTGTGCCTACTGGTGAGCCCTAAGCTTGCACTCCTGATTGCCAGTCTTAATGTGCAACCAGGTCCCTAAGTCTCTAGTGTGCAATGGGTGTAAACCCCTAGAGAGTGCTAGATAGGACGAAACGGGGTTAAAGCTAGGGAAGACTAGGAGATCCCCCAAGGCCTTCTGGCCCTAGCTTCTTCCAATTTTGCTTTGCCCTTAAGGAGCGCAGCTGGCGTGTCGGGTCAACGCCCCTCAGTTCGTTAGCACCGTTAGGTATCCACTGAGGACCACAGTAAATAAGTGGGTTTTTCCTGAAGGGACACTACGTTTTTGACGAAACTCTGTCTAAAGAGACAAAAGCGCGCCCGCTGTCTTGAAAAAGACAGCGAATGTGCTTATCGGGCTGCAGTCGGCGGGGCGACTGCGGAGGGCGCTACGGTGAGCCGTAGCGAAAAATATTCGAGCACGTAATTCGGCACGACAGGACGGAGCAGGAGCAGCACGACCTCTCGGGGCGAGTGTCAGAGCGAGAATGACAAAATGCCGCTTATTCACCCGCTTAAGTAGTATTCAGCGGGGCACAAGTGGCGCGTAGTGCGCCCTGCGGCTGCTCTGTTCTTCCAACATTTTTACAAGTCATAGCTAGTTGTAGTTATGTATGGCTTATGACCTGTGATTGGTTCATGGTTTATGACTCATCAAACTGTGATTGGCTGATGATCTGTACCTAGCTATAGTGTGATTATAGCTAGATTTCATGCCCTTGTTACTTTGTACATAACGTTTCAGCTGTGTTAGCACAAGTTTTCAGTTACATTAGTTAAGTTCAGGCTTGCGTCCGCAACATCTATGTTTGTCTTATTTTTAGTATTTGTTGCTAAACTACATAATATGCACTATAATCTGACCAAGTTTGACGCTGGTATATATATCTTATCTTAATATATATAAATCTCGTGTCACAATGTTTGTCCTCAATGGACTCCTAAACCACTTAACCGATTATAATAAAATTCGCACACCATGTGGAGTTCGATCCAACTTGAGAGATAGGATAGTTTAAATCTCAAATTATAGTCGCAATTTTAATTTATTGCTAATTATTTGTCTGTTATTATTTAACAGTCACAATTATCTGTTAACTCCAAATGATTCTAACAGATGTCGATACCTTTCGACTGGGTTGAGTAAGTAATGAATAGATGGCGCTGCTATGGTAAATCTACGAACGTGTCATATAAGCTACATAATTAATAATAATTACCACGTGTTGTTGACGCTATAAAATTTATTAAATTTATTTTGTAGTGAACGAAATACCGTATAATTGAATAGTACAAAGGCACTGCTTATTTCTATAAGAAATTTCTTCCAGCAGACCTGCGAGAGGTAAATTTGATCTCCAAAACTGATAGATGATAGATTTTAATGATATTTTTTGTGTAGGTACGTTCGAGTCCGGGTCCCTGCAGGGTTTGAATTAACAAATGGACCCGGTAGGTGGCGCTGCAGTCGTTGTGTCACCAAATTTGATTTGCTGAACAATTGATAACATGGGACGGGACATGGGACGGACGGGACAGGACATGTGACATGGGGGACGGGATATGGGACGGGACGGGACATGTGACATGGGGGACGGGACATGTGACATGGGGGACGGGACATGGGAAGGGACATGGGCCGGGACGGGACATGGGACATGAGACGGGACGGGACATGTGACATGGGGGACGGGACATTGGACATGGGACGGGAGGGGACATTTAACATGGGACGGGACGGGACATGGGACGGGACTGGAAATGGGGTGAGATAGTGGGATAGTGACTGGACTGGACTGGACTGGACGGTCCGAATAAAAGGATGGATGGATGGAACTGGACTGGACTGGACTGAATTAACAGGATCCGTCACGTGGGTTAGCAGAATTTAACGCGAGTGAAGCCGCGAATATTTATTTCTTCTGTACATCTGATTGTCGCCTAACTCCTCCTAAACAGCTGAACCGATTTGGATGAATTTTTTTGTGAATATTTCAATGGTTTCCTGGATGGTGTGAAAACACAATTGGATCCGGTAGGTGGCCCTTCTGTCTGTATGTCACTGATCTTCTCCTAAATGGCAGGGACGATTTTAATTATATGTGGCGCTGCTTTTCCGGACAGGACGACGTCTGCCGGGTCCGCTAGTATATATATATAGTCCTCCTTACCGATTTCGGTAACGGCGTAGAGCGGTTTAGTGGACCCTGTCCTTAAAACTTATTATTTTTTCAGATGTGTGCTTGGTGAGGACAAGAAAAAATTGGCTGAAAGTATATTAGAGCAAAGTCTCGCCTTACCTGTTGGTTTAGAATTAGACGAATCTATGGTGCTTGAGGAATTCACAATGGACGAAAGTAATCTAGATATTTCACAGTCATTGAGAATTGAAGATTTAACTATGATGTTCGGGCACCATGTAGCATGTAGCGATGAAAACAGATATTCGGCACACAGAAAAGCATTATTCAAACATTTTCCTCAAGCGGATGTTATATCAGAGTCTGAATGCTGGTCTGAGCCAGACAGAAACGTATCACTCGCTCGTGTTGGCTTGTGTAATACGGGCGTCGGATTGCGCGACTCTAGTACTGACATTAGTAAAGTTCGCTCAAGACGAGCGCGTGTGTCGTATGGTTCTCGTTCAGAAGACAATAAACCTTCCAATGACGCCTTGGTTGAGGAACTCGACCATCTTACGAAGCGAAGTGAAGTATTAGAAGAAGAGAATAATGACTTAAATAATAAACTCGAGTTTTCAAAGGAACAAATTGATGAACTGATTACAGAAAATAATGAATTAAAAGAAAGTTTAATATCTGAACAATCAAGTTTGGCAGAAGCTAATATAAACATAGATGAGTTAAGAAAGACGGTGGTAAGTCTGGAATGTCAGATTAAAGATGTCGAGCAAAAGCTCACTGACTCTATGCATACAACTGAGAGATTACGAACAGAAAGACAAGAGTTGGAAGCTACGTTTATGGAGACGGAACGTTCTTTGAGGCGCGCTGCGGACGAAGCTACTGTTCAAGCCTCGCAAGCTGCATTAGAACGAGCTCGCGCTCAACATGACAGACTACGTATAGAAAGAGAACTAGAAGAGACGCGTGAAAAACTTTCAAATGCGTTAGAACTAAACTCACAACTAGAAATAGAAGTAACGCGCAAAATGGCTTTAGATGCTCATAACGACATAGCCATTGTACATGAAGGCCATCATGCAGAAGACCGGCCGACCTCGCCTGATCAAGGTATCGATAGTGATCGATTGTCAAGCTTAGAACAAAACGATGCTGTCGCTCTATCACCACGTAAGTTTTTATAATGTTCCATCTATGAAAATGATTGTCATTCCACTGCAAGAAAATTCAATTTTAGTTTTGTTTGACAACTTACAACTTATGATATAGTTTGAAATACATTCGATCAATGATAGATTTTTGAATGTTAAAGGATCCGCTCTATATTTTGGACATTTTGTTTTTGCTATGATGTTATGTAACGTTGATATTCAGGTCTAATACGGCGGAATGTGTTTATACAGCGTTATTGAAAAAATACTCAAAACAATGAGCGTAGTCTCTGCTCATCATTCTGCACAACTTTTACTATGAGACCAACTCTAAAATCGTGAAAAATAAATCGGCTGTTCCATTCATAATTGGATACCTAATACGATCAAATGTATGGCACGGTTGATTTTTTTTCACGATTTCTAAGTTGGTCCTATAGTAAAAGTTGTGCAGACTGATGAGCAGACCTTGTATCTTTGGTATTTTTAGGGTTCCGTACCCAAAGGGTGCCAAACGGAACCCTATTATTCTCGCTACGCTGTCCGTCCGTCTGTCTATCACAGGGCTGTATCTTTTGAACAGTAATAGGTAGCCGATTGAAAATTTCTTAGAATAAGTGTTGCTATGGTGCTTATCACGACAAATACTAAAAATAAAAACAAGGCTAAAACCAAAGGGGGTCCCCATACAAGAAACATCGAAAATCATGCATTTTTTTCAACGTTTTTGTTCCTGCTCTATCTTCTAAACAGTAATACACATACTAGCGTCAAACTTGGTCTGATTATAGTGCATACTACGTAGTTTAGCAACAAATACTAAAGATAGTACAAACATAGACATATGTGGTGGTACCTGCGTAAGAAAGAGATGCAAAAATTCATATTTCGCGCACGGTACGTTGATGTCTTTTGATGATCTATTCTAAATTAAATCAGTTTCTATGGGGTATCAGGTCGATGGGGTGGTACGGAACCCTTACTGCATGAGTCCCACTCGCACCTGGCCGGTTTTTCAATTACCCTGTATAATTCGACTACTTTCTGGTTTCCACCGCTTGTCAGATTGTTAGGATTTGATTTCCAGCAAAGATTTCATTCATGATATCACAAGTTCACAACATTCACGAACGAGAGGCGAGACTGTGTTATTCAAGGCACTTATTCAGTGCGCCCTTCACTTTTTATCTTAAAACGTGTTTCAAAAAAAGGATATCCTTTGCAGGTTCATTGTATGAGGAGAATTTAACATTGAAGCAAAAGCTCGCAAGGACCAAAGCAACACTCGCAGAAACTCTGATGCAATTGAATGCTGCGAATTTGCGTAAGAGAAGTGTTCAACGTGCTATTTGTAGAGAGATTCACAAGACCCAAGGAGTATTACGTAAAGCTCGTGATCAGTTTGAAAATCAAACTAATAACTAATGTTGTATTTTGCATAAAATCATGACCTTTTCATTACTGACCCATTTCTCGGTGGGTGCCAGAGCAGGTTATAACTTATAACATAAAAATTATACAAAACATCGTGATGTGATTATTACACAATAATAATTGCATGTTGTTGCAATTGTAAATGAAAAATAAATGTAACATTGACAATAAAATAAATTAAGCTGACAGATTGTATGGAATTGTGTGTATGTGAATGACACAATGATGAATGGTTTTGTATGTTTATAATATTTATTTTAGTGCTAGCGATAGGCTGTTACGGATTAAAAAGGTACTCCATAGAGTAGATTTACATACAAACGATGTAAATCGTAAATTGCATCAATAAGATGACATGCATTGGCGCATGGTATAATAAGATGTTTCACCAGGTATTCTCTTCCCGCAATGACAGCGCGATGCCTCCAAGCTACGTCACGATCAGTGCTGCCATTGATTGATATCTTCAATATACTTTAGTTCATAATGAATATAAAATAAATTCCTAACTAGCCTATTTGTTATCTCGTGTTATTCATCTAATTAGATAATAAAGGAAACTATATTAAATTACTAGTTAAAAAGTGATTCTTTATAGAATGCATTTTGCTCGGGTAATTTATTTTCACAAAGTGGCAGCACATCAAACTGACAAGTGTCACGCTAACAGCCCGCTATTGGCTCCACAGCCGATGACGTAGTACGGAGGCAATCACGTGACCTAGCTGTCACGGGAAGAGACTACCTGGTGTTATTATACCATGCATTGGCGTAGCCAGGTATGGGGGAGACGGCCCCCCCAAAGAGCCTTTGGGCCTACCCAGACTAAAAGTGAATCTGAATATATGCGTTAAAAATAATTATATAAAATGGTTAAAAATAATACAATAAAAAGTAACATAACATAACATCATGCCTGTATTTCCCCGAAGGCCTGCCTACCGCAGAGGTGTAATAGTACACCCACATTTCGCCAGGTTAGAGTCCCATGTAATAGGGGGCGAGCCTATTGCCATTGACCGGGCACAAATCCAGATTCGGGCTGCTACTGAGAATTTCCTAATGAAAAACCCAATAACACTTTGCCCGACAATGAAAGGTGAAATACTAAAATACATGTGCAATATTTTTTCTGACACAAAAACGCTTAGAACTCCACTCTTTTTCTCTCTACTTGTCTCTTAATCATGATGTTACATAATACTTAAAATAATTTAGCAAGACATCGTTCTTTTCATCGTACCTACTTTGTACATTATTTTTATCCTACGTTTGTTCATGCACAGCCCAAGGAGGCTTAAATGGTAATTGAATGAGAAGACAAAGACAATGCCTGAAAGTCCTTTAAAATGCGCTTTACAGGTGTGACGTTTTCGAAAACCCCAAAAAAATTCGTGCTTGCTTCGCTCGCGCTATTCTCTCGACTTAATCTCGCTTTTGTGTTATATTTACGACAATGTAGAGTTGTCTGGAAAATTAATAATTCATTCTTTTAATTATTACATTCATTCGTAAAAAACGGTCATTCGTAGTTTTTTTCTGTTACTTTGCTACGCTTTTGCTAACTGGCCCCTTCCAGGCCCAGGGCCAGGGCTATGGGGCAACACATGGCTACGCCAATTATGACATGTAGTTATCCACAATAAAACGAATTTTTCGCTCCGAAGTCACAGTCGAGTTCCACATTTCTATTGATCAATCAGCCAGTACTTTTTGCAATTTAACTAATTAAATAATTAAATGTTTAACTTTGAAACTGTTTTGATTGCTAATCGCTATCAACTGCTCTGAGATTGAGATTCATTTGAATTAAATAACCTGAAATGTAAGTATGTATTTGATTTTTCTTAGTATAGTCAATATCTATATCCATACATAGTATAAAACAAAGTCGCTTTCCACGTCTGTCTGTCTGTTTATCCGCTAACTCCAAAACCATGCAACGGATTTTGATGCGGCTTTCACCATCGTTTAGATAATTTTTCACAGATGGTTTATACAACATGTTGAACTGTATTCATTCCATATTTAAGGAGGTGACTATACCTATGATACTAAACACGAATCAATAAAAAAAACAATTTTCTTATTTTTATTTTTTTATTTAAATACTTACCTATTTGTAAACACAAATTCCCTCTGTGTGTCGCGTGCAACACAAAAACGATGAGTGCGAAACCACCAAATAATTTTTTTCAACAAACAAGTATTTCCACCCTTTTACAACGCCACCGATGACTTATTTTCAGGGTCGTTCGGGATTCATTCTCAAACCATCGCTATGTTTCTTGGTGAAATTATGGGTATTAAGTAATCGTAGATTTTTTAAAGTATTTTTAGATGACTACGTATTATCAGTTGTTCTAGAAATTTGGCACGGTTACAGATCAACATCTTGTATACCTATATAATAAACCCTAATTGAGATTTTTGTAAGTAGAAAAAAAGAATATTTTGCAACCAAGTCGCCGAAATATAAATATAATTCTTCTGTATGAAATTTTTGTGTGTATATTTCAATAAAATGAAATGGGTTTCTGGATGTTTTGAAAATACAATTGGATCCGGTAGGTGGCGCTGCTGTCGGTATGTCACTGATCTTCTAAACGGCATGGACGATTTTAATGATATTTTTTGTGTATGTTCGAGTGGGTCCCTGCGAGGTTTGAATTCACAAATGGACCCGATCAGTGGCGGCTGCTGCCTGAAAGAACCCGGTCGTGCACAGTTTTGTATAGTGTTATGATTTAAAATACAATAAAAATATTTGATACCAGTTTCCGTCCAAATCGACTGTCGACCAAAAATGTACAAAGAAAACAAAAGAAATCCACACAAACATTGTTTTTTATTTTTTTACTGTTTAATTAAATGGTCTTCTAGGCGGTTCAGCTAATTATTTTATTCCTAAGAAAGTGCAGTGCACCACCGGTTCTCTCAGGCAGCAGCCGCCACTGAACACATTATTAAAATTTATAATACTGTAGGCATTGTTTATTATTGCACCATACACCTCGTAGACGCCTCATAACAGGCAACCTATGTCTTTCAACACATCAGTGTAATAGGACAGAATCTGATAACAGTACCCCGCTTCCCCGTACTTTAGCTAGTAGACGGAATTTTTTGTACGCATTGTATTCCACATTAGGCGTCTATTGGGCTGTATGGTCGATGACTATAGGTAATTAGACTAGTATTTTGGGCTCGTTTTTTTTTTCAAAATAGTGTGAGGTCTATATGTTTATATCAAATAAACTGGCGAAACATCACAGACGTGATGGGTATCGATATTTTATGGTAAATAACAGATTTTCGAATACTTTGTTGGAGTCCAGTTGTTAGGTTTATTTATAATACGTATCCAAGCATTTCTAACTTCAATCTAAAATGATACGAAAAAATCTATAACATGAATTTATTTATTTTACAAGACAAAATTGTATTTACAGGTTTTTACCCAATTCAAAATTAAAAAGTTTTGTTATTTCTTTAAGTAAATAAATAGATATTTCGGGACATTTTACACAGCACCATCTAATCCCAAAGTAAGCAGAGCTTGTACTACGGGTACTAGACAAAGTAGACAATGATATAATACTTACATACTTTTTTTTGTAAATACATAATACATAAAAAACACCCAGACCAACACAAACACTTAAGTTCATCACATAAATATTTGTGTCCTGTAGGAATCGAACCCACGACCTCGTGATCAGCAGTACGACACTCGCACCACTAGACCACAGACGTCAAAATACTACCATTATAGTTATTAAAGTTAATGCTCTTTTACACAATTACAATACAATATCTATACAATATCTTTATTTGCAATAAATAGGGACGGGTACATTCACAGTTACAGTATCGTAAAAATACTAAATAATAAACAAGAAGAAATTTAAACCAGCGGCGCGGGAACTATGAAAATTATTCGATTTCAAAGGAGATGGAGCTTTTTTGGTCCCAGAGCGGAAAGCGGATAGAAACAAATCATTATGTCAATTAATAGGTATTAGAGTATTAGCCCCTAACTTGACACTGCATAAGTAACGTAGTATGTACGTATGCAGTACGTATACGTATGTGTATGTAGTACGTATGCAGTGTCAAGTTAAGGGCTAAGCTAATACAACAGTAGGGCATCAACAGTAATGTATTAATTACTGTTGAGGCCTGAAATTAAGCAATTGACTGCCGAGTAATATTGGAAGTACGAGGCTAAGCCGAGTACTCCCGAAGTGATTTTAAAAGGACGAGGCGCTTGCCGAGTCCTTTTTAACTAAACGGGGCCGTTAATTGCTATTTTGGCCGAAACTTGTACGTATATTGCTTTTTCATTTTCTAGGAAACAATGCAAGTAGTAGGGATTCGCCGATACTGGATCAAGTCTGGGGGCCGACGCTGCCGACTAGTCTCACATGGCACATATGACCGCGAAATGATTAAGTCAGTCTTATAAAACCGCGAATTAATTTGATTACACGTATCAAACCGCGAATTACTTTATCGATCCGCGAATAAATTTGATATCAAAACGCGAATTAATCAGACTACACGTATCAAACCGCGAATTATGTTGATTGATCGATCTGATCGCGGGTTTGGTCTTTGCTGGTAGTAGTAGGGATTCGCCGATACTGGATCAAGTCTGGGGGCCGACGCTGCCGACTAGTCTCACATGGCACATATGACCGCGAAATGATTAAGTCAGTCTTATAAAACCGCGAATTAATTTGATTACACGTATCAAACCGCGAATTACTTTATCGATCCGCGAATAAATTTGATATCAAAACGCGAATTAATCAGACTACACGTATCAAACCGCGAATTATGTTGATTGATCGATCTGATCGCGGGTTTGGTCTTTGCTGGTAGTAGTAGGGATTCGCCGATACTGGATCAAGTCTGGGGGCCGACGCTGCCGACTAGTCTCACATGGCACATATGACCGCGAAATGATTAAGTTAGTCTTATAAAACCGCGAATTAATTTGATTACACGTATCAAACCGCGAATTACTTTATCGATCCGCGAATAAATTTGATATCAAAACGCGAATTAATCAGACTACACGTATCAAACCGCGAATTATGTTGATTGATCGATCTGATCGCGGGTTTGGTCTTTGCTGGTAGTAGTAGGGATTTGACGATACTGGATAAAGTTACTCTTATCAAAGATTCACCGGCTAAGAGAATGCCATAATCAGGTACTTCTTTTTTTGTTTTGTTTTGGGGGCATTGTTAAGCGTTTATGAGTTGTATTTTTATTAATTCTATTGTAAGGATTTGCCTTATTCTTTTCAGAAACTGGCTATTGTGTTTTATTTCAATTACCTTTACTGTTCATGTCGGTTCCTTTGATAATAACCTTTTCCTTTTTTGAACCATTATAAAGTACTTATTTTTATGAGTACTATTGTGAGACTTAGGGTACCATATTATCTTAGTATTGTTTTCAAAGGACTATTGTTTTCTTAGACATGACCGCCCACGTTTTAATTTCATGTTGATTCCTGTTCGAATAAAAATCCGTTATGGTCTGTATAAAAGGGATGAACAAAATCATACTGCATCTTATTGTCTCCTGTGCTTTGCATCATACAAGATCTCCAGTTATTCGTCTAGTGAAGTGAAATAGTGAAACCATCCAGTTGTTTGCATAGTTAAGTGGTGAATCTGCTGAATAATGGCTGTAAGTATTTTCTTTTTATAATGTTCATGCCTCATTTACTAACGATTATATTGTGTATATTTATGTGTTCACCATGTTCCCACGCTCGTTCCTTAACCAATTTATAAATGTTGATTTTAAATTGTTTCAGTTCTCTGAAAATACTTTCAAGAGCTATTACTATGCCGAAGACCACGACGAACCTAGCGATGACGAAGGTACACTAGCCTTCAAAGTTAAACAGGCAATATCAAAAAGGTCAAACAATATTGATGATTTTTTTGAAAAACCAAAGAAGAAGAAAAAGCTGGTTAAAAAGTCATCGAGTGTTGGTCGATCATCGACCGGTGGTGTTTCATACATCACTTCTGGTAAAGATGACGGTGCCTACGCATCTCATCTCATTAAAATTGAGATTTATGAACTTGACAAGATCAAGAACATTGCACCAACGGACCACTGGAAACACGCGGATGTCCGTGTAAAATATTATACAGTAACAGAAGAAGATGAAAAAATGCAAAGTGTGCGTGATGTTATATTTAATGTTACTAAAGAGTTAGCAACGAAAGAAGATTGTATAAAATATTTTGTAGATACTGATAAGTGATTAATGAACAATAGTGAATGTGTTTCGAATTCAATAATAATATTCAGGTACTTATTTTTTAAAGAACATTGTAAAGTGTATTTTATGAGGACTATTGTTTATATTCTGGGTATTTGTTTAAAAATAAAACAAGTTTTGGCAAGACATTGTTAATTGTGCTGGGTGAACACTATATAAACCTCCAACATTTACTTCAAAACATCATTTCTTACTCATTCCACACCATGGATAAATTAAGCTGTGATTTCTACAACTCGGAACTCATCATGCTAGTTGAAGACATCGAATCATTGGATCTGATGTCATCAGACTTCGATCAAGAACTCTACGAGCTCTGTGAGGAAAAAGAGCAAAACTATTTTAAAATGTGAGTACATAGTCTATTACGGTATAAATTAACTTGTTGCTACATGTTTCGGTAGTTCATAAAGAGGGGGTGGGTTTTTGGATACTTAAAGTGGTAATGTCATGTTTTTAAAACATTCGTTCCATCTAATCGTATTGTAGTATAACAACAGCGACACAAAATGTATAGCAGTCTCGATTTTATTAATTTATCTCAGAGTGAAATTTCAAGTTTAGACAAAAGTCTTGTATTACGAAAATTCCATCGCTTAATACGATTTTGGTTTATGGAAAATGTACTACCTGAGTCAATGTTGCAAGATCCTGACATTACTCCATATTATACTCCATGTAAAGGACATAAAATCGTGGACGGCACTCAATCCGATATAGATGAAATTGATGGCGTTTTACCAATGCAAGCATACTGTTTACGATGTAAATAAGAAACATGTTAGTATTTCACGAGCAAAAATGGATGAATTCTAGCATTCATTATATTTTTAATCAGTTTCGTTAATGGTTTATGTTTTATTTTTCCAACAGATCTATGCAACTTGGAGGAGGTATGAAGAAAAGACCAGCGGCGACGGAGTTGAACGAAGAGGAACCAGCAAAGAAGAGGATAAAACACCTCGAAACCCCTTCAACATCAACATCGTCAACGTCTCCAATTGTAAGTACAGGAAATAATGATAAAATTGAATGTTCTGTTTGTCGCCTAGCTGTGTCAAGAAAATATTTTGCTAACCATTTAAAGAGTAATACTCATAAAATCAATATTTTAAGATCCGATAAAGAATTAGCAAACGTTCAAATAATTGATAGTGCATTCGGTAATAGAATTCTTACTTATAGAATAAAATCAGTTATAAATTCTGACCAACCATTTGAAACACCTGAATTATTTTTACAAAATATTAAAGTCTTAATTTATAAACTACTAGAACGATCTATTACAGAAAACTTTGTAGTGAAAGTAAATTTCATTCTTAATGCAGAATTTATACAAGAAACTAAAAACCTTTTTAATACTTTTGACTTTCAAATTTCCAATTATGTTTTTTGTCGCGGGGATGATAAGGAAATGATTTATTCATCTATTGTAACTGAAATAACAAATAAAATTTCAAATTTTGAGCGAAAAGATAGTGGATGGAGTTTAGTTAAAATAAAACACTTGGACATGAATGTAAACAAGTTTAACCCATTACGTGGATCGTCATATATAGAATTACCATTAGATATTAAATATAAAAAAGCTGTAATCAATATTCAAAACAATGATCACGAATGCTTTCGTTGGGCAGTATTGTCAGGGTTATATCCAGTTAAAGATAACTCAAATAGGGTAACATCCTATATACCTCATAAAAATAAATTAAAATTTGATCATCTTTCTTTTCCGTTTAAAATTAAAGACATTCATAAATTTGAAAAGCTCAATAATATAAGTATTAATGTTTTTGGTCTAGATTATGATTCAACAAGTAAGACAAATAAAATTATAGGGCCATTACACTTAACAAAACATAGGAAAACTACTCATTTAAACTTATTGTACTTATCTCAAGGTAGTAACGGTCATTATTGTTATATAAAAAACATTTCGAGACTAGTATCTAAACAATTATCAACATCAGAACACACAGTTCATATTTGCGATGGCTGTTTATTAAATTTCACTTCACGCGATAATTTACAGCGACATCAAGAAAAAGATTGTTTCAACGTATGCACAGATTTACCATCGGATAGTGATAGTAAGAGAAATTGGTTTAATGAATTAACTCCCTCTAACCAAGTCTCATTTAATAATTATGAACGAAAGTCAAGAGTTCCATTCGTTGTATATGCTGACTTTGAAGCATTTTTAAATCCAATAGAGAGTTGTTCTAACGATCCGAGTAAATCATCAACTACTAATATTCAAAAACATGAAATGTATAGTTTTGGTTACTACCTTAAATGTTCGTATAATGACAGCTATTCAGTATATAGAACATATACCGGTAATGATTGTGCACTAACATTTATGAAATTTATTAAAAAAGATTTAGAGATTATTTGTAAAAAAAATTGTTTTGTTAAATGTCCATTACCTTTAACAATCGAAAATAAAATGAATATTTCCCAAAGCAATACGTGTTATATTTGTAATAATGATTTAAATAGTGATTCCACAATTTCATACAATTGGTATACTGGTGTGTATGAAGGAGTTGCTCATCCATTTTGTTCTGAGAAATACCGGGCACCTAATTTTTTACCAGTATTTTTTCACAATTTAAGTAATTATGATGCTCATTTTATAGTTCACGCTCTCAATTTTGAAGAAGGTGATATAGAAATAATTCCTGAGAATAAAGAGAAATATATATCTTTTTCCAAAGTTTTGCATATAAATAACCGTGTTATGAAATTAAGATTTCTTGATTCACTTAAATTTATGTCCAGTAGTCTTGACAAATTAGCAAACAATTTATCACCCGAACAATTTCAAGAACTCAAATTAAATTTTCCACTAGAAGAAGACATTAAACTATTAACACGAAAGGGTGTTTATCCATATGAATACATGACTTCATTTGATTATTTAAAAGAAACTTCTCTTCCTACTCGTGATAAATTTTATAGTTCTTTGAATGATAATCACATTTCTGAAAATGATTACAATCATGCTCATGCTGTATGGAATCATTTCAATTGTCAAAATATGGGTCACTATTCTGATCTTTATTTAAAAACGGATGTTTTGTTATTAGCAGATATATTTGAAAATTTTAGGAACGTTTGTCTCAAAACATATGGATTGGACCCTGCTCATTATTATACAGCACCTGGATTAAGTTGGGATGCTATGTTAATTTTTACTAAAATAAATTTAGAGCTTCTAACAGATATCAACCAAATTGCTTTTATTGCGAACAATATCAGGGGTGGTATATCTCAATGTAGTAACAGACATGCAAAAGCTAATAATTTATTTATGGCAGAATATGATGCCAGTATACCATCCTCCTTTCTGATGTACCTAGATGCAAATAACCTTTACGGTTGGGCTATGTCCCAATGTCTGCCAACCGGCAGATTCGAATGGGTAGATGTAAATACTGATTTCAACATCCCCGACGATGCTGAACACGGTCTTATTTTAGAAGTAGATTTAGAATACCCAAACCACTTACACGATTTTCACTCAGATTTACCTTTTTGTCCTGAAAACATATGTTTAGGGGATAGCAAGGATCGAAAACTGATCCCGAATTTAAATGATAAAAAGAACTATGTTATTCATTATAGGAATCTTAAACAATGTTTAAAAAAAGGTCTACGATTGCTTAAAATTTATAGAATTCTTAAATTTAAACAATCAGCTTGGTTAAAAAGTTACATAGATTTAAACACACACATGCGTTCGTTAGCAACCTCAGATTTTGAAAAAGATTTTTTTAAGCTTATGAACAATTCAGTCTTTGGTAAAACAATGGAAAATGTAAAAAAACGGGTAAACGTTAAATTAGTTACCCACTGGTTGAATCGTGGGAAAACCCAAGGAGTTCAATCTTTGATAGCGAGACCTGAATTTCATAGTCTTTCAATATTTTCTGAAGATTTAGTAGCAGTACAATTAAATAAAACTAAAGTTTTATACAACAAACCAATTTACCTCGGATTTTGTATATTAGAACTATCAAAAACGTTAATGTATCAATTTCATTACGATTTCATGAAATCAAAATATCAAAATAATCTTAAACTTCTTTATACGGACACTGACAGTTTAATTTATCAAATATTTACCGATAATTTTTATGTTGACATTATAGATAACTTAGAATATTATTTCGATACGTCTGACTATCCCCCTAATAATGAATATGGTTTACCATTAATAAACAAAAAGCGGTTAGGTTTTTTTAAAGACGAAAATAATGGTAAAATTCTCAAAGAGTTTGTCGGACTTCGTGCAAAAATGTATGCAATGGATGTGCAAAATAAATTTGTAGCTAAAGCAAAAGGTATAAATAAATGTGTCACAAATAAATTTAATCTAAATGATTTTAAAACATGTTTATTTGAAAAGAAAATTCAATATAGTGAAATGTTAAGATTCAAATCAATTAAACACGCTATATATACTCAAAAAATTAATAAAATATCGCTCTCGCATAGTGACACAAAACGCCATTTATTAAAAAATTCTACTGACACTCTGGCTTGGGGTCATTATAAGATAAAGAACATGTAATTCAAACATTATTTTCTGTACTATTGAAAGATGTGTATGTAATTTATAAGTGTATATAAATATGTATCTGTAATTATGTGTTTTTGTTTTATTTTGTAGAGCAATGATGTTCTTAGTAATTATATATTTTGAAAGAACATGTAATTCAAACATTATTTTCTGTACTATTGAACGATGTGTATTTAATTTATAAGTGTATATAAATATGTATCTGTAAATATGTGTTTTTGTTTTATTTTGTAGAGCAATGATGTTCTTAGTAATTATATATTTTGCATGTGTCTGTATCTTTGATGTCTGTCTTGTTCTGTTTGTTATTGTACCTGAAATAAATGCATTTTATTTTATTTTAAATGTATGATATAGTTTGTAGATTTATTCAAATAATTGAAAACAAATATAATAAATACCATTCATTTTAATAATATGTTTTATTCATTCCAATACACTTTTAGAGTTCACACGTGCATTTAAAATGTTCCATTTTTTTCATCCTTTTACTGCCATAGTCGCAGGTCCGAGTGGTTGTGGAAAATCAAAGTTTGTAACAGATTTTATAAAATCCATGAAAGAAATATGTAATATTGATTTCAATCAAATTACATGGTGCTTTGACGAAATGCAACCTTTGTATAATTTACAAAACGTTAACTATCATCAAGGTATTCCCAACCTTAACATGTTTGATGGCGAGACACCGCATCTTGTTATAATAGATGACTTAATGAGAGAATCAGATGGCAGAGTTGTCGATATATTTACTAAGGGTAGTCATCACAGAAATTTAAGCGTGTTTTATATAACACAAAATTTATTTCACCAGGGTAAAGGACAAAGAGACATTTCTTTAAATTCAAATTACATAATCTATTTTAAAAATCCTCGTGATAAAACTCAAATAAGATATTTAGCACGACAGGTATCTCCGGATAATTCGAAATTTATTGAAGATGCTTACAAAGATGCTACTTCAGAAGCCCATGGATATTTAATAATCGATTTAAAACAGAACACCAATGACTTGTGTCGCATCAAGACAAAAATATTCCCATTTAATGGGCATTGCATAGTATACATACCCACAAAAGGGTTTAAATACTCAAAGAATCAAACAGTTCCAATCACTTGTTAACAATGCATCGTAGGCTAACAACGTATAGAAATTTGTTAAATGCATTGCATACGCTTAAACCAAAGTATCGAAAAGCATTAATAAAAGCTTGTGATGACGAAGAAATAAATTTTATTTGTGAATGCATTCATAACGTTCTACAAGGAAAGGTACCTCTTAAAGATCAAGAAAAGAAGAAATTAAATAAATGTAAAAATATTCTTCGGAAATTGTTGCGCAAGTGTAAAACTAAACTAAGAAAAAATATAATCATTCAAAAAGGAGGAGCTTTCTTACCAATAATATTGGGATCAATTCTGAGTGCATTTGTAAATTGTTTTGTACAAAGTTAACATGGAAAATGCAAAAAAGATGTTACTTATAGAACCTGGGTTTATAGAAAAATTCAAACAAGAAAACACTGGTAACAATAATTTGTCTCGATTAGACACTGAAATGCAAAATATTATGCATAGTAAGATAGAGGATCGAAAAAAGTGGATGTTATATTCACAAACTCTGCAAAGATTTCTTCATTTCGCTGAAGAAAATCGTCAACCTTACAAACTGCCAATTTATGATGATACTTCTAACAATGATACAAATGAATTTAAGAATTGTTATAAAAAGAAGGAAATGGATCACCAAAATGTAGTTACTACCGAAGCTTCGTTGAGAGAGAGTGAATCTGTTAAAAAAGAAGAAGATAATTTAAAAATAAAACCGAGCTACACAGCAACCCAAATACTTAGTTTGATACCAAAAACATATAATAAAAAAGGTGAGCTATTGTTAAATTTAGTTGAATCAAGTAAAAGTAAAATTCATTGGGATGATGAAGGTACGGTAATAATTGATAATGAAATAATTCCTGGAAGCAATATTGTTGACTTAGTGAATGATTCACTAAGACCATTGAAAAGAAGTGATCCGATAGGATGGGACAGATTTGCAAAAGCATTAAAAGATGTTAAAGTACCACTGAGTTACATTGGTAACCCCAAGAGGTACGAGTTTATCAATCAACTTCAAACGAAGGATCTAGGTCAAATATCTGAAGCTGAAGAATTGTCTACACCAAATAGTGGAGGTAAGAAGCACATAAAGAAAATAAAGAAAAAGATTGATTGGGAGAAATGGACTCCGTACTAGAAGAAATTAATAGAATTTACTATGACCCATCAAATCCTGCTGGTTATAGTAGTATAGATAAACTAACAACAGCTATGAGGGGTAAAATGAACAAAGAAAATATAAGAAAATGGTTACAGTCGCAAGAAACGTACACGCTACACAAACCTGTTCTGAAGAAATTTCCACGAAATAAATACATTTTATCAAATATTAATGAACTATGGCAAGCTGATTTGAGTGATATGCGATCTTACTCTCAATACAATGATGGTTTTAACTATATACTTTGTGTTATTGATGTCTTCAGTAAATATGCTTTTGCTAGACCAATGAAAAAGAAAAATTCAGACACCACTAAAGAATGTTTTGAAAGTATATTTACTGAAGCTAATACAACTCCTACACACATACAATCTGACAAAGGTACTGAATTTGTTTCGAAAGATGTTCAACGATACTTCAAATATAAACAGGTTAATTACTATACTACTAACAATCCTGACATTAAGGCCAGCATTGTCGAACGATTTCAAAGAACCTTGAAAATGAAAATGTGGCGTTATTTCACTCATAATAACACATATAAGTATGTAGACGTTCTACAAGATTTAATTTATTCTTATAACCACAGTAACCACTCCAGTATTAAGATGTGCCCATGCGATGTAAATTCTGACAATATTATGACAGTTTGGACTAACCTCTATGATAGAAAAACAAAAAAATCTTTAGATAGTCAAAAACCAAAATTAAATGTAGGTGATTACGTTCGAATAACAAAATATAAACATATATTCCAAAAAGGTTACGAATCAAACTGGAGTGATGAAATATTTATTATATCTTCAATAATTGATAGATCTCCATGGATTGTTTATACAATAAAAGATTTACAAAATGAACCAATAGTTGGCACTTTTTATGAAAGAGAATTACAAAAAGTGTCTTATAACCCCACTTCAAATTATAAAATAGATAAAATCATTCGTTCTCGATACTCAGGTAACAGAAAAGAAGTGTTAGTGAAGTGGAAAGGTTATCCAGATAAATTTAATAGTTGGATTTTAGCTACCAGTTTAAAACAAATATGAATAAAGAAAGTTTTTATTTAACTTTGCTTAGCAATAGTTCGATGGAATATTTCCCTGATAACAAGACAACAAACTTTTCAACTAAATTACCGAAAGCCATTAAACTGGAAGGTGAATGGTCTGTTGGAGTGGTTGAATTTCAATTTCCATGCACCATGTTTACGGTTCAAGACCACGAAAATGTTGTTTACTTTACGAAAAAGATGATTATGCCTAATGAAGAAAAACCATCGACAGTGTTTTATAAAACACACATTCCAGCCACCAACTATGATAACATTGAGCATATTTTAACAGCATTAAACAGTACTAAAGAGAAAGTAAAATTTCGTTACGATGAGATAACAAAATTTGTATCTGTTTCGGTTATGGATAAAACTATACTATCGATAACATTATCTACGAAATTATGTTTGCAACTAGGCTTCGAACCGAATAAAAATCTTTTAGAAAGAAATTTTGGAAAGTGTCCTGCTAATTTACACTTGGGGTTACCATCTCAATTATTTGTTTATTGCGACATTGTTGAACCTCAGATTGTTGGTGATGTTATGACTCCGTTATTAAGAATAATTTCTTTAGATCCCTCAAAATATATTTATGGTGCTAATAAAATGCATGTTTTTTCACCACCTCACTACTTGCCTGTTATGCGAAGGGAATTTGATACTTTAGAAATAGATATAAGATCAAGCACGGGGCAAAAAATACCATTCCAGTTTGGAACCGTGTGTATTAAACTACATTTCCGAAAATTATAATATAATGCATTCTCATCGTAATCAAACTAAATGTCCTTATGAAAATTATTACACGCATCAAGCTGGATCAGGTGTTGGAGTAATTTATAAAGGTTCTGCATACCAGCGTGGTCACGGTATCGGGAGCTTCTTAGGTGGATTATTTAGATCAGTTTTACCTTTACTTTCAAGTGGTGCTAGAGTTATTGGTAAAGAGGCTCTAAATGCCGGAGTAGGTCTTTTGAGTGATATGGTTCAAGCACGTCCTATGGAAGACTCAATTAAAGATCGCCTCAAGCTCGTCGGTTCAAATTTAAAAAGAAAAGCCGATGATAAAATTGATAGAATCAACATGTCTGGTTCAGGGTATATAACCAAAAGAAAACGATTGTCGTCTTTCATTCCACCATTAACAGCTAAAGGGAAAGCTCTAAAAAAATCAGGTCTTAAACCAAAATTAAATAATATCAAAGACATATTTTCAAAATAATTATGTCTTTTCTTCATAATCATTCTTGTGAGTGCGTTAAGTCAGAGCTGGATTTGTTTGCTTTACCGTCTACACAAACGAGTATTGAAAATGGATTGTGGATTCATTATAAACCAATTTCATCTCTTGGTGATGATGGACCTATTGAGTTTCAAGTTCCGGGTACAGGTGATGACTATTTAGATTTGTCACATACACTACTTCACATAAAGGCTAAGATATTAAATCAGGATTCAACAAAATTGTTATCAACTACGGTGGTAGCCCCAGTTAATAATTGGTTACATTCACTCTTTAGTCAACTTGATGTTTATTTGAATCAAAAACTTGTATCACCACCAAACAATACATATGCCTATCGAGCGTACATGGAAACTCTTTTAAATTATGCTTCTGCAGCTAAACAATCTCATCTTACTTGTGGTCTCTGGTATGAAGATACAGCAGGAAAAATGAATTCAACAGATGAAAAAAACACAGGATTTCTGAAAAGACAAGAACTATCTATTGAAAGTAAAGAAATTGAAATGATTGGACATCTTCATGGAGATATATTTAATCAAGAAAAATTTATGATTAATGGTGTTGAAATGTGTGTAAAATTAGTTCGTTCAAGAGAAAGTTTTAATTTAATGGCTTCGTCAAGCGATACAAAATTTAAAGTTTGCATTACAGATGCAACTCTTATCGTTCGAAGGGCACGAATTAATCCAAGTGTATTACTTGCACATCAGAAAGTTTTAGCTTCAACTACAGCTAAATATCCTATCACACGAGCTGAAGTCAAAGTCTTAACAATACCATCTGGTGTTCAGGGAAAAACCCTTGATAATATTTTTCTAGGACAAGTACCCAAAAGATGTATAGTCGGGTTTGTAAGCAATGCTGCCTTTAATGGCGGTCTTACTAAGAATCCATTTAATTTTGAAAATTATGGTATCAATACTTTTAGCTTATATATCGATGGTCAACAAGTACCTTCAAAAGCGTTACAGCCATCTTTTGATAATAATATTTTTACAACTGCTTATCATACCCTTTTCTCTGGAACTGGTATACATTTTCTTAATGAAGGCAATGCTATTTCTCGAGAGCAATATGCTAAAGGTTACTGTCTGCTAGCATTCGATTTAACTCCTGATTTATCAGCTAATTCATCAGCTCATTGGAATCTCATTAAGCATGGTAGTGTAAGATTAGAAGTTCGTTTTGAATCATCACTTATACAAACAATAAACTGTATTGTTTATGCCGAATTTGATAATATAATTGAAATTGATAAAAACAGAAATGTAACTGTGGACTATAGCAGTTAAGAATAAGTGTATCTAGATATAAGAAGGAATTGTATAAACATTTAAGTTTAAATGATGAATAAATAGTTACGCAAAAACTATTTCAGTTTTAATCACCCAACTCCTTTATATCCTACCCCCTTCTTAATACAAGATATCATGCACAATTTGCTAATCAAGTTAAAATTTTAACACTCACACGTCACCCACGACATAGATTAGTACTGTTTTAGCTCTTGCCGATTGTTTTATAAGAATAATAAGATGGATACAGTAGAGATACAGCAACACCTAAAAAAAGTTCATCTAGGTCTAGCAAGTAATGTGTATGCTGCAAACAGGTTACCGGTATACACCCAAGCACCAACATATATGATAGGAAACTTGGATCCAGATTATAAGCCAGGCTCACACTGGGTAGCTATAAATATTGATCTAAATGGTGTTGGTCAATATTTCGATTCCTATGGTCGGGCACCAACAGGATATTATGTTCAATTCTTAAGAAGGAATTGCAAAAGATGGAACTGGAATACAAGTAGGATTCAGAATGATTTTACTTCAGTTTGTGGTGAATACTGTCTAATGTATTTGTTACATAAATATCATGGCTGTACGATGCTGGATTTCATAACATTATTTACTAGTAACACATTATTCAATGATTTGTTATTGGATAAGATGTTTCGTTCATATTTTAGAATGTAAGAGTATAACAAAGAAATTTTAAGAAACGAAATAAATGGGAATTATTAAGTAATATTTGAAGTCTTATTATATCAGTTCCTTATCTTGCACCCAAATTCTCACAATAGTACTCATAAACATAAGTACTTTATAATGGTTCAAAAAATAAAAAGGTTATTATCAAAGGAACCGACATGAACAGTAAAGGTAATTGAAATAAAACACAATAGCCAGTTTCTGAAAAGAATAAGGCAAATCCTTACAATAGAATTAATAAAAATACAACTCATAAACGCTTAACAATGCCCCCAAAACAAAACAAAAAAAGAAGTACCTGATTATGGCATTCTCTTAGCCGGTGAATCTTTGATAAGAGTAACTTTATCCAGTATCGTCAAATCCCTACTACTACCAGCAAAGACCAAACCCGCGATCAGATCGATCAATCAACATAATTCGCGGTTTGATACGTGTAGTCTGATTAATTCGCGTTTTGATATCAAATTTATTCGCGGATCGATAAAGTAATTCGCGGTTTGATATCAAATTAATTCGCGGTTTGATACGTGTAATCAAATTTATTCGCGGTTTTATAAGACTAACTTAATCATTTCGCGGTCATATGTGCCATGTGAGACTAGTCGGCAGCGTCGGCCCCCAGACTTGATCCAGTATCGGCGAATCCCTACTACTACCAGCAAAGACCAAACCCGCGATCAGATCGATCAATCAACATAATTCGCGGTTTGATACGTGTAGTCTGATTAATTCGCGTTTTGATATCAAATTTATTCGCGGATCGATAAAGTAATTCGCGGTTTGATATCAAATTAATTCGCGGTTTGATACGTGTAATCAAATTAATTCGCGGTTTTATAAGACTAACTTAATCATTTCGCGGTCATATGTGCCATGTGAGACTAGTCGGCAGCGTCGGCCCCCAGACTTGATCCAGTATCGGCGAATCCCTACTACTACCAGCAAAGACCAAACCCGCGATCAGATCGATCAATCAACATAATTCGCGGTTTGATACGTGTAGTCTGATTAATTCGCGTTTTGATATCAAATTTATTCGCGGATCGATAAAGTAATTCGCGGTTTGATACGTGTAATCAAATTAATTCGCGGTTTTATAAGACTAACTTAATCATTTCGCGGTCATATGTGCCATGTGAGACTAGTCGGCAGCGTCGGCCCCCAGACTTGATCCAGTATCGGCGAATCCCTACTACTACCAGCAAAGACCAAACCCGCGATCAGATCGATCAATCAACATAATTCGCGGTTTGATACGTGTAGTCTGATTAATTCGCGTTTTGATATCAAATTTATTCGCGGATCGATAAAGTAATTCGCGGTTTGATACGTGTAATCAAATTAATTCGCGGTTTTATAAGACTGACTTAATCATTTCGCGGTCATATGTGCCATGTGAGACTAGTCGGCAGCGTCGGCCCCCAGACTTGATCCAGTATCGGCGAATCCCTACTACTAATGCACAATTCAACAGCAACAAATTCAACAAAAGAAATTGTGGAAAAGAAGAAGGATGAGCAAAAGGATTATTTTGATGAACGGTTATCTGCAGATTTCCGGAAAAACATTAAGTTTTTCTGGAAATCCATAAAAAGAGCCAGAGGAAAATCTGCAACCTCGGAGCTCAATAAAATCAGAGACTGGGATGGAAATATTATGAATGAGGAAGGATGCGTGTTAAAGAGATGGAAATGGAAAGATTATTTTGAAGGACTGTTTGAAAAAAAGGTGATACAAGTATCAACGGCGATGGACGAAAGGGCAGACATTGAGGATAGATTTTGTATGGATGAAATTGTAAAAGCGTTGAACAGAATGAAATCAGGAAATGCTCCAGGGTATGATAGGATATCAGTCGAAATGCTGAAGGCTGGACAGGGCGTGGTGGCTAGTCTGCTGTACCGTCTTTTCAACTTGTGCTGGAGTAATGGGCTGGTACCAAAAGACTGGTGTAAGGCCGTGATTGTGCCGCTCTACAAAGGAAAAGGGTCACAGCAAGACTGCAAGAATTACCTACCGTGGCATTAGCCTTTTAAGTGTTGTCGGCAAATTATATGCAAAAATTTTGATTGAAAGAGTGATGAAAGTAACTGATGAAAAATATGGGATGTGCAAGCGGGATTTTAAAAGGGCATGGGGTGTACAGATCAGATATTTTCCTTGCGATGCATAGCTGAAAAATATTTGGCCAAAGGTCAAAAAGTCTATTGCTCTTTCGTGGATTCGGAAAAGGCCTACGACAGAGTGATGAGAAATGAACTATGCACTGCCACTGCCCACTGAACTGTCTGCACTTATCTATGGGGTGAATAGCAGCCTGATTCAAGCGTTGAAATCTCTCTATGCGGATTCTAGCGCTTGTATCAGGATTAACGGCGCGGCGCCTACACTGACTGGTTCAGCATCGATAAGGGGTTCCCTATGCCAGTGCGAACGCCGTTAGTTCGATTTATGTTAGTTCGAACACTTTATGTCGAAGTAACGTTAGTGCGAAGCTACGATACTTCGAAGTCTCATTAGTGCGATGTAACGTTACCGCGAAACACGTTGGTTCGAAGAATTTTACATTTTACCCTACATACATACTTCCATTACATATTTTATTTAACATGGTAGCAGAGCGAAAGAAAATCACAAGAATATTGTTAGTACCTACCTGAGTAAAAATGACGAACAGGAAAATTGATCCTCTAACAAAAGATATTTTGTACGTACCTAGTCTGTGCACCAACTTACTGTCCGTAAGCAAGATGACAGATTCCGGCTGCTCTGTTCTCTTTACCAAAAACAAAGCGACGGCCAATAACCCAAAAGACGGGATAACTCTTATTGCAAATAAACAAGCTGATGGTCTCTATTACATCAAACCAAAGAGATTAATATTTAATGTCTTTGCATCAAACCAAATAAACACGAAATTAACAATTTAGCAAATGAAGTTGATGACACCGTTCCGACTACTTCAAAGAAGTCGAACACCTCAAACATCAACGACTGGCACAGAAAGCTTGGTCACATCAATGCCAAAGATTTAAAACTTGCACTTAAAAACGAGACATTACTTGATGAAGCGAAAGAGGTGTGACAGGATCGTAGCTGATGGAAATCGATAGTCTATGCCTACCGCAATGGGAAACAGGCGTGATAATATGTATGTATCACACATCTCGTTGTAATGAATGTCGACGGACCAAGCGGTGTACAGAAAAACCTAAACTGGTTTATGTTCTACACTGTATCTGCCAAATGTATGTATTTTTTTTTTTTTTTTGTGGAAATAAATAAATAAATAATCTAATTTTCTTTCGCACCATTTGAATTCGTCCACGCGCGGTTCATGTTCCATTTTCAATGTTTTGAAAAAAAAAATCGTGTTCAGCTTTTTCAATGATAAATATTTTGTACCTTTTTAGGTAAAGTAAGTAGGTAATTAATTAACAAAAACAAAAAACCCGACTGCGTGTAAAAATAACAGAAAAGATATAAACAAGACTTATCAACACGCAGGCGGAGGCTACGTATGTTTTTGGTCATGAATTACATAATAGTTCATAGGTAGCCTCCGCCTGCGTGTTGATAAGTCTTGTTTATATCTTTTCTGTTATTTTTACACGCAGTCGGGTTTTTTGTTTTTGTTAATTAATTTTTTTATTTTAGTTTTTTTAGTTTTGTCATGTTTTATTTATCATACTATTAATGTTTTTTTTGAAAAGTCAAATTCATTTTTAACGTTGAATATTTTGTTTTTTTTTAGCATTATTCATTCCAAATTACATTTAAACATCTAAGTTGTATATATTTTTGTAAAGCATTTATAAAACCCTTTATTTTGATACCCCACTCGATAGTTTTTAGAAGGAAAAAAAAAATTTTTGATGAGGTAATATGGCGCCAAAAAGCGGCCATTTTAATTTTTTAAATTTTGATATACCCAGTGTCACTCTCAGAATTAAGACGAATCTAACGACACCTCTCAACCTCAAATCCATCAAGCCGTTTAGGCCACAGAGCGTGCCAAAGAAATATACATACATACATACACTCGAAAAACATAACCCTCCTTCTGGCGCAGTCGGGTAAAAACATCGCTAGCATAATTTAAAAAATTAAAACTGTCCAGCAATTTCTATTATTGCCGTGTTGGATATTGCTGGCGTCATAGACAATGTGTTGTATTTATATGGCTGGTGTGTTATTTCGTTGCGTACCTACGGAAAAGACCCGATTAATGTATTAAAAAAAAACAATTTTCGAGCATGTGGGAGAAATAGTACATTACTAATTACTACTGTTCAGGTCCAGCCAGACCAGAAATAAAGACGACGGCCAAGGCCGAGTCCAAAGAAGGACGAGGCGAAGTCGAGTACTACCGAAGTGATTTTTAAAGGTCGAGGCTCCAGCCGAGTCCTTTTAAACTAAACGAGGCCGTTAATTGCTATTTCGGCCGGGACTTGTATAGTACTTTTCTCTCATTTGAGAGGAAACAGTACACAAATTAATTCAACAGTATCTAATTTTCATTCGCGCCATTTGTCACAGTGGAGGATGAGGGATGAGAAGAAAACCTCTATTATAATGTATCAAATAATTTTATAATGTATGTAAATATATATAAAACGTTCTTGGCTAGGAGTCATTTATCACTCTTTCTCTGTCGGTCGGTGAAGTAGTGAACTCGGTGGCATTTGACATACAATCAACGACCATGTATGGTCGTTGCCTCAATACAGAAATAACATTAATAGCAGTGAGATATCATTATGATTTCAAAATCATTTGTCATCCGTGCTATCTACGTCGCGATCACAGCGATTGCGATTTGTCATTCGAGGTCTTTCGTATGAATGACAAGCGGTGTTCGTTCGTCGCACGGATCATTCGACTCATTGCACTATGATCCCGCACTCTCAATCATTACATTCTAAATTAAACTTTAACACTATTCAATAGTGTTAAACTTTAACACTATTAAGTAGTGTTAAAGTTTAATAGCAATAGAGACTATTGTTATAAAGTAGTGATTTAAAAAATGTTTTTCTGAAAAAAATTCATTACGATTTTAGTAAATTAAAATTATATGATTTCATTACACCTGCCAGGCAGTACTACGTATGATATAAGCGAGTGCGTGATTTGTCGTGTTATCGGTCGTATTTTGCAAATGATTTGTGGAAGTTTAAATTCGTAATGAACTTATAATTTGAGAAACTTTACATGAAATATCTCGATGAGATTTGTCTTCACAAATAAATGGTCCAAACTTCTGATGGCCATATCTTCTAAACTAAAGCTCTTAGACCCATCTTGTTGGTTCTTAAATTAAAGGTCTCGATGAGCTCTAGCCAAATATAAGTATAGTCCAAACTTCTGATGGCTATACATTCTGTCAAGAAAGTATCGGGAATGGATGATTTTTTTATGGTTCCAAATTCAATTTTGTTATTTTTTTGTTGTTGTTAGATTGGCACAACCGTTTTCCATTTTGGCGCGGAGTTTGAGTTCCATCTGTGATCTGATAATTCGATTAAATACAGTGCTGTTTTTAGTTAGATCATATCTAGTGTGTATTGCGAATTTCATAATGGACAAAAACATCGAACAAAGAGTTTGTCTTAAATTTTGCATCGCCAATGGAATTTCGTGTTTGGAGTCACTGAAAATGTTACAGAAGGCTTACGGTGAATCGTCATTATAAGAAACACGTACTTATGAGTGGCACAAAATGTTCAAAAGCGGTCGAGATGTGATGGAAGACTTGCGTCGCTCTTGTAGGCCATCAACGACTTCAACTGTAGTTAACTTCGCAAAAGTGAAGGAAATAGTGACTGAAAATCCTCATTCAAGTTTGAGAGAGATAGCTGCTGAACTTTCTGTGTCTCACGAGTCGATCCGTACCACTTTTAATAATCACTTAGGTATAAAACATGTTGCCGCTCGGCTAGTCCCAAAAGACCTGAATTTCGCCTTTGCACAAGGCCATCATTGTGAACGAATTTTTGACCAAAAACTCTATAAATACCATCGAGCAACCAACTTATTCACCAGATATGGCTTCAGCAGACTTCTTTCTTCTTCCTTAACTCAAATTACCACTTCGTGGCACCCGTTTTCATTCGGTAGAAGACATAAAGGAGAATTCGCGGGGAGAACTGAACTCATTTCCGGAAAAAGCGGTTCCAAAAATGTTATGGTGATTGGATTATTTTGATGGCGTAAGTGTATCGTCTCTAAAGGAGCATACTTTGAAGGCGATAAAATAAATTTGGATGAATAACTAACATTTTGTGTATTAATGATCTTTTCCTAGTACTTTCTTGACAGAACAGAATCTCCTAAACTATAGCTTTTAGAACCATCATGTTGGTTGGTATTCAAATGAAAGGGCTCGATGAGCTCTAGACAAATATATGGTACAAACTTCTGTAGCCATATCTCCTATATGTGTATATATGTATGATGAAAACGAGTGTGCTTTCAATGTGAACCATAGACCAGTAAACCTCTAGACGCCGGTTAGCTGGACACCCCCGGTCACAACGCATATGCTCTACCACTGCATATCATACGTCCCTCCGCCAATCGGAACGTCACTCAGTCAGCGAGCGGCACCAATCATAAGGAATCATACCACCGAACTTTTGAGCCGCCCAATCATAACGCGCCGTCCGCCCCCCTGACCCCACCAACGTTTTACGACTGCGTTCGAATACAAAACTTTGTTTATGCGGAGTCTTGAAGCTTACTGGTCTGTGATGTGAACAAAGGAATGACGGCGCGACGCGAGATCTGCCGGAGCCGTGTCGTGGCCGGCCGTCGCGCGCGCCTCTTTCACCGCGTCCCGCACTACCCCCTCCGTTCGCCACACCCGATCACACTTTTCGTAACGCATTCACCAGCTTACTCCCCAAGTCAAGCGTGCGTAAAAAAGTTTTACTTCAAAAAAAAATCGTATGATCAAAATGATTATGATTTCTAAATAGTAATCATTTCCATCTCTACGTTGCACACAACATTACTTCAATTATACAATAAGTTGATCTGTAACCGTGCCATATTTCTAGAACAAATGTTAAATAATATGCTTAGGTCATCTAAAAATACTTTAAAAATTCTATGATTATTTTAATACCCAAATTTTCACTTAGAAACATAGCGAGGGTTTGAGACACTGAGGTAATATGTACTACGTAGTGTACGTAGAACATAAGTACATAGTCCTCAATGGTTTGAGAATAAATCCCGAACGACTGAAAATAAGTTACCGGCGGCAATGTCGAAGGGCGGAAATACCTGCATACACACGGGGGGGATTTGTTCCTTTACAAATAGGTATTTAAACAACTCTTTTTTTTTTGTATTGATTTTTTTATTGATTCGTGTGGTATAGTCACCTCCTTAAATATGGCACGAATACAGACAGATCAACATGCTGTAGCTGTGTGAGTCTGTGTGTATGTAGTAGTCACAGACCAGTAAGCCTCACTACTACATACACACTGACTCACACAGCTACATTGATTTTATTTTAGTTCTCTTTTTCGCCGCTGGTCAAGTAACGGTAAACGCGGTGAAATAGCGGTAAACATACAGACTCTAACAGGCAGCCTAGGTTCAGCTCGAGTGGTCTTCGAAGTCACGGGCATTCAGAGTGGGGGCTCTGATTGTCCACCGAGTGTCTTCTGGGAAGGCGGCGGCATGTTGTGGTCACGTGCTGCCATGAGAACCGGGCATTTACACTGGGAGACAAATAGTCTCCCTTGAGACGTGCCTTACAGGCGTAGCATAGGGAGGGCTCCGGAGGCTTATTAATTTCCCGGAGTCCCCCTTATTGTGCTGTAGACGGCCACTGGGGGGGTTTTAGTGGGTAAAAATCCCACACACCCCGGCCTCCATCCCCCATGAGGCCGGCAGCCTTTTGAAGGTTTCCTCCTCGCAGCAAAAAAAAAAAAAAAAAAAAAGGTTCAGCTCGAGTGTAAAAAAAAAAGTTTTCGCGGTCTTTTGGCAGTTCGATGAAGTCTGATATTAAGTGCATTATCATTTCAAGTGATTGTTTTCTCTGTGTATCATTTGCTTTTAAGTAGTACCTACAACTACTTACTTCAATATTTCACTAATAGTCATTTCATTAAAGTAGTAATTTTTTTGCTTGATTTCCGCTGAATATCGTGAATATAATTCATTTGCAAGATGAAAATAAATATTATCAATACTGATACAAAAAAGCTGGGCTACATTATAGCTATTGCAAATATCAGTGATAAACATGATAGGTCAACTCCTTCACATTACCATTGGAAAATACTTAAATGCAGGTTAATGTATTTATTAGTTTTAAATTTATTTCTTTATTATTTAATTAAATTAGAAATAACGATTATTTAATATGTTAACCGTAAATATGTAGTATTTAATTAACTGATTATGTTCCTAATATTTGACTGATTCTCAGAATGATCATATTCTCTAACTCGTCAATCTTGGCTTGCCCAGACAAGAAAGACGTACAGCAAGTTCACATAATTTTCAATAAGACGGGCGATGATTATGATAAATTAAACTCGCTATTTGTGAAATTTTCACTACAGCAAGTAAGTTACCTACCTAAATACAGTACCTAATCTATTCTTTAGCCGGTAGGTACCATAGAATAAATAATACGAGTAAGTAAAAGTAAGTAAGTATATCTAACTATTATATCCATTGTCTAGTACAGCCATACTCAACATTTTTTTATAGGGGCCACAAACACGTTTCAGTCATGGTGTCGAGGGCCGCAAGCAAAAATTATTTAGGTCTTAATTAAAACGTAATTCCATGTTAACGATGTAGTTACTTAATTAATGAAAAAAGTAGTTTATGTTTTAATGCGATTTTTGATACTGTGAACACTTTTTCAAAACTTTATCAAGATCTGGCTTGTCGCTAGGTACATGCTATCTTTATAACATCATCCAGATGAGAATCTGTAAGTTTGTTTCTGTAAACGTTCTTAGTGTATTTCATTTTTGAAAAAGACGATTCACACCAGACGTAGACCCAAAGAATGTTAGTAGGATTTGGGCACATTTTTGGACGCTTTTATATTTTTGGGTAACAAAAAATCGCTCACATTCCCGTTATGAAACACCCATTCTCTGATCGGCGCGAAATTTAAAACCGTTTACAATAAATTTGTAACTTTAGATGGGCTAATAACAAAGGCCCAGCGGGCCGCACGCGGCCCGCGGGCCGAAGGTTGAGTATGGCTGGTCTAGTAGGTACCCATAGTACAAGCTTTGCTTAGTTTGGGACTAGATGGTCATGTGTAAAATGTCCCAAAAATATTCATTATTTATTTACCTATAGAAATGCATTTCTTGTACGAACCCCTAATGCCGCCTTAATAAATAGGTACCTACCTACTTTCCCTTTCAGCTCGTAACGTCCCTCTGTTGTCCGCGCGTGCTGCCAGGGTTGTTAGCTGCTAACGGCTAAAATTAGTATTCAATCTATCCACGATTTGCCCTACTAGAGATAGGAATTTGACATAAGCTCCATACAAAATTTGTCAAATTTCTATCTCTAAGTAGGGTAAATCGTGGATAGATTGGATATTAATTTTGGCCGTAAATATTTAATGCGTTATCTGTTGGTATAGTTGAAAATGTTTTGAACTTTTCCATGAAATCATTATATCTACCTAAAAAAAAAAAAAAAAACATTTATTCAGGACCAAAACATTTTTACACATTGTATAAACCCGCCAAACTGTGTAACAGTTTCCTAGTTTTACCAGGGGGCCTAGTACGAGTTTGACACTTTATAATACTTTCATAGTTTTCGTCGATTTTCATTCATAAACTACTAGTTCCTCCTCGTATCCGCCAGGGGCGCTACTGATTAATGAATGAAAGTCGTCGAATTCGATGGAAGTATCGGTAAGTGTCAAACTCGTACTAGGCCTACAGGCCTCTTTCACTCGTAAAATAAATCGTAATAAATTATTCAATCGCAAAATATACCATATTATCCTAGTTTTTGTATTAACTAACTGCTATTGCTCGCCCCAACGTTCGGGCAAGCTCCATTTTCCCGATCCACACGCTGGCGAATAGCGTTGGCGCCAACGTTCGGGTCAACGTGTGGAGCCGGGGTTAGCCAAGCCTCGAAACACGGCAGGATGGCTTTGACTACGCGCTTGAGCACTGCACATACTGCGGGTCTAAAAGCAGCTGGCGTCATCACAACTCTGTCTCACCCGGAGATAGTTGATGTTAACCCGTAGCCCGGACATGCACCATTCAAACCCGTAGACTCCGGGTCATACCCGGAGAGGTGGCAGGCTGGCAGCCATAGCCACGACTCGAGCGCGTGTCGTTGCTCCTGCCAACATAACCTTTCGGTTACCCTAGTGAAAAGTAGGTAGGTACCTACCTATACTAGATGATATAAAAAAACGAGTGTGCTTTAGACCACACGACCACAGAATATCTAATAGTACTACGTACAGAACGGCCACTCACCGCCCCCCGCCAATTTAAGTTCCTCACCCGCGCCCTGCACATGCCCTCAGTTTAGCGGCAAGTTGGGCTGCAATATTCAATGGATATCAATCGCCAGTCGAGTGCGTTACGCAATATATTTTTTGGTGTTTGTAGTTATATTTTAATTGAAAATGGTAGTGTATTGTGCTTTATACGGATGTGTGTCTACATCTAGACAAGGAAACAGAAGATTTTATCGATTTCCGAAGGATGAAATAAGGTAAGCCACAATAAAACCTTTATAGGTAGAACTACAGAACAGCGAGCATTTAATTTTACAATTAAACGATTTTTTTGTAATTTGCCAGTTATGACAAAAAGGAAAAAATAATTTGCTTGTAATAATAATAATATAATCTTTATTTTGGATCAAATTAGGTATCCATATTTTGTTAGTAACATAAAAGCTGCTTGAAAGCAGATTCCTTTGGGTACCTATTTATTGTATTTTATTAAAGGTAGGTATCTACTTACCGCGAGAGTTTAATTTTACAACTATAGTGAGAGATTGTTTACTGTAAAATTACGTACTTATGATAAGAGAAATATAAATTATTATAAATTGTAATGCTTGCAGATTTAATTTTATTACCAAGCTTCGTTAATATATCATATTCGTCATACAATACATCGATAATTCGATAGGTATCATTACCAACCGCTCGTGCTATCAAGTGCCTCGGCTCGGGTCCGGGACGTAGGGCCCAAATGTCAACGCCATCTCTGAGAACTACTGAGAAGCGTTTGGAACGCAGTCGGCATTTCGAGCGGCAAGCAACCCTATTCATTCACGTGTGTGCGTGTTTGTATAAGACGTAAGCTTGCGTATGTAGGCGGTGCTAGCATTCTTAATGTATTGAGTGGCCAGGGTGTGACACGACTGTAGTAAAACTTCACTAACTTAAATTTCCCTCAATACTATTTCAATGAGAATAAAGGATTGGCGGCGTGGCGCGCGGACATCTGCCGGCGGCGCTGTGTCGTGGCCGGACGTCGCGCGCGCCCGATCTTACTTTTCGTAACGCTCTCGCCAGCTTACTTCCCAAGTCAAGCGTGCGTAAAGAAGTTTTACTTCATAAACTTTTTTAAATATTAATAATACTTTTATTTGCCTTACATTTTAAGGATGGTGGAATAAAAATGACTACTCCAGAAATATTACAAATGTGTTTCCATTACACGATGACGGCTAGAATTGCACCTTTATGGAATACGTTGCAAGACAATTATCTTATAAATAATAGAGATTTTCTCATTGCTAAGGGATCTCAAGAAGGACTCAAATATAACATTTCAGTTAACGGTAAGAGTAAAGAGTACCTATAAGGTGCGGCACGCTATGATGGCGTTTTTGACGTTTGCCTGCTCATCATCATCATCATCATTTCAGCCGAAAGACGTCTACTGCTGGACATAGGCCTCCCCCAAGCATCGCCACACAACGACCGGTCCTGTGCCTTCCGCATCCAGCGGATTCCCGCGACCTTCACCAGGTCGTCGGTCCACCTTGTGGGGGGCCTATCCACGCTGCGCCTTCCAGTACGCGGTCGCCACTCCAGAACTTTACTGCCCCATCGGCCATCCGTTCTGCGAGCAATGTGCCCCGCCCACTGCCACTTAAGTTTGGCAATTCTTCGGGCTATGTCGGTTACTTTCGTTCTCCTGCGAATCTCCTCATTTCTGATTCGATCACGCAGGGACACTCCGAGCATAGCCCTCTCCATTGCCCTTTGAGTGACTTTGAGCCTTCTTATCAGGCCCATTGTGAGCGACCACGTTTCAGTACCGTAAGTAATTACTGGCAACACACACTGGTCAAAGACTTTCGTCTTGAGACACTGCGGTATTTGCCTGCTGATAAAGATCCGTAAATATTTACAGCTACGTATGAAGGAACAATTGCCGTACTTTATTGTCAATAGTGATGCACTGCTACAGCAATATAATTTTTCGAATTTCGAATCTATTATTCTTATTCAAATTCTATTTATTTCTGTTTTTAGGGATCCGTACCCGAAGGGTGCCAAACGGGACCCTATTACTCTCGCTACGCTGTCCGTCCGTCCGTCCGTCTGTCTGTCACAGGGCTGTATCTTTTGAACGGTAATAGGTAACCGGTTGAAATTTTCTCAGGATATGTGTTGCTATGAGGTGTATCACGACAAATACTAAAAACAAAAAAAAGTCTAAAACCAAAGGAGGTACAAGAAACTTCAAAAAACATGCATTTTTTTTCAACGTTTTTGTTCCTGCTCTATCTTCAAAATGGTAATATATACCAGATTCAAACTTGGTCAGATTATAGTGCATATTATGAAGATTAGCAACAAATACTAAAAGTAGGGTAAACATAGACATATGTCGTGGTACCTGCGTAAGAAAGATGTAAAAATTCATATTACGTGCACGGTGCGTTGATGTATTTTGATGAACTCTCGTAAGTTAAATCAGTTTCTATGGGTATCAGGTCGATGGGTGTTACGGAACCTTTACTGCGTGAGTCCGACTCACACTTGGCCGGTTTTTCTATAATTATCATAAACACAGTCCCGTATTATCTCTATCTCAAATTTTATTGAGATCAGAAAAGATGAGCGTTCTAATTTTTTTTTCGAAATAGCGACTACCAAGTTAAAAATGATTTTAATTTCGGAAGTTGTAGTCGTCGTAGTTATAGTGTAGCAGAGCACTTAGTGAAGAAGCTCGTACGCAAAAATACTACCTGAGAACCATACCTATTTCTGCGACCCAGTAGCTTTGTTCGGTGCTAGTGTAATTACAGGCACATGAGACATTTCACCTTTGTCTCTAGGATTGCAATGCACTTGCAACGCCTCTGTTATTGCAGATGTCCATAGGCGGCGGTAACCAAAGAGTATATAATCACTACGTTCTAGCGGTAACCACTTACCATCTGGTGGGCCGTCTGCTTGTTTGCCGACAATAACAGAAAAAAGTCGGTGTCTTTGGTTTTTTTTGTTTTTTTGCCACCGAATTCCGAAACTAAAATGACTTTTCACTCTGTAGTCGCTTTTTCGATAAGTTTTTTTTGGAGTCAATTTTTTTTTTGTAACATGTGTTTTAAATGTTTTAATATCTACAATAAAAGTAACTACTACAAATAAAAGTGCCAAATTGCCAATGTATGCAGCAAAAAGGCTGATTATTTTTAATTATGACATTTTCTCTAGAGAAAAACAAAAATCTAAGAAAATACATAATTATGTTGTTGTAGTTGCTTTTTTTCAGCGTTCCTTAGAGTGTGCCTTAAAAGTATGTAATAACGGTCTTGATTTACTATGATAAATTAATAATTAATATAAATTTCAATCAACGTTTTTTAAGTTTTGATACCCCTGCCTAATAAAACTGCAAATTGGTATATCTTTGGAACGGTTTGGCCAAAATTGGTGCCAATTTGATTAATGTGTTTATAATTTAGTTACATTTCATGTTCTATTATTACTTGTAAGAAATTCACTAAAATAGAATATGCCAAGGGAATCAACTAAATACGCCCATCGCACTTTTTCTATCTACCACTACAGCTAAATATAATTTACAGAGTTAATAGTTTCTGATTGCCACCTGGCTGCGAACCCCTTCAGTTCTTTTTCCTACATAGACGCTTTAAATTGATGTCAGGTAAAATGATGTATGGAAACTTAACTACCATTGTTCTTTAAATATTAATTAAACGGCGAACTTTGTTCTGTGCAAAAACTTCAGATGACGTCATCATGGTCTATAGACTGCATTATTTCTGACTCTGTGTACAGTCATAAGAAATAATATCTTCATATCGACAGATTTATAACCGCCAATAATATCTATCTGGTCTGTCTGACCCAATTAAACCACGAGAATAAACATATGACTACGGGTAGCACAGAATTTATCACATTATGGCATGGCTATGTCTTCTAGACATAGGCACATATTTATCCGGTTCATTCATAATCGGATAGCTATTGTTTGCGATTTCAAAAACGTCGATAGGAAGATAATTATTATTGGCGAACATGGCGAAACTTTAAGGGTTCCTTCTTTGACTAAGGAACCCTAAAAAGCGGAATTCTTGCTTTATACGTTTCTTACAATCCTAAGCGGGGACGTAAGTTGTTATAAGTAAACTACCTTTAGTTTATTTTAATTATTTATTTAGAGTTAAGTAAGTAACTAGGTATTGTATTGATGAATAAATAATGAAAAATATTTTGTCTATCTTGCAGACAAAAGCACTGTTGTAGAAGTTGAACCTGTGAAGATAAACTTGATGATTTCTGACAAGGAATATTTTCCTGGTGAATGGATAAGAGTCCTGCCAAGGTCTGTATTTCATTATTTCAAATTCAACAAGTAGGATAGCTAAAGAAATCCTAGCTAAATAATCTTTGATAATTTGTATCCTTATTAATTTTATAAAGGAATCACTGCATAGTCATTTGATCATGTCATCTTCTTAACTATTATAAAATTGTAAACGTCTGTTTGTTTGTTTGTTCCAGCATCACGCTAAAACTACTGGACCGTTTTTGATGATTTTTTTTTTGTTTGAAAGCTGATGATCTGACTTAAAAACTGGTATGGGTTTTGAGAAAGAAAGGAAAAAAGAAAAAAAAATCGTGGGTTGCGTACTCACCCGACAGATCGAAGCTTCTATGCATTTGCACGAGCGGATAGTAATGTACGATGGAGTGGAGTGGACAGGGGATGGGACTGGGGACGGGACAGGGGACGGGACTGGGGACGGGACAGTGGACGGGACAGGGGACGGAACATGGGACGGGAAATGGGACGGCACATGAGACGGGACATGGGACAGGACAGTGGGACGGCACATGGGACTGGACATAGGATGGAACATGGGACAGGACATGGGACAAGACATGGGACAGGACATGGGACATGGGACGGGACGATAGTGATTTAGTGAGATAGTGGGACAGTGGGACAGTGGGCCGTGTGTCAGTGGGACAGTAGGACAGTGGCAGTGGGACGGTGGGACAGTGGGATAGTGGGCCGTGGGACAGTGGGACAATAGGACAGTGGCAGTGGGACGGTGGGACAGTGGGGCAGTGGGATAGTGGGGCAGTTGGGTAGCGGGGCAGTGGGGTAGTGGGGCAGCGTGGCAGTGGGGCAGTGGGATAGTGGGGCAGTGGGGTAGCAGGGCAGTGGGGTTGTGGTGCAGGGGGACATCGTGGCAGCGGGACAGTGGGGCAGAGGGGCAGCGGGTCAGCGAGGCAGTGGGGCAGAGGGGCAGCAGGGCAGCGTGCCAGCGGGGCAGGGGGCAGTGGGGTACCGGGGCAGCGGGGCAGTAGGGGAGTGGGGCAGCGGGGCCTGCAGTGGGGCAGTGGGATAGTGGGGCAGCGGGGCAGTGGGGTAGCGGGGCAGTGGGGTAGCGGGGCTGTGGGGCATCGGGGCAGCTGGGCAGCGCGGCAGTGGGGCAGCGGGACAGTGGACTGGACTGGAATGGACTGGACTGGACTGACGTGGGTTAGCAGAATTTAACGCGAGCGGAGCCGCGGGTAAAAGCTAGTAATGTAATAAATTCATATGGTCATGTCATTTTATTTTATTTTATTAGGAACTACGACCAAGAATACACCTTACATGCTAATCACTTGTAGGTATATAACTACATTGATTTTAGATCTTGTGTTTCTTTAGTTAAAGGAGAACACAGCGTTCAAAAATAATAATCTACTATACAAACAAACTTTGGCAAACTTCGCCAAGTCTTCTCGTCGCCTATACCGCAAAGTTTGAAGACAAAGGTCTTCAACCAGTGCGTCCTGCCTGTCATGACTTACGGCCGAGACGTGGACACTGACAGTTGGGCTAGTCCACAAGTTCAAGGTTTTTCGCAAAGCCTGGTTTCAGAAGGGTACAGTTACATTACGCTATTGTACCGCGCGTTCGTCTCAGTACCTACCATATATTTCACTTTCTCTATCCCACATTTTTGCGGTGCAAAGTATTTGACTCAGGTAGGTACCTACTAGTTACTTGTTTTTTTTTTGTTTTAGCTTGAATAAGGCTATCGTGGAGGAGAGTTATGAAGCTCTTCCCGAAATAGCAAAATTTAAATCCTATAAAGATTTGCGTCGTCACTGGAAAAACATTGTAAGTTTTCATGATTTCATTAAAATCGTCATGATTCAGATTCTACGAATCCCAGTACCTACTCAAGTGGGATATCCAATAATATATTTAAGACCCAAACCACAGATCACATAATAGTCAAACGTCCACGACTCGAAGACGAGCATTTTTTAAATCGCAAGGAAAATATCAACACCTACAAATGGGCAGTACCTACCTTCCCAAGTTACCTACCTAATATCATCATCATCATTTCAGCCGAAAGACGTCCACTGCTGGACAAAGGCCTCCCCCCAAAGAGGGGATATGCCATAATCGCCACGCTTGGCAGGCGGGTTGGGGATAGCAGTTGGTTGGTTAAATACTCAGAGAACGCTGATGCCCATCCTCTGGTGAATCCCTTAGTCGCCTTTTATGACATCCATGAGAAGAGATAGGGTGGTGCTAAAAGGGGTGCTGGCCAGAAAACCTCCACGTGTGTCTGACGGCTGCTTGTCCCTCTGGACACGTCTGGAGGGAACGGCAGTTGTTAGGCCGGTGCATCCTGGGTACAGGCAATGGAATCCTTTCGAGGGATTAACACTCGGGGGATCTTATTGCCTGTGGCGAATATTCTGGTACGGGAGCAACTCCCCATGGGGCCCCATGTGGGCCAATGGGGAGTTGCTCCACATGTCCTTCTGATGCCAGCAGAGGGCAAAGAGGAGGAGCAGAGGCGGGCCCGGTGTGCACTCACCCTGCCACTGGGCAGGCAGCGGGGGGACTGTCCTAATCTGCCCCCGTCGATCTTGTAACCCCAGGAGTGCCCGCTGAGTAGTGTTCTCGCGCCTCTTGGGACCGAGGGTCTTGGCTTTACCGCCCGGACCGCGAGGAAGAAAACCTCTATAAAAAATAACAGGAGGTAGGGCCTGCGAGCAGCAGACTCGAGGTAGTCTGTAGCCCGACCAGCAGCCCGCGTAGCTGACGTGGCTGGCACGGCTGGCGTAGCTGGCACAGTTGGAGTAGCTGGCACAGTTGGCGTAGCTGGCATGCTGACCTGGCAGCATGCTGGCGTAGCTGGCGCAGTTGGCGTAGCTGGCGTAGCTGACACAGCTGGCGTAGTTGGCGCAGCTGACATAGCTGGTAAAGGCCCTTGAGGTGAGGTGGCGTGCAGTGTTCCGTGTGCGCCGCCTAGGAGGGTGCGGCCAACGTTAGGCCGCAAGGGGAGAAGGGGCTCGCCTGCTTGTGGCGGGCCAGGACCTGTCGGGGGTGGTTGTGTGAATACTCACGGGTTCCCACGCCGGCCAATGTAGTTGAAGGAACACCGTGGTGGTTTTAGTCGGTAAGAGTCCACAACACTGGCTCCGTCTACCCCGGGCGGAGTGCGTCCATGAGGATTTCCACAAGGCAAACAAAAAAATGGTGGTGCTAATACCTAATATACAACACTATTTTTTAATCACCAGAAAAAATTCAAGGGTAGTCTCTGCTCATCATTATGAACAACTTTTACCATGGGACCAACCCTGAAATCGCGAAAACAATATCAACTGATCCCTACATTTGGTCGATTTCATCATCGTCATATAATCTGAGATCATCATCATCATTTCAGCCAAAAGACGTCCACTGCTGGACATAGGCCTCCCCCAAGCATCGCTACAATTTTGACGATTTATGTGAACACAAATGTAGTCATAGCTGTTTTTTTTCGCGATTTCAGGGTTGGTCCCATAATAAAAGTTGTTCAAAATTAGCAGAAACTAGCCTTGAATTTTTTGGTGATAATACCTTATCATTATAATAATAAGCCCTCCCTATCCTGAACTATCTATGCAGTTGTTTGCTTGTTACAAAATGTCTCTGAGTTCAGTGTGCCTCCTGGCAAAGGCCTCCTCTAACTGTTTCCATTGCTTTCTGTCTCTTGCGACTCTTCTCCAGTTAGACCCGTCCATCTCCATTTCAGTTGGTCTATCTTCATAAGTACATCTTCAACTCTTGTCTGGGATCTTATGAATGTATTCCGTATTCTGTCTTGTTTCTTAATACCTATCATGCTTCTCTCCATGGCTCTTTGGCAGTGTTCTAGCATGTTTCTGTGGTGTTTTGAGAGTGACCAAGTTTCGCAGCCATGCATATGGCTGCCATCACATGATGCAAGGAAGAATGCAGGTATTAAAGACTTTCCGTTTAATCCCGTTGCTGAGATCTGTAGATTTCATTACCTCTTTAACGGCCAAAATTAATATCCAATCTATCCACGATTTGCCCTACTAGAGATAGAAATTTGACATAAGCTCCATACAAAATATGTCAAATTTCTATCTCAAGTAGGGTAAATCGTGGATAGATTGGATATTAATTTTGGCCGTTAGTGACCAGTATTTTTTCCAACCATTGGCTATTCGTCTTTTGATTTCTTTGGAGGTCAGGTCTATGTGGGAGATAATCTGTCCTAAATATATGTATTCTTCCACGTATTCGAGAGGTTGATCATTTATTTTAATCACATATATGTCGGAATTTGTTAATAGTTTTGTTTCGTTTTCATTCATGGATAGTCCAGTTTTCTCGCTCTCTTTATTTAAGTCCTGTATCATTTTTTCCAAGTAATTTGGGTTTTCTTCAAACAAGACAATGTCATCTGCGAATCTAAGATGGTTGAGTTTTCTTCCATTTATACGTAGTCCACAATGCCCCCATTCCATCTTGCGGAAAATATTTTCGAGCACTGCGGAGAACAACTTGGGGGACAATGGATCCCCTTGTCTGACCCCTCTTTCTATTTTAAAGGGATCTCCTAAAGTTTCCAGTTTTATTTTTGCTTTACTGTTGGCATATATGTTTTTAATAATGTTTATGTGAGCTTTAGGCGTTCCCTGTTTGAATAGGCTCTCCCATATGACTTCATGGTTTATGCTGTCGAAGGCCTTGGTGTAGGTAGTCGATGAAGGCCATATACAAGGGCTTGTTGTATTCGTTGTATTTTTCTATAATTTGTTTAACTGTATGTATATGGTCAATCGTTGCAAAGTTTTTCCTAAAGCCGGCTTGTTCCATCGGTTGGTTTTCATCCAGTGTACTGCTAACTCGATCTAGGATGATCTTGGAGAAAACCTTGTAAATGTTAGACATCAGACTAATTGGTCTGTAGTTCCCTAAAACTTCTTTTGGGCCTTTCTTGTGAATAAGGATTATATGTGATGTTTCCCATTGTTCTGGAATGACTCCTGATGTTAGAACATCGTTGAAGATTTTGGTCAGTATGGGGACTAGTTCTTCCAAAGTACCTTTCAGTGTCTCATTTGTGATCTTATCCGGACCTGGCGCTTTGTCCGACTTTTGGTTTTGTATTGCCTTTCTAACCTTGCCCGGTAATATTTCAGGTTCTGGGTTCGAAGAGGATATGTCAGATGATAAGCTTTCGTGTTTCCTTTGACTCGAGGTATCTTGTTTGGAGTAGAGGTCATTGTAGAAACCTGTAGCTATTTTTATTATATATTTTCGATTTGTGTTGTTGTTGCGGCTACCTTTCAAGTGCGGTATCCACGAATTTGCCTCGCGTAGTTCTTTAAGAGCCTTTCTAGTTCCTCCAGTCTTTAGAATGTGTTTCTCTAAAATTTGTAGTCTCTTGATTTTCCTATCTTTTCTAATTCCATTTCTGATTTTCTTACTTAGCTTGGTTATTTTTGCGATGTTCTCTTTCTTCATTTTAGTGTTAAATAGATCTTTTCTCTCATTTATGAATTGTAGTGTTGAGTCACTTAAGATATATTTTTGTTTCATATGATTTATATTTTTATGGTGTGTAAGCTGGTTTTGTAATTTGGTATAGCTAGTTTTTATATCTGTTTTATCTGTTTCTAATATTTCTCTGCCTAATTTTTCTAAGTTATGGGGTACTGACTTATTGGTTTCTGTATTCAGGACTGTACTGGGTATCGCAATGCACTTTCTGGGTATTTTAGGTGGTGTAATTTTGAGTGTGCTCTAACCATGCGATGGTTGGTATTGAAATTAAACCTTGATATGACAGAAGTATCTGTGAATAATCTTGGGTGGCTGCTTATAATGTAATCAATTTCATTTTTGTATTTCCCATCTGGATTGATCCAGGTCCATTTATTGTTTTTATTTTTCTTGAAAGTGCTGTTCATAAGGGTCAGATTATGTTCTAGTAGGAGATCTATCAACCTTTGTCCAGTATCACTTCTTTTACCGAAACCAAAGTTTCCTAACACATATTCATCTTTGCTTTGTTTAGCTCCTACTTGCGCATTAAAGTCCCCTAATACAATGATTACATTATGAGAGTAATTTCTTATGTATTGGGAAAGAATGTTATAGAAAGCCTTATGTTCTGCTTCCTCCGCTTTTTCTGTTGGTGCATAGGCTTGTATGATTGTCCATGTTTTCTTGTAGGTTGGTATTTTTATGTGTAGTATTGCGATACGATCTGTAACCCCAATGAAACCTTGTATGTATTTTTTTAAGTGCGTTTTAACCATGAATCCGACTCCTTTTTGACCTTCAGTTTCTCCTTTGTTGAACATTATATAATCTAAATGCTCATTTATTGATCCTCCCGATCATCGCATTTCGCATAAACCTAGTATATCCCAATTTAGATCCTTCAGTGCTTCTTCAAGTTCTAATAGAGATTCAGGTGTCCTTAAAGTCCTAGTATTTAATGTCGCAATGAATAATTTGGTAGTTTTTGTTAGAGGGTGTTGGTCTATTACTCTCGCGGTGACCAGCCGTGGTGGGAGAATTATTAGATTTTGTTGTTTTGGTTGTAGGATTATTTCGTGTGAGTTATTTAATAGTTGTTGTTGATTTGCTTTATATATTTGTATTTCTCCAGTTCTTGGTGAAGATTTTTTAGTTTTTGTATGTGTTCTTGTCTGAAAAGGAATGTGATCTCTCCCGCAAATATTGAAAAGCATCTTTCTTGTGTATCTTTGAGTTATTTGATTTTTGTTCCTGGTTTCCAGGACTTAGAGTTTCCGATCGTTTCCTTTTTTCGTTTTCCTTCGTATTGTTGTTATTCTTATTCTTACTTTTTTCTTTGCTTGTATAACTGCTTTTGGTAGGTCGTGATTAATGTAAGTGTTGGGTTTCATTTTATTCTTGTTCTTCAAAATCTGTTTTTTTTTTTGTAACGTTGTGGTGACGAGTAAAATTGGTCTAATCTTGCTAGTTTCATCTCCCTTTTTACCCACTCTCTGAATTTTATCAATTTCACCAGCTTCGAGCATCACATCTATTTCGTTTAATGTAGATGTTACAAGAGTAGTTAGGTCTTATCATTAGTATTATTTATTAAACGACGTAAAGTGAGTCACTTTCTTTAAGTGACTATCTTCCATAAATTTTTATACCTAACTCAAGATATAATCATAAAAAAAAAACAGGGCAATAGAGTGTGCTTTATCATGTTACCAGCATGGATATCGTCTCCCTGAAGAAGAATGTTCGTATTACTCAATTCAGTTCTGGCGCGGAGAGCCATTACTTTACCCAAAGCTATGTGTTACCAGAAATATTCCTATTGTGACTCCGATTCCCAAGCCTATGGGGGTAAGTAGTTTTTCTTCTTGTAAGGAAGATAAGTTTGTCTAGCTACGTTAGAATAATAATACCTATGCTAATCTTTGAGCTTATCTAGACACACTCAATTAAGGAGTTTTTAATGCATCTTTTTAGAAGCCGTACAGTTGGGCATAAAAGAGTACACAAAATGCAGGGCGCTTCTAGCCAAACATTACAAAAATCTATTAAAATCGCGTTTTCGGCAGAACTTTAGATTGACATATTGCTTTTAATTTTAACTAGTCTGGCCATAAATATTGTTACAACATGGAAACCTCTGTATTTTTTTTTTCTGAATTCAAATTTGTAATGCGTTTATTATGATCGGAACTTCGATTACGGTTCGATTCGGTTAGTGATTATTAGCCAATAGCCGCCTTGGTAGGGCCAATCTGATTGCAGTACCTCGTATCAGCTTAGTGGCAGAATTTATTGTATGCATTAACATTATATTCATCATTAGGCGTCTATTGGGCTGTATAGTCGTTGGGTTATTTAAATTAAAGTTTGACTTTATTGATTCAGAAAAAAATTATCTCAAGATTTTTGAACTGTCTAAACAGCAAGATATCCAATATTCTCGGGACCCCACTGACGATTCAAACACAAGACAATGACCATGAAAATTACCACCCCCTTGTAAGTATCTATATTCTATATGTATGTAAATGTTTTATTTTATATTGTGTTATCTCTTTCGAGAATCGGGAAAGAAACCAGTAGGTACATAAGTACTGACGACGTCTGTGGTCTACTGGTTCGAGTGTCGGACTGCTGATCACGAGGTCGTGGGTTCGATTCCCACAGGATACAAATATTTGTGTGATGAACATAAGTGTTTGTGTTGGTCTGGGTGTTTCTTATGTATCATAAGTATGTATTTACAAAAAAAAGTATTTAAGTATTACATCCATTATCTAGTACCCATAGCACAAGCTCTGCTTAGTTTGGGACTAGATGGTGCTGTGTAAAAATGTCACAAAAATATTCATTTATTTTATTTTATTTATTCTATAAGGTAGTAGGTATGTACCTATGTAAGTTAAATGATTTAATTAGAAACATAACCAAGTACCTACTTACTGCCTGCAGCCTTGCTCAAATTTTATCAGTAGTAGGTATAGTGACCCACAGGTGAGTATACTTATGTATGTTCTATGAAAGCTTGATTGAATGAGCACTAGGCCAGAACATGAAATTAATATGCACATGATTCTTTTTTTTTAGATGTCAAACGATTATACTCAATCAGAAACGCAAGCAGTGAGTCTTTGCACACCAACACAACATCCTAGACCAACTTAATTAGGTTTAGGTACATAGGTAGGTACCTACCTATACATATATGCTCTCGATCTGTACCTACATAATATTCTGCAGTTACTTACGATAAGATACCTATCTAGATACATTATCAGTCGTTTACTTCGATTCGATCGTCGTTTACCCTACGCAGCTACGGCCCACTTGTCGGGCTTCGGCGAAGATTCGTGTTATCGCGATAAGTGTGGCCAACAAATTCGTCAGAAATTGCATACCTACGTTTGTTGTCTTCGCAGCTTCTCGCTGTCGCGAAAACACGAACGATCGCCGAACTCCTCCGCCTAGTATTAGAAATAATGTAGGTATAATTAAAGAAAATGTTTATTGTCATTGGTGTCTTTATTTCTCATTATTGAACGTAGCTCATGTCATCGAACCTTAAATTTTAATTCATCATCATTTCAGCCGAAAGACGTCCACTACTGGACATGGGCAATTTTAATTACCTATTAAAAATTAGCAGTGACTAGGATTACATTGTGCATTCTAATGATTCTAATACAATTAAATTATTTATTAGTAAGTACCTACTACAATAACTACCGCACTCGAGATGCGCGGCGCGGCACTGCAGCGGAGCGGCGCGACACCACAAGTAATCTTTGTATTGATTTGTATGACCCCAACCGCACTACGACGCGACGTCTCGGCAGCGGAACGGCGCGGCGCGATGCTTCAGTACAGGGCCAACCGCACTTGCGCCACAGAATATCTAATAGTATTTGCTTGCGCGGCGCGGCGCGTAACTGCAGCGGAGCTGCGCGACACCAAAATATTATTTTCTCCCACTTGCTCGGAAATTAGTTCATTATTAAAAAAAAAGAATACAACAATCGGCTCTTTTCCGTACGCAACGAAATAACAGGCCGGTAATATCCAACAGAACAATAATAGAAATTGCTGGACACTTTTTATTTTTTAAATCATGCTACCGAGGTTTTTAAGTACACATTTACATAAATTAGGTGTTTTTAGGTACAAAATATTTATACATTTATACAGGCTGAATGCGCATTTTTTTTTTTCAAAACTTTGAATTAAGAACAAGAACCGCGCGCGGGCGAATTGGCGTGAATGAAAATGAGATACTGTTGAATTAATTTGTGTTATGTTTCCTCGCAAATGAGAGAAAAGCACTATACAAGTCTCGGCCGAAATAGCAATTAACGGCCTCGTTTAGTTAAAAAGGACTCGGCTTGCGCCTCGTCCTTTCAAAATCACTTGGGAAGGGAATATTACTCGGCCGTAAATTGCTTCATTTCAGGCCTCGACAGTAATGTACTATTGTATTGAATTGTATGATCCTAACCGCACTGCGGCGTCGCGGCAGCGGAGCGACGTGGCGCGTCGCTGCAGAGTTGGCTCCCGGAGAATATTTTGTCGCGAAGTCGTGCCGCGGTGCGCCGCGCCGCTGCGGCTATAGTGCACAGTATAGCTAGCGTCGGCGGAGATGCGCGGCGCGGTTTTGCGATGTGAATTATCTTGTCAGTTGTCATCTTGACAGCTTGTCAGTTCTCCTAATTATCACATTGTCTTTCACTTCACGTTCAACCTTTGTGAAAGGAATTACTTTTCCATAGTCATAGCGTGCAATCTACAAAGATGGACGATGAAAAACAATACCAGATGGCCAACAACTGCAAAAAAAAATGTCGCGTGCGTTTAGAAAGGGCCGCCCATCTCAAGTACGGTTACAAAGTGCCGCGCCGCGCCGCTGCAGTGACGCGCTGCGCATCTCAAGTACGGTTTAACCTTTATACTTAAAATTAGTAAAGTCAAAAGAAATCAGTTTAATGAAATACTTACATTTAATATCATATAAAACAATTACCTACAAATCTATTCTGTAAGTCAAAGCAGAAAGAGCCGTAGGAAGGTACTCACACACCCAATTTATATTTCTGCTGCTAAGCCAAAGGCCGCACAGCGATTTTTATTCGAGCTGTTCTTATCTCACCTATATAGGCCAAGCCCGCACAGCTATTTTGATTCGCGCACTGAGATGTTTTTTCCACCGCGATTTTTAATCGATAGTGCGTGCATATGAGTTAGGTACAGATTTACGATAAAAAATCGCGCGAGTAAAAATCGCTGTGCGGGCTTGGCCTTAGTCTCACCTACCACCGCGATTTTAAATCGTCAGTTTGGGCACCTGCATATTATTGTGATTCCCTATGTTACAAATTTAGCGCCAAAAAATCGCGCGAGTAAAAATCGCAGTGCGAGGTGTGCTAAAAAAGTTTTTGTACTTACCAAACTAGACCTATATTTATTAATCAACTATTAGCGTCAGCTGTGGGTGTTCCTCTTCTTGAAGGAGACAAAGATGGTGACAAGGCTGTATGGTGGAAAAATCTGGCAACTGACGGTGATAAGTTTCTATGTCCATGATACGGAGATAATAAGGATGGATCCTGTAATAGCACAAAAACGAGTAGAAGAACGAAAAAAGAAGAACGAGAAGAAAAAAATAGAGTAGAAAACATCTAGTTAGATACAGAGTCGCGACCGAGATAGTATACAATATATCATGGTATAATAATATGTTCAACCAGGTATTCTCTTCCCGTAACAGCTAGGTCACATGATTGGGTGTTTCTCCCATAAAGTTAGGTAATCAACTCAGCCTATCGCAGTCCACTGCTGGACATAGGCCTCTCCCAAGTTGCGCCACAACGGTCGGTCCTCTGCCTTCCGCATCCAGTCCCCCCCAGCCACGTTCTTTAGGTCGTCAGTCCACCTGGCAGGGTGGCGCCCTACGCTGCGTTTGCCGATTCGCGGTCTCCACTCAAGGACTCGTCTGCTCCAACGGCCATCGGTCCTTCGACAGACATGGCCAGCTCACTGCCACTTCAGCTTACTGGTTCTACAAGCTATGTCGGTCACTCCGGTTCTTCTCCGGATAATCTCGTTACGGAAAGTTAGGTAAGTAGGTATACAAATGTCTTTGGTTTCTTCGGATAATGAAGTCGTTCAATTAAAATATTATTATTGGTGTCGATTCTCTTGTTCACGTACTAAACTTATTTTAAACTATCGCTCTCTTTGGAATACGGGCCTTAGTGCGAACCGCTCAATTTCATAATTCAAGCGTGAAATTTTTTACTGGCTCTTGGACAAATGGTTTTTATTCTTTGGATGAATTCTTAGATAATAGATTCTGACAAAATCAATGACGCTGACATAAATTACTTTAATAAAATTATACATTTATCACAAATTTATTATATTTTATTATGTTTCAAGTTAGGAATTTTGCCATGCATGTGTCAATAAACTCATTAGTTTTAAATGGTTAGGGTTAAATATTTCCACGCCTATTGTCGGTAGAATATGTGTGACTATTATAATTTATAACTTTAAGACCTCGATGTACCATGTTCTTGGAAATAAATATATAAATAAATAAAATATCTCTAGTAGGGTAAATCGTGGATAGATTGGATATTAATTTTGGACGTAAGTGCGCCGCAATTATCTGTTCTCCCACTTGCTCGGAAATTGGTTCATTATTCAAAAAAAAGAATACAACAATCGGCTTTTTTCCGTACGCAACGAAATAACAGGCCTGTAATATCCAACAGGACAATAATAGAAATTGTTGGACACTTTTTATTTTTTTATATAATTTAAAAAAAAATTAAACTATAACTAACTAAAAAAACTTTAACTTAAACTTAAACCTCGGTAGCTTAAGCTACCGACGTTTTTAAGTACACACATAAATTAGGTTATTTTAGGTACAAAATATTTATCATTATACAGGCTGAATGCGCATTTTTTTTTCAAAACTTTGGAAATAGATGATGAATGCATGACGAGGTTAATGGACGTAGATGAAGCGAAAGAGGTGTGTCAGGATCGTAGCAGGTGGAAATCCATAGTCTCTGTCTACCCCAATGGGAAACAGGCGTGATAATATGTATGTATGTATGTTGAAAATAGAACAAGAACCGCGCGCGGGCGAATTGGTGTGAATGAAAATGAGATACTGTTGAATTAATTTGTGTTGTGTTTTCTCGCAAATGAGAGAAAAGTACCATACAATTCTCGGCCGAAATAGCAATTAACGGCCTCGTTTAGTTAAAAAGGAAAAATCAAAATCACTTGGGAAGTATTATATTTATCCAATATTATATCCAATATTACTCGGCCGTAAATTGCTTCATTTCAGGCCTCGACAGTAATGCAACGACTTAAGAAGTACCATGGTATAATAACACCAGGTAGTCTCTTCCCGTGACAGCTAGGTCACGTGATTGCCTCCGTACTACGTCATCGGTCGTGGAGCCAATAGCGGGCTGTTAGCGTGACACTTGTCAGTTTGATGTGCTGCCACTTTGTGAAAATAAATTACCCGAGCAAAATGCATTTTTTCATTTACTTTCTTCTATAAAGAATCACTTTTTAACTAGTAATTTAATATAGTTTCCTTTATTAACTAATTAGATGAATAACACGAGATAACAAATAGTTAGGCTAGTTAGGAATTTATTTTATATTCATTATGAACAAAAATCTCCTTAAGTATATTGACGATATCGATCAATGGCAGCACTGATCGTGACGTAGCTTGGAGGCATCGCGCTGTCATTGCGGGAAGAGAATACCTGGTGAAACATCTTATTATACCATGAGAAGTACCTACTATTACCGGGCACTTTTTGAATTTGGAACATCTTAGTGTTCAGCGCCAAAGAAATCGAACGCAAATATTGTTTGAATAAAGACTGGCTGGTACGACCATAAAGGTATTATACTGACGTAAGTATAGAAATGTCTTTGGGTACGACGGCCCATAGTAGCGCGTGGCGCGCCGCCGCGGCGCCGCCCGCAATAAAAAAAAACCGGCTAAGTGCGAGTCGGACTCGCGCAGTAAGGGTTCCATACCTCTCAACGACCTGATACCCCATAAAAACTGATTTAATTTACGAGAGTTTATCAAAAGACATCAACGTACAGTGCGCGAAATATGAATTTTTGCATGTCTTCCTTATGCAGGTAACACCACAAATGTCTATTTTTGTCTTATTTTTAGTATTTGTTGATAAACTACATAATATGCAATATAATCTGAACAAGTTTGACGCTGGTACATGTATATTACCGTTTTAAAGATAGAGCAGGAACAAGAACGTTGAAAAAAATTCACGTTTTTTGAGGTTTCTTGTATGGGGACCCCCTTTGGTTTTAGACTTTTTTTGTTTATAGTATTTTTCGTGATACACCTCATAGCAACACATATTCTGAGAAAATTTCAAACGGTTACCTATTACCGTTCAAAAGATACAGCCCTGTGACAGACAGATGGACGGACGGACGGACAGCGTAGCGAGAGTAATAGGGTCTCGTTTGGGACCCATTGGGTATGGAACCCTAAAAAAGAAATCAAACTAAAAACGCGCGAACTACAGCCCGCGTTTTCGTCAATTTTCACGGATTTTTCGAAATTCATGGTTTTGTTTTGAAAAATGAATTCTTCAAGTGACAGTGAAAGTATAGAATTAACTCCTGAAAGTATTAGAACTGACGCAAGAAATGTAATGTGGATATATACTGATTCATTAGTTTCTCACTTGAAGTTTATATTTTATTTAGATTTTTGCTTTTTGATACGTATTTTTTCCTTTATTTTAACCAACAACCAGTCTAAAACTGCTGCTACTCGGTTCCCAAGATACAGGCTTGCCTAGTTTGGGAATCACTGCTAAATTCTCAACAGAGCTAACGACTAGTTACTTATTGCTACCTGCAATGTAATGTTTTGTGCCTTATGTAACGCAGTAAATAAACTTTTTTTTTTTTTTAAATCTATTACCTGCAAAATCGCGGGAGAAATATATGAAAGCCTATGGTTTATTTTTTTATTGTCCACCCGGACACCCGCTGTAAATCGGGCTCACGACCCAAGAGCTCGATTGACCCGACACTATACCGAAGATATCCTGGACGTCAGCCTGTACGAGATTAGGATGGCTCTGAAGCAGCTCAAAAACAACAAGGCACCGGGTGATGACGGAATTACGGCCGAACTCCTGAAGGCGGGTGGAAAACCGATCCTTAAGGCCCTTCAGAAGCTGTTTGATTCCGTCATTCTCGAGGGAAGAACGCCACAGGCATGGAGCAGAGGTGTGGTGGTACTCTTCTTCAAAAAGGGCGATAATGCTCTACTGAAGAATTATAGGCCCATCTCACTTCTGAGCCATGTCTACAAGCTGTTTTCGAGAGTCATTACGAACCGTCTTTCGCGCAGGTTTGACGACTTCCAGCCTCCCGAACAAGCCGGTTTCCGAAAAGGCTTTAGCACCGTAGACCACATACATACGCTGCGGCAGGTTATACAGAAGACCGAAGAGTATAACTTGCCTCTTTGTTTAGCATTTGTGGACTACGAGAAAGCCTTCGATTCGATCGAGACTTGGGCGGTTGGGCGGTACTACAGTCTCTTCAACGGTGCCAGATTGACTATCGGTACATCGAAGTGTTAAAGTCTTTGTATGAAAACGCCTCTATGTCAGTCCGATTACAGGACCAAGCCTCGAAACCTATCCTTCTGCAGCGAGGTGTGAGACAGGGAGATGTGATCTCTCCGAAACTGTTCACTGCTGCTTTGGAGGATGTCTTCAAGGTTCTGGACTGGAAGGGGCTAGGCATTAACATAAACGGCGAGTACATCACTCACCTTCGGTTTGCCGACGACATAGTAGTCATGGCTCAGACCATGGAGGACCTCGGTACAATGCTCGATGACCTCAGTAAAGCTTCTGATAGAGTGGGTCTTAAAATGAATATGGACAACACAAAGGTTATGTCGAATTCCCATATAGCACCCATTCCCGTAAACATCGGAGAATCTACACTCGAAGTTGTTGACGATTATGTATACCTAGGACAAACTGTCCAGCTAGGTAAGTCCAACTTCGAGAAAGAGGTCAATCGTCGAATCCGACTCGGTTGGGCAGCGTTCGGGAAGCTACGCAATATCTTCTCGTCCAAAATACCGCAGTGTCTCAAGAAGAAAGTCTTTGACCAGTGTGTGTTGCCAGTAATTACTTACGGTACTGATACGTGGTCGCTCACAATAGGCCTGATAAGAAGGCTCAAAGTCACTCAAAGGGCAATGGAGAGGGCTATGCTCGGAGTGTCCCTGCGTGATCGAATCAGAAATGAGGAGATTCGCAGGAGAACGAAAGTAACCGACATAGCCCAAAGAATTGCCAAACTTAAGTGGCAGTGGGCGGGGCACATTGCTCGCAGAACGGATGGCCGATGGGGCAGTAAAGTTCTGGAGTGGCGACCGCGTACTGGAAGGCGCAGCGTGGGTAGGCCCCCCACAAGGTGTACCGACGACCTGGTGAAGGTCGCGGGAATCCGCTGGATGCGGAAGGCACAGGACCGGTCGTTGTGGCGATGCTTGGGGGAGGCCTATGTCCAGCAGTGGACGGCTTTCGGCTGAAATGATGATGATGATGGTTTATTGAATGGAGAAATGCAAGAGGCGCCAAGAATTGCGAAAATGTCTCAAAAGTAAATATAAGTTTTTAGTTGTTTTATTATAAGATACTATTTAATTTCAATTTAGTTGTTAATCTATGTTTTATTAAATAATAATACCTATTACAATAAAATATGAGGCGCGTTTTATTTTCTCATAGAAGGGTGATGAAAAGTAGAGTGTATCACTCGGGTGATAAATATATTTTTGGCTCGGCTGACGTAGGTACTTTGAATCCTTCGCTACGTTCAGGATTCTACTAAAGAATCCCTCGCTACGCTCGGGATTCTACTCTTAAATCCCTCACTACGCTCTGGATTCAAAAAAGCGCCCTCGTAAAAATATTATTTTGCTTCCTTATGATAGGTAGGTACAATCTACTATTTTGGAACAGATTATATACCAGAAAAAGTCTTAGAAGTTTGAATGATCTGTTTCCTAGTTCCTACATTTCTGTACTTTTTAGGGTTTCGTAGTCCCACAAGGAACCCTTATAGTTTCGTCATGTCCGTCCGTCTGTCCGTCTATCCTTATCCTTTACAGCGTAATAACTTCTACAGTTATAAACATAAGTAAATGAAATTTTGTTAAAAAATGGTTTAGATATAGATCTCAATTTTAAAAGAATAAAAAAATCTTGATAACGTATTTTAGGGGTGGCGCCCATACATGTGAAATGGGGATGACATTTTTATTTTCGCTGCACCCCCTCGTGTGGGGTATCATTGAATAGGCCTACTAAAATGAAGGTAATGTTTCATACATAACTTTTTTATCAGGTATACCACCTGCGAAATACAGTTCGCCTAAGTGGCTTACAATGTGTCCCCCCCCCTGCCATTTCTAAACTATGCAACGTAGAAACTTATAGTCTTCCACATTGATAGACCTTTATAAAAACTCTATTTTAAAATTATTTCGAGAATAATGTGATTATAAATTTTTGAGTTATAGTGAGAAAACTGAAAAATACTTAAGACGTCCTAGTTCATAGGTCATTGACCTTAGAGAAAAATGGTCATAGCAAATAATGCTCCTTTAGTTACTTTCTATTTAAAAAAATCACAAAAATAAACAATAATTTCCTGAGAAATCTTCATCTATATCTGGCGACCCTACAGTCTAACGAACAATTAGTATCCAGGGTTGTCACTGTTGCCAGATATAAATTAAGTTTATCCAGATACTAATTGCTTTTTGGACTGTATGTAGGTATCCTAGGTATACGATATGATACTAAAAGATTAGTTACCGTTCGGTGTTGTCTTGAAATTCTTGGTGACATAGTTGTATGTTCATGATAATTTTGTATAGTTGGTAGATTCATCAAATGAGTTAGTTTGTAACTTTTTGCTAAAAGTTCCACAGTTTTACCTAAAACGTTTTAAGTTAGTGGCTATAAAAACAGAGGAAATAATATATTTCAATTTGAATTTATTTATCTGAAAATACCTGTCAATGTTGTAGGAAGGTTAGTATTACATCTTCCAGTAGCTATAATCTTCTTCAGAGCCGCAACGTTATTAAAAATAATAGCTACAGCTGCACCGTCAGCTAGTTGGGATGAGTCGCAGCACGACAATAAAGACGTCCATTTATCAGTGTTCCAGTGTTCACCAGAAAATACTGCAAGTTGTAACGTTGACGCACCTGTAGGTATGCATGATAACATAATGTTACAATATGTATGTGAGGCTAAGATGTGAGGTATGCTAAATCCCTTAGACGTAAGCTGCAACCACAAGTACATTTCTAGTAATAAAGCGATTGGTAAGAAAGACAAGCTTTGCTGCAATTGCAAGCCGCCTGCCGGGACCCTGATGTAGGTAATTCCTACTAAAAGTCATAAATTCACAACGGATTAAATCGGGAACTAAATAAATAATTAAGTAGTAATTAGACTAACTCACCAGATTCACTTAATAGATTAGGATTTGCTCCAAACTGTAGCAAAGTTTCTACTATGGTAGAACATCCATATCGAGCCGCCAACCTAATTGGCCAACCCCCTTCGAAGTTAGCATTTAAACCAGAACGTAAAAGTTCAATAAAATCATCCTCCTTTTTAGACAAAATTGCTACTTGAATTTTTTGTGCGTTAGTTTCCATGTTAACGACTATAATTACCCTCTAATTTGCCCTCTAACCTGATTTTTTCAAACTACCTTCTTACAGTATGTGGTTCACTTCCGTCTGTGAGTGAGTATCTGGAAGGAACAGGAAGTCTGGTTAACGGCCAAAATTAATTCCCAATCTATCCACGATTTGCCCTACTAGAGATAGTAATCTGACATAAGCTCCATACAAAATATGTCAAATTTCTATCTCCAGTAGGGTAAATCGTGGATTGATTGCATATTAATTTTGGCCGTAAAATAATGGAATTAGCAAGTACTACCCAAGGGTTAATGTAATTATTAGTGAACATCAGTTTATTTTTTAAAGCTGGGAGAATGAAGTTCATCGTCTTCAAATATACACTTTGATTTCTCAGAACGCATGATAAATTACCTTACATTTGAACGCACCCGTAATTAATTACGTTTATAGAGAAGTCCATACTTACTCAAAAGTCTTAATCGATTTTATTTTTAAATCGATTTAATCCCTGATACTGTCAATGTCAACCATGTGAACACATATTAATAATTAAACTGAGTTAAGCCGCTTTGGACGTATAATATTCGTCCGAGTAAGCCGCTAATAGAATTTAATGTTATGTACAGCTAAATCGTTTTAATTAAGCCATGTTAACAATTAAATTATAGTTTTTCAATCTATAAATCGATACTGCCGTAAATCAATCGATTACGTAGCGTCCCTATTTTTGACAAGTAAACAAATATTGACGTTTTTTTGCAGTGTTGCCAGACATACGATAATGAAGCATATTTTAATAAATAAATATGTTAAATTATTCATAGAGCAACCGACCGCAACCCCAGGGAGGGGAGACCACATTAAGGCCCGTATTACAGAAGCTTCCTCAAGTACAGTTTAAACTCCAATCACCTGATCACTACTTAAGGATAGAATCGTTACTTGAGTATCGGTCTTATTCCAGAACGGTAATTATAAACTTTAATTCAACAACATAACACCTGAATTTGACCTGAAATAGAATAGAAATCTCTACTCAAGCGTAATCTGGACCACACTAGAGTGATTACAGATCAAATCTCAGCTGAAATTCCGAAACAGGTGACAGTATAAAATAAAACTAAACTCAGCTGAACTGTGATCAATAAATCTCTGCTTGAGGAACGTTCTAAAATCAAAGCTCAACTCAAAACTAGTTTTAAACAGAGATCAACGCTTGAGTATCGTTCTGTAATACGGGCCTAAGAAATGTACTACGGGGAGACGCCATAGCGCTTCCATTCCAACCGATACATTTTATTCTGTCGTTTTTGGCGGGGGGCTCCACGCACACACTGTAACTTTTTCGCACACGTTTGAATCTTTTCGTTTTGTCGCTATAAACACACATCCATAAATTTAAAAATACTTCAACAATTTAAATACACATCGATATTTTCTGTGTAGAAACATTGTGTTGTGGTGACGACACATTGACAAGTCAATCTAGTGATTGGACTCTATCGACAAAACATTGTCGATATATGTTGGGTGTTTATCGTAAAATGGAAGTAGGAAACCGTTGAAATATAGCAAAAACTAGTTTATAATAAAGTAATTTTATTCAGGTATTGGCAATGTGCAAGGTGGTGGGGACAGTCAAATAGATCGCAGCGCACGATGTGGCAGAAATGTGAAAAATATAAGATTGTGTTTTGTATTTCCACACTAAATTCGCTGTCTTTTCGATTTTTAAAGTACTCTTGTAGACGAGTAAAGTTAACACAAACTGGTTAGTATTTTTGATGTATTCCTGTGATCACCTTCCGAATCCATTATAAAATCAGCTCATTGGTATCTATTAATCTATTGCATTACTTACAGTAATTGTCAATAATGTAAAACAAGTTTCATAAGTTTGTAAAACAATAAACGACAATTTATTTTATCGATAAAAAATCAAGTAGACATTTGTGCCCCAACACTAATTTTATCCGGCCCAGACAGTTCGGCTAGTCGCAGTCGGGCTGCCAGTCGAGCTATGTCGTAGAGTTGCGTACTCGCGCTTAGACTGGTTGATCAACAGGTCGGGACGAAAACTATCGAGATTAATATTTAAATTTACTGTTTTAAAATAACAAATTGTAATAATTTAAATGAAATTTATTTACATATGAAAGGAAATGCCGTCTTTATTTATATTCGACGTTCCAGATCTTTATTTATAGCAGAAAACTGCACAATTCGGCATTTTTCTTGTAGCACAATCACTCGCGTAGGTCGATTCAATCTAACAAAGCGTCCCCTCGATTTACTTCTCATCGCCCCGCAAGGGGCGCGAGGAATCGGGCTCGGGGGTTAGGGCCCCCTTTCCCGAGGTTGCGGGGTCGCGGCCCATAAAAATATGGGCCGGTAGTGGGGTTGGGTTGTTTACCCTTTTTGGCTGGCGGGCCGGATTAAAAAATGGCCGCGGGATTTCTCCGCGGCAACATGTGTTATTGTTTTGTGTCTGTGGGGGCGCCTGAAGTGTTTCACGCTGCCCGAGCGACCAGTCCCCCGCTAGGTGAGACCCCCAGTTACCTGAGGGAGGCCCGGCGAGAGACGATCAGCTACAAGGGCAGCGGCTTTGTTTGGCGCCTGCCTACAGATAGTGATTGTCCCGTGACTCACAGCGTTCTCAGAGCTAGCTGATCGCGCTCCGAGACACGGGACGAATATGTGTGTGTGAGCGACATTGAGGTGTGAGTACGTCGCTCTGTGAGTATACACTATCATACGCTCACCCGCCCGTGAGACGTAATCGGTGTACGTCAGTATTTACTTTAGCGTGTAAAGTGAATGCGTGTGTGTGCTACGCATATTTGCGCCTAAGAGAACTTAGTAGCAATATGCGTAGTGGGTGCGAGTATCGTTGTGGAGTCATTTTGTGTGAGCAGACCACGTGTAACGTGATTTGCAAAGCGTCCGGCTGCAACTAGTTTTATATAAGGTGCATGGCCGCGTGGACTTGTACTTTGACAGAGGGGAATGTCTGCGCTTGGTGTCTCCTTTCCGTGTTGCTTAATGAAATTATTTAATCAAGACTCGAACAAAATAATGTTTTATTTTGTGCTAATGAAGATAACCCATTCCAATCAGATATTATGTACACATAATGTAAATTAAAAACTTATTAGAACCTCTCGATTAAACATGGTATAGATTAATTATATACCATATAACCACAAAAAAAACAAATTGATTAATTTCTTGATTCTCCCTACTTTAAAAAATATATTGAATGCCGAACTTAGTTATATTTAGATAGGCAAATAAAATGACATATTTTTCATCAAGTTACGTTTTATTAGATTTTTTAGTCCAAACATGTTAAGGTGAATGCTACAGGGTAGCCCGCGAAATTCAAATTTTCTTGCGTTTTTTGCTAATTTTAGCTCTATTTTGCATTGCATAGCAATCAAAATATGATTAGCGACAGCAATAACAACATATCTACTGATTAATACTCATAAAAAACATTAAACTAGCTCTATAAGCTGTACAAGCTCGAAAATCGATAATTTGATGGTAAATTACTATTATCGAGCTTGTATAGCTTATAGAGCTAGATTTATATTTTCTATAAGTATTATTCCGTAGATACATTGTTATTACTACCGCGAATCATATTTTGATTGATATGCAACGCGAAATAGAGCTAAAATTAGCAAAAATGCAAGAAAATTTTAATTTCGCGGGCTACCCTGTAGCATTCACCTTAAGAGAATGGCCACCGCCACTGTTCTTTCTACAATCATGATTCTACACACAGACGTACTAGAGATGCTATTCTACGGTAAAATCGAAATTCGTTATTTTACTTATTGTAGTTTAGTTTTGCCTCTTCGATGCATCGAATAAAAAACATCAATGTATACTCGATGTTAAAGACAATACTTCAAACAAAATACATCGGTTTGATTTGATGCATCGATAACATACATCGCTTGTTTTTAATACATCGATATCTAGGTAAATCATCTTAAATTCTAGGAGGAATAAAGATACCATCCATCCCTAGAGACCCAGACACGGTATTTTATTACAATCAATCAATTATATCGTAAAATTTGATCTGGTCACACTGAGTGTTTTTTTTAGTACTTTTTAACCTAAAATTAATGATCAAAACATTACATTCAGCGGTATTTTAAAAGTATTTAAAACATTTTTCGTGTGAACTTTTTGTTTTGCAACTTGAAAGTTGAAAAAGATTAGTATATACATAAGTGTCATAGTGTAATTTGTGTTTAATTAATTAGGCACTGGAATTGTTCTAAAGAGAGCGTATGAATTGCTTTATTTTTAAAATAATCATGGGAAGGCAAGTATGACAAATAACAACTACCACTATACTGTACTATCATTAAACTACCACCACCATTGTACACCACTACCACCTTTGATTTTACACGCTAAAACTACTGGACTGATTTGGATGTAATTTAACACACATAGACCATGTCCTTGTGGATTAAAATAGAGAATACTTTTTATCGATATAGGTACCATGGGCGTCAGCTAGTTACGTGCGTCTGGATCGAGTGATCTTTTTTTTTTTCAGTGATATGACATTGCCTTTAAGATTTTTATGAATGTTTTAGTCTTATGTTTTTCAGGCATGCAGAATGGAGGAAAATTGCAAAAAAAGAAAGAAGAAAACGAATCCGGACCTGCCATGCAAAACAAAGGGGTACGAGTGATAAAATAAATTATTGGTAGTATTGTGTCATTAGGTACTGCTTACCTACTGAATTACTTCTACCCACAGACCAGTAAGCTACAAGACTCCGCATAAACAAAGTTTTGTATTCGAACGCAGTCGTAAAACGTTGGTGGGGTCAGGGGGGCGGACGGCGCGTTATGATTGGCCGGCTCAAAACTGAGTGACGTTCCGATTGGCGGAGGGACGTATGATATGCAGTGGTAGAGCATATGCGTTGTGACCGGGGGTGTCCAGCTAACCGGCGTCTAGAGGCTTACTGGTCTATGCTTCTACCATATATGCCAGTTTGTCGCATTCATATAACATTTTACAAAATAGCACCAGTTACTTAATCAGGCAGGTCTTGCCAGCTAGAGGCAAGGGCATGAGTTACTGACTGATCACCTCTCTCTCTCTCTCCTTTCTCTCCTCTCTCTCTCCTCTCTCTCTCTCCTCTCTCTCTCTCCTCTCTCCTATCTCTCTCTCTCCTCTCTCTCACTCTATCTCTCTCCCCCTGATTGTCTGCCTGTGACTGATGGAAATCTAGTCCCATATGTCATGTAACTAATTGCTGTTCCTATGGATTTTCAGATAAAATGTTTTATTGTGAATGTTACATGCAAGAACAAAACATAGTGGAAAAATTAAAACTTGAACAAATCAATAAACAAAATGATGAAGAAAATGAAAAATGGATTCTAGCTGAAAAAATTGCTAATGAGCAGTGGAAAAAACTTCAAGAAGAAAAAGAGAGACTTATACAAAAGCGCCTTGAACAGGAGGCTAAGCTAAAGCTGGTAAAAATATATGGCAATACTATTTTTATTAAAGGGGTGAAAACCCAGTGCCATGCATTGGCCTACTTCATTCAAATTTAATTGTGGTTTAAGTTATTTGATTTTATAAGTAGGAAAATTAATTAAGGATTAATAGGTCTATTAAAAGATAAAAAATCATTGTATCTTGAAAAAAATACAATAGCTTACACCACAATTGAATTCGAAGAAGTGGGGTTTGGGGATTACCTAATTTCCTATATGAGACTACCAAACAGCTGTTTACTGGTATTGGTATATCAGGCCATTTTCCACAACTCCACACTTGGCGTGTATTTTGCGTGTGGGTGGGAATAACTTGTTTACTCAAGCCACCCCAGCTCCTCAAGGAAGTCCAGCAGACGCTTGATGTTGCTGACTGACTCTCAGAGAGTACCCGGTTCTCCGAAGTACTTACACCTGCATGAGGCAACCTCCAGGCAGTTGAGAAGCATGTTGACTGCTGTTTCATCTGTCTCCTTGCATGCTCTGCACAGAGGATTGTCAGTTACACCTATGACAAAGAGGTGTTTGTAAACAGTTGTCTGTTCAGTTCTTCAAATGTATGGTGACAATTATTATACACTAGTTCTGGGACTGGTGCATGCTCAGCTTAACTTAAACACACAATAACTAAAGAATTAAAAACCGGCCAAGAGCATGTCGGGCCATGCTCAGTATTATAGGGTTCCTAGAGTAGGTGTAATTGCAAACAAATCAAATCTAATATTAATCATGGCTATTTTAGATTTTGCAATAATCAGCAGCATTCGCGACTCAGAGCGTGTTGATAGTAGCGCCATCTAGCGATAAATTCAAGAAGGCAAATTGAAGAAGTGTGTCATGTCAACATAACACAAAGTTACTTTTTGTGATTTTTTCAAATAGAAAGTAACTAAAGGAGCATTATTTGCTAACATCATTTTTCTCTAAGGTCAATGACCTGTGAACTAGGATGTCTTAAGTATTTTTCAGCTTTCTCTCTATAACTTGAAAATTTATAATTACATTATACTCGAAATAATTTTAAAAGAGAGTTTTTACAAAGGTCTATCATTTTGGAAGATTATAAGTTTCTACATTGCATATTTTAGAAATGGCAGGGGGACATTGCAAGCCACTTTGGCGGGCTATATTTCGCAGTTGGTACACCTGATAAAAAAACTATGTATGAAACATTACCTTAATTTTAGTAGACCTATTAAATGATACCCCACAGGAGGGGGAGCAGCGAAAAAAAAATTCATCCCCATTTCACATGTATGGGCACCACCCCATAAAATGTTTGTTATATTTTGATTTAATTGTGCGCGACAAGTCCCGTAAACTTAGTTCAATACCACCCCATAAATACGTAATCATGACTTTTTTATTCTTTTAAAATTGAGATCTGTATCTAGACTATTATTTTACTTATGTTTATAACTGTAGAAGTTATTAAGCTGTAAAGGATTAGGACAGACGGACGGACATGACGAAACTATAAGGGTTCCTTGTAGGACTACGGAACCCTAAAAAGAAATAAATAATTTCACAAAAAAAAACCGGCCAAGAGCATGTCGGGCCATGCTCAGTATTATAGGGTTCCTTAAGTAGGTGTAATTACAAACGAATCAAATCGAATATTAATCATGGCTATGCTTTTTTAGTTTTTGCAATAATCGGCAGCATTCGCGACTCAGAGCGTGTTGTTAGTAGCGCCATCTAGCGATAAATTCAAGAAGCCAAATTTAAGACGTTTGTCATTTCAAAGTAACTTTTTGTGATTTTTTCAAATAGAAAGTAGCTAAAGCAGCATTATTTGCTATGATAATTTTTCTCTAAGGTCAATGACCTTTGAACTAGGACGTTTTAAGTATTTTTCAGTTTTCTCTCTATAACTCAAAAAATTATAATCACATTATACTCGAAATAATTTTAAAAGAGAGTTTTCACAAAGGTCTATCAATGTGGAAGATTATAAGTTTCTACATTGCATAGTTTAGAAATGGCAGGGGGGGGGACACATTGCAAGCCACTTTGGCGGGCTATATTTCGCAGATGGTACACCTGATAAAAAAGTGGTGTATCAAACATTACCTTCATTTTAGTAGACCTATACAATGATATCCCACACGAGGGGGTGCGAAAAAAATTTTTTTTTCTCCCATTTCACTTGTATGGACGCCCCCCCTAAAATACGGAAAAACGATTCTTTTATTCTTTTAAAATTGAGATCTATATGTAGACTATTTTTTAACAAAATTTCATTTACTTATGTTTATAACTGTAGAAGTTATTAAGCTGTAAAGGATTAGGACAGACGGACAGACGGACGGACATGACGAAACTATAAGGGTTCCTTGTAGGACTTCGGAACCCTAAAAAGTAATTCCAAAATTTATGTCTTTAGATTTTGTGCTGCCGCTTAACGCTGGTGTTAATGCATTAAAATAATTGAAAACTCAGCTAAATTTTTTGAAATACTAACGTAATTTCGAGATTCCAGCCCTGCTTATTGGGCCCAAATATTTATTTTATTATTTTGATGAACAGACATTTTGTAATACTATCAGTGTCCATAAACAATAGTTATACAATCAGCCTTACCCATATTATATGTGGGACACTGGACAAGAGTTAATTTACTTAAGTCAATTTACAACAAGAGAGAAAATATTAGCATTTGATCTCATGAGTTCTGGATATCTAGTGTACACTTGAGCCATATAACAAGAATCATTATAATTTTTTTCATAAAAATTATTCCAGGAATGGGAATTAGAGCAAAAGAGAAAAAAAATAGATGAAGAGAGGATACAAGCAGCTCAAGAGGACTTAAGAAGAAAGCAAGAAATCTTTTTGGTTAACTTAGACAAGTTTTTATCTGGAAATTCAGTTGAGCCCCCATCTGAATTGAGGGTTATGCGTGAGACAAGGCCAGACACTGAAATATGTCCATTTTTCTCTAAAACAGCATGTTGTAGATTTGGTGATCAATGTTCAAGAAACCATCAATACCCACGCATCAGCAAAGTATATTATATTTTCATTTTAATCTTATATTGTCATAATTATCATCCATTCATTATGATCCTGGGTATCCTATGATAACCAGGATGATAACACACACATGATACTAATAAGTTAATAACATGATGATGATGATTGGATGATGACTAATAGGACAGTGGCACATGGACATTGCACTGAATAATATAAAGATCCCTCCCTACTAATTTTTTGTTTTGTTTTAGGTTTTATTAGGGACAAATTTTTATATCCATTTTGGGCTTAGTAATTCAAATCTCAATGAGTATGACACAGATATAATGCTCGAATATGAAGATACTGATACATACAAGGAGTATAAAGATTTTTTCTATGATGTATTAGCAGAATTTGAAAAATTTGGTGAAATTACACAGTTTAAGGTGAGTCATAATATTACCATGTTTGGGAAAACAAATTTAATTTTATCAATTTGTGGAAAGAAAAATTCGCTCACGACCGATTCGAACCTCACTCCACGTCTGCATGCGAAAATGCGTAAAAAATAATAAAACTAAAACTTAACGTAACGTAAATTTGCTATTGGTGTCGATTCTCTTGTTCACGAACTAAACTTATTTTAAACTATCGCTCTCTTTTACTAAAAGTAGATACAAGAAAGGGATGGCAACCATTTTAGAACTGTCAAATTAGTTTACGTGTTACATTTCTTTGTATTTTAGTGGGCACGTTCCGAGATCACGACTAAACTTGTATGGAAATTTTAATTTCGTCTAATTTGACAGCTCTTAAATGGTTGCCATCCCTTTGTTGTATCTACTATTAGTAAAAGAGAGCGATAGTTTAAAATAAGTTTAGTTCGTGAACAAGAGAATCGACACCATTATCCGCTAGATGGCGATAGATGATTTTAGTACTGAATCAAAAATTCTTATATTGGGATCCTATGGTGACAAATTGTTATCGAGGACGAAGGTTGGTCTCAGAATATTAAATAAAATAATGTACTACTATAATTTGTTGAAGAAGACAAGTGAAAAAAAGACTACGCAACCATAGTAGTAGTACTATTAGATATTCTGTGACGCAACTATTCTCTTGTCTTTATGCACTCACAAAGACATTATAATAAAAAATATACCCTGAAATGTGTGTAAATAAATTAAGTATTTCTCAGTAATTTAATAACCAGTTTAATATCACAAATATTAAAATCCGTAGGTCTGTAATAACTACGAAAAACATCTTCGAGGAAACACATACGTAGAGTTTGCAGAGCTACGATGTGCTGTCGCAGCGTATAAATCTTTACATACTCGTTGGTATGGAGGCCGACAGCTTTCCTTACAGTTTTGTCTTATAAGTTCTTGGAAAAATGCTATATGTGGTATGTCAACTAAAACTTTATTCGTTAAATATTAATTGGTAATACCTATAATAATAAAAATATTACATTTTAATTTTCAGGTCTCCAGTTAAGAAGGCGTTGCCCAAAGGGCCGTGCATGTAATTTCCTACATGTCTTCAGAAATCCTAATAACTTATTCAATGGCTATGATAATAATAAAATCATTCAAGACAAGGATAGGTGAATTCATGATTTTCAAATGCCTAATTGAATCTTGACTGTTTTCGTTGGCCATAATTTTTTTTTTCTTCATTTTTAGGACAAGCCGTTCGTCGGTGCGGTCATGGAGGTGGTCCGAATCACCGGAAACCGAAGTCTATAAAAGGATTACTTCAAGACGGTCAGAAAGTAGTGACAGACGGCGTCGAAGAAGTAGATACAGTGAAGATGATAAACAACAGCGGCGGCGGCGCACTCCACCTCGAAGAAAAGACCGACATTAGTTTCATTTGGCAAGAATTTGGTATATTTTGAAAAGCACAACATTCTTGAAGAATCTGTTGATTCGTAGGGTTGCCAGATACAGGCTCATCATTTCCTGGACGCTTATGGGGTGACGCTAGAAAAACGTATTGAAATAACTACATATTTGACTGAAATCACAATAATGGTTTTTTCGGGCCGCCTCACAATGGGGCCAAAATCGACGCTAGTGGACATTTGATATTTGAAAAATCAGCTTTAGTTTAGTTAATATTTATGTATTAGATATTTTTCTACCTTGCATAATATTAATTAATATAGCAGTTTCAACTCGGTAGTCCCGATAGGAACTGAGAATAAAATTCATTTGCATTTTCAATGTAAGGAAACGGACCTTTCGTTTTTCTCTAAACTATTCAAAACTGTAGAGCTGGAACCTAATAGGTATTATTACTGGGCCTACCACCAAAACATAGGTGCCAATATTATGTCCCCGGACAACCCCGTTTAGGAGATATGGAACTTTGAAAAACCAAAACAAGGCCGTCCAAATAAACAAAATTGGCTTTATAGATATGTATTTTCTTTACATTATAATGCAAATAATTGCACGTTTCAGGGGTATTTATGCCCATTTCTGGTCCAGGGAGCATTTTTAAACCGCAGCAGTGTTCTATCTATACAGGACTTTTAATAAAAAATTATACTGTTATCTGCTAATATTCTCATTTTATTTTTAACCCAATTGTGTTCATTTTTCCTTATATTTATACGAATACAATGAAAAGAACACCTGCGACATCAATAAAACCCTAAAATCCCCCCATAATTAACTAAAAGGCTTGGATAGATATCGTGCAAATGATCTCATTCAAGTAATTTCTTCCAAGAAATTAAACTTCTAATGATGATAATAGGTGACAGCAATTAAACATTGGTGTTGGTGTCCTGTTTTATTGCTGTTACCGTGTTTATTTCGTAAATTTCTACGAATATTGCTTTACACCTGCTAGATCCATGAAAACCGCATATAGTTCTTTCGATTCATCACACGTTAGTGTTAAAGGTACGAAGGAACACAAAAAAACTCGTTCACCTCCCTACATTTTTAGGGTTCCGTACCCAAAGGGTGCTAACGGGACCCTATTACTCTCGCTACGCTGTCCGTCCGTCCGTCTGTCTCACAGGGCTGTATATTTGTAACGGTAATAGATAACCAGATGAAAATTTTCACAGAATGTGTTGCTATGACTACTATCACGACAAATACTAAAAACAAAATACAAGAAACCTCGAAAAACACATGAATTTTTTTCAACGTTTTTGTTCCTGCTCTATCTTCGAAACGGTAATACATACCAGCGTGAAACTTGGGCTGCTTATAGTGCATACTATGTAGATTAGCAACAAATACTAAAAATAGGGCAAACATAGACATATGTGGTAGTACCTACATAAGAAAGAGGTGCAAAAATTAACATTTCGTGTACGTTCGTTGATGTCTTTTGATAAACTCGTAAATTAAATCAGTTTCTATGGGGTATCAGATCGATGGTGGTACGGAACCCTTACTGCGTGAGTCCGACTCACGCTTGGCCGGTTTTATTTGTTTAGGTATAGGTACATACTTTTTTTTTTTTTTTTTTTTTTTTTTTATTTATTTTATTTTGGAACAATAACAATATAAAACAATTTACAATATAAACGAAGATAGCTACAAAAGTATAAACTGTGGCGCAGCTATCAACGCCCGACTCATAATAATAATACATTTTGTTCCAGATCTAATAAGAAAAACATATAGGTACTTATTACCAATTTAGAAAAATAGTAAAAATGTTGGTAGGTAAGGGGTGATGTGTGTGTGTTGAGGTGTATGTGTGTGTGTGTAGATATGTATGAATGTGTGTAATATGTGTTTATTATGGTATCGCAAGTTGTTCAGTCTCATCATAGCTCATGGATTTTAACCACTCTGACAATTTTTTCTTTAGTTGGTTCTTTGTTAAGGGGTATATATTTATTTTTCTATTGATGATATTATATAGTTTAGAACTGATATGCTTGAAGTGGCGGCTTACCACTGTTGTTCTGGAGAGCTCAGTATTGCAGATTATGTCTGAGCGGCGCTTGATGGAGAGGTATTCTGAGTCATAGTGCAAAAGTTTGTGTTTTTTGAGAACAGTTTGGAGTACAAATAGTTGTCTAACCGTATGGACTTTGCAGAGCGAGTAGAGGTCAGATGTTGGAAACCTAATTGGTTTTTTCGAGAGCACTTTTAGTACAGCTCTCTGAGCCCTCTCCAACCGCAACATGGTCATTTTGTGGGTTCCCCCCCATGTTGTTATGCAGTATCCAAGAACTGACTGAGCAAGTGCACTTTGTCCTAAAGTACCATCAAAACCCCACTTTATGCGGTTTTCATGGACCTAGCAGGTGTAAACGATATTCGTAGAAATGTACTTACGGAATAAACACTAATGATACCTACTGGTGTTGATCCTCTTGTTGACAAGCTAAACTTGTTTTAAACTATCGCTCTCTTTTACTAATAGTAGATACAAGAAAGTTATAGCAAAAATTTTAGTGCTGTCAAATTATTCTGAATTAAAATTTTCATACAAATCTAGTTGTGATCTCGGAACGTACCAACTAATACTACGAAGAATTGTAACACGTAAACTAATTTGTCAGCACTAAAATAAAGTGGTAGCCGAGGCGTCCGCATCGGTATCGAGTCGACGATGAAGTAACTGGGACTTGTCCTCGACAGCCGGTGGGGTTTTGGGCTGCACTTCCAGCCGTTGGTGCCAAAGCCGTTAGGGGCTGCGGCTGCGCGATCGCGGCTGCTCCCAAACTTACGTGGGTCCAATGCTCCTGCTGGAGGATCTACTTGGGGATCGTACGGTCCATGGCCCTTTATGGGTCCCAGTTTGGGCGGACACGGCAACTTTACCATATTTTTAGGGTTCCGTACCTCAAAAGGAAAAAACGGAACCCTCATAGGATCACTTTGTTGTTCGTCTGTCTGTCCGTCTGTCAAGAATTTGGCGGACGCGACTTTTTGAAGTAAAACTTTACTTCTTTACGCACGCTTGACTTGGGGAGTAAGCTGGTGAATGCGTTACGAAAAGTGTGATCGGGCGAGGCGACTTTTATTTTGAGATACAATGTGGCGGACGCGACTTTTTAAATAAAATCAATATGGGTATCGATATCGAGGTTTCCCGGGGTGCTCATTACGAATATAACATCAATTTTGATATCCAAGATGGCGGACGCGACTTTTTAAATAAAATCAATATGGGTATCGTTTTCGAGGTTTCCCGGGGTGCTGATTGCGAATATAACATATATTTAGGGATCCAAGATGCCTGCCGTGATTTTTTAAATCAAATCAATATGGGTATCGTTTTCGAGGTTTTCGGGCGTGCTGATTACGAATATAACTTCTGTATCGAGATTCAAGATGGCGGACGCGACTTTTCAAGTTAAGTCAATATGGATGTCGTTTTCGATGTTTCTCGGGGTGCTGATTACTAATATAACGTTTATTTTGAGATCTAAGATGGCGGACGCGATTTTTATAATAAAATCAATATGGGTATCGATATACGAAAACGATACCCTTATTGATTTTATTTAAAAAGTCACGTCCACCATCTTGAATCTCAAAATAGATGTTATATTCGTAATCAGAACCCCGAGAAACCTCGAAAACGATACCCATGTTGATTTTATTTAAATAGTCGCGTCCGCCATCTTCAATATCCAAATAGATGTTATATTCGCAATCAGTACCCCGGGAAACCTCGTCTCTCTCTCTCTCTTTTAGCACTAAAAAGCTAAAAACTAAGAAAATCCCTTAATAGTAATCAAAAGTAGGGAAAATCAAAACTCATAAATTGGCAACATCAACAAAATGGACACATCATTCTCTATGAAAATTTAAATTGAACAATTTATTCAATAATTAAATAACCTGATAGCTAAATGTGCTACTTGCACATGAAATGTGATCCCATCCTGTTTCTTTTTTAGTCCAGATGCATTATTACAGGATTTACAGGTAGGAACGACACAAGACGGCATAATCTAATTTAATTTGACACCGAAAAACACGTTACGCGATACGAAGTTGACAGAGTGACTGATTGGCTGCCCGTGAAACTACTCTATTTAAGAGTAGTTTTTGACGCTTCAGTATTAGGCGCGATCACGGTTTCTGGTTTATTTTAATTCTATGTATGGGCATTTATGTCAAATATTTTGATACTCGCAAACTCACTCATCAAAACCTAAAGGGTACTTCCCGTTGACCTAGAATCATGAAATTTGGCAAGAAGCAAGATCTTCTAGCACAAGTAAAGGAAAACATCCGAAAATTGTAATTTTGTAGCTTTATCACATAAAATAATGTGTTTTTGATTACAAACCTAAATCACGCCATCTAGCGTCGTATAGCTAAATTAAGTTACGTTAAGTTTAGTTTTGTTGAAGTGAAACTTCTATATAGACGATAGATATAGGATTTTTCTGTCACGAAAAAGCGTTATGGCCGCGTAATGACTCTCATTTCATAAGTCAGACTGTCACCGATATGCTATCGTGACTGATAATTTAGATGTCGAATTTAACTTACACTTACGTCTTTTGGTGACATCAGAATTTTTCTTTTTACAGTTTATATCTTTAGAAGTTTAGATATCACTTCAATTGCGTAAATGCGTTAAAAATACTAGTTTATCTAGAAAAAGCAGTTGATAAGTTTACATGTTGGTTTTATTTGGTTGCTGGTGTTGGTGAGTTTATGTTTACATCTTTAGAATGTTTTTGTTATGTATACCACTGAACAAATAAATAAATAAAATAAATTTACCAAATTACATTTTCCAACATAATTGTACATTAATAATCTTCTGGATAAGGATTTGTTTTTAACTAATAAATAGGCAAATTAAACATACAAAAAACTAAAGCAAATAAACAGGAACTGGAATGTGTAGTGATCGCGAAAACCTAAAAAAATATTTGTTTGAAACAGCAGCGCATGAGTTTTTATACCTTGCTAGTCAGATCATTAGCCTTGGTAGCATTATGCCAATATATAGATTATATCATGTAAAAGAAAAAAAGAAAAGTAAGAAAGAAAAATTATTTATTGCCACAATAAGACTGTATGACAGACAGTACTTAGATATGTAAGACAGTAGACTATCTAGTAAGATATGACAACAGTCTAGATGGTATTGCAGTTGTTATGGGCATAGGTAACTGCTTAACATCAGGTGGGCCTTTAGCTCGTTTCGCCATCCTATACTATAAAAATAAATTATATATAAAGATATAAATTGTGGAAAGAAAAAATCGCTCACGAGCAGGATTCGAACCTGCGACTCCTGGCTCAGTACGCCAGTGCTTTAGCCACTAAGCACGTAGTGTTCACGTTAGCTTAGTGGCTAAAGCACTGGCGTACTGAGCCAGGAGTCGCAGGTTCGAATCCTGCTCGTGAGCGATTTTTTCTTTCCACAATTTATATCTTTAGAATTCGCTTCGCATGCGTAAAATGCGTTAAAATAATAAATAATTAAATTATATATATATAATATTTCATACTAAAGTGTACCAAAAAGCTCTGCCCTGGCAACATTACATTAGAAAGGGATACCTTGACTCAGCTTGACTCCGACTCTACGAATGCCATCTCTATCAGCTCGTAGTCCCTCTTACTTCAAATACAAATCTTATATTATTTGTTTAAGATCTGTTTTTGTTTGCATTATTTTGTTAAGTGTACTATCTTCTTCTACCGGCGGTAAATGTAGATGACATTTACCGCCGGTAGAAGAAGATAAATGTCATCTCTGGAAAGTATAAATATAAAAAATTTACGGGTTTTATTAACGTGTCTATATTTTTTTTCCAATATAGTAGTCAGATTTATGAGCACATTTAAATTTTTTGTTACATTATCACTATTGTTAAATGCAGTCCACAGTGCAATGGTTTTCAATGTCTTGCCATAAAAGAGTAGAAAGCGGATTGCCAAGCTGTAGGTGATTTTTTCTTCGTAAGTTATTACTAAACCGTCTAACATAACATAACATCACGCCTGTATTTCCCCGAAGGGGTAGGCAGAGGTGTATAGTACACCCGCATTTCGCCAGTTATGTTGTAAGTCCCATGTAATAGGGGGCGAGCCTATTGCCATTAACCGGGCACAAATCCAGACTTCGGGCTGCTACTGAGAATTTCATACTGAAAAAACCCAATAACACTTTGCCCGACCCGGGAATTGAACCCAGGACCCCACGCTCAGCAGTCGCGCTTGCGACCACTAGACCAACGAGGCAAACCGTCTAATTATATCATTAAAAATTTTTTACTGCTATTATCGAGGGAAATTTTCTTTTTTGACGGAAAATCAACACTTTTAGGCTCAACACATACCTACCGATCCGATCCGATCCGACACGATCCGGTAAGAATCTGATCGGGACGTCTAGAAACCCATACAAAATGTTCTAGCTGGCACACACCTACCGAATACCGATCCGATCCGATAAGCAAGCCCGGTAAGAATCTAACCGGTGAGCTTCGCCGGTAAGAACGTCTGATCCGGTAAGCAAGAGGCGTAGTTTACGTGCAATTCGCATATATCGGCATACACCTACCGGTTCGACCCGGCACCGGCGATTCTTACATCCACAGTGTTGTAGTGTTGCCTAACAATCGATAGACTATCGATTGTCTATCGATAGTATCGAAAAGCCCCTAATCATCTATACTATCGATAGGCCTATCGATAGTATCGATTGGCAGGTATCCAACAATACTATCGATAGTATCGATACTATCTAACTATTGTTACGATACTATCGATAGTATCGATGTTCGAAATCATGCAATACTATCGATACTATCGATAGTATCGATACTATCGATAGTATTGTGCTATCGTTTAGATAGTATTGCAATATGGCTGTCGCGGTTAATTGACGTCATTTGTGCGGGGTATGCGGGGCGAGAGAAGGGCGGATGCGAGCCCCAGCTGCCATACGTGCTGCTTGAGACACGCCATTGTGGGTTGACGAATTTTATTTCGTTTAAAATGGTTAATTTTCCGGGGTGCAAAAAACATAACATCTGCTTCGACATCCAAGATGGCGGATGCGATTTTTTATATAACATTAATACGGGTATCGTTCTTGAGGTTTTCGGGGGTGCAAATTATGAATATAACTTCAATTTGAGATTCAAGATGGCGGACGCGACTTTTTAAATAAAATCAATATGGGTATCGATTTCGAGGTTTTCGGGGGTGCTGATTGCGAATATAACATCTATTTTGAGATCCAAGATGGCGGACGCGACTTTTTAAATAAAATCAATATGGGTATCGTTTTCGAGGTTTTCGGGGGTGCTGATAACGAATATAATATGTATTTTAAGATCCAAGATGGCGGACGCGACTTTTTATATAAAATCAATATGGGTATCGTTTTCGAGGTAGTCGGGGGTGCTGATTGTGAATATAATATCTATTTTGAGATCCAATATGGCGGACGCGACTTTTTAAACAAAATCAATATGGGTATCGTATTCGAGGTTTTTGTAGATGCTGATTACGAATATAACATCTATTTTGAGATCCAAGATGGCGGACGCGACTTTTTAAATAAAATCAATATGGGTATCGTTTTCGAGGTTGTCGGGGGTGCTGATTGTGAATATAACATCTATTTTGAGATCCAATATGGCGGACGCGACTTTTTAAACAAAATCAATATGGGTATCGTATTCGAGGTTTTTGTAGATGCTGATTACGAATATAACATCTATTTTGAGATCCAAGATGGCGGACGCGACTTTTTATATAAAATCAATATGGGTATCGTTTTCGAGGTTGTCGGGGGTGCTGATTGTGAATATAACATCTATTTTGAGACCCAATATGGCGGACGCGACTTTTTAAATAAAATCAATATGGGTATCGTATTCGAGGTTTTTGTAGATGCTGATTACGAATATAACATCTATTTTGAGATCCAAGATGGCGGACGCGACTTTTTAAATACAATCAATATGGGTATCGTTTTCGAGGTTTTCGGGGGTGCTGATAACGAATATAACATGTATTTTAAGATCCAAGATGGCGGACGTGACTTTTTAAATAAAATCAATATGTATCTTTTTCGAGGTTTTCGGAGGTGCTGATTACGAATATAATATCTATTTTAGATTCAAGATGGCGGACACGCCTTTTTAAGTTGAATCAATATGGGTATCGTTTAAGAGGTTTCTTGGGATGCTGATTACTAATATAACATCCATTTTGAGATCCAAGATGGCGGACGCGACTTTTTAAACAAAATCAATATGGGTATCGTAATCGAGGTTTTTGTGGTTGCTGATTATGAATATAACATCTAGATTGCGATCCAAGATGGCGGACGTGACTTTTTAAATAAAAACAATATGAGTATCGTTTTGGAGGATTTTCGGGGTGCTGATTTCGAATGTAACATCTATTTAGAGACATAGATAGATAGTATAACCAGTTATGTTCAAAAGTAATGTTCAATATGAATGTCATGCCGAGGCCAATATTCGTCGAAGGGTCGGCACACGAAGTTGTAATGGAATACGTCTATCTAGGGCAGGTGATTCAGCTTGGTAGACACAACTTCGAGAAAGAAGCCGATAGAAGAATCCGTTTGGGCTCGGCAGCATTTGGCAAACTTCGCCAAGTCTTATCGTCGCCTATACCACGAAGTTTGAAAACAAAGGTCTTCAACCAGTACGACCTACCTGTCATGACTTACGGTGCTGAGACGTGGACACTGACAGTTGGGCTAATCCACAAATTCAAAGTCACTCAGCGACCTATGGAGCGAGCTATGCTCGGAGTATCTTTGAAGGATAAAATCCGTAATGAGATTATCCGGAGAAGAACCGGAGTGACCGACATAGCTTGTAGGATCAGTAAGCTGAAGTGGCAGTGGGCTGGCCATGTCTGTCGAAGGACCGATGACCGCTGCAGCAGACGAGTCCTTGAGTGGAGACCGCGAATTGGCAAACGCAGCGTAGGGCGTCCTGCCGCCAGGTGGATCGACGACCTAAAGAACGTGGCTGGGGGGGGGACTATATGCAGAAGGCAGAGGACCAAGTATTGTGGTGTAACTTGGGAGAGGCCTATGACCAGCAGTGGACTGCGATCGTCTGAGTTGATGATGATGATGATAACCAGTTACAATTTTGAAAGCGATTGGTCATAAACACACAAATTCAAAAATGATGAAAATATTTGGATCCAAATATTTATCTGAAAGCAATCAGTTCAAAAGGGCGACCATTTTCTATTCAAAATTCACTTTATATTTATAATAAGTGGACACTTAAGACAGTATCGGTCTTACCACAAAAGATTTAACCACATCTCAGACACGTGTTCAACAGATGTTTCAGACTTTTTACCACAAATCCACGTCTAAAACTCGAGTAGAGTTAAACACGTTTTTGGCACGTGTTTGTATTTAAACAGCCACGAAAGTGTGTTAAAGAATTGCCTTTGCCCTTGCCCTTGGCTAACCTAAAATTTGCTCTTGGTTATTTGAATTTTCTGATAATAAGTTAGCGATGCTTGATACTGATGCTTGATGCTGGACATAGGCTCCCGGCCTATGTCCAGCAGTGGACGTCTGTCGGCTGAAATTTTGATGATGATGAGACTTTACAAGCCCTTTCATTTGAGTAGTAATACGATAATATAAGATAAGTTATATAAGATAAGATAATATATAAGATAAGTTGGCGATGCTTGGGGGAGGTCCTGCCGAGTCGGCACAGACGGCTTTACAATGAACTGATACCACCCTGACAAAGGCTAGACAAGCGGGCGATAGACTGGGGAGTCAGTCTTCCGCATTGCACGGCTTTTGAGTTGTGGTGATGTCCCGAGTGTACCCGGACATCGCCTAAGGAACGTCATTACAGGAAGAGGGCCCCGAAAATGGGCCGCGCTGGATGAGTCGCGAATGCCATGCATTGCAGTTCTTGTGGCTCATCACCAAGGTGAGAGTAGGTACACGGCGGAGTTTTTAGTGGGTGCGAGCCCCACATAACCACGCTACCTCCCGGGGTGGCGAGACATGCGATAGGCATTTTCTACGCCTCAAAAAAAAAAGGTCTGTGTCCAGCAGTGGACGACTTTCGGTTGAAATGATGATGATGATGAAGATGAGACTTTACAAGCCCTTTCATTGGAGTAGTAACACGATGGGTCTAAGAGATATAGTGTAGGAGATATGGCCATCAATAGTCTTGACTCTTTATTTGTGTAGAGCTTGTCAAGCTCGTTCATTTGAGTACCAAGTTACCAACACGATGGGTCTAAGACCTATGGCTTAGGAAATACGGCCATCAGAAGTTTTGACCATTTATTTGTCTAGAGCTTATCGAGCCCTTTCATTTAAGTATCAACACAATGGGCTTAAGCCTTACTTACACTCAGAGATGAATCTAAGCGTGAACTCATGCCTCCAACTGTCAAAATGCAGTGCCATTTGACAGATGGAAGCATGAGTTCCCGCTTAGATTCGACTCTGAATGTAAGCCTAAGAGCCCAAGTTTAGGATAAATGGCTATCAGAAGTTTTGACCATTTATATCTCTACAGCTCGTAGAGCCAACACCCATTTCATTCGAGTACCAATATGATGGGTATAAGTGCTACAGTTTAGGTGATAATTATGGCCATCAGAAGTTCAGTTCAGTTCAGTCCAGTCCAGTTCAGTCTAGTTTGGTCAAGTTCAATAAATTTCAGTTAAGTTCAGTCAAGTCCAGTCATGTTCAGTCAAATTCAGTCAAGTTCAGTCAGTCAAGTTTTTTATAGTTAATTAACACGGTACAAAAACCAATTACATTAATTATCATAAAAACGATACACGTACACGATATAACCACAGTCTAAGGAACTCTAGCTCTGCTCTTTCCTACCAGTCGTCCAACGGAGACGTCTAGACAGAGCAATCGTGTGGGGTGTAAGGGGCGAGAGAGGGGCGGGTGCCACACCAACAGCAACCACAAAAACCTCGATTACGATACCCATATTGATTTTGTTTAAAAAGTCGCGTCCGCCATCTTGGATCTCAAAATGGATGTTATATTAGTAATCAGCATCCCAAGAAACCTCTTAAACGATACCCATATTGATTCAACTTAAAAAGGCGTGTCCGCCATCTTGAATCTAAAATAGATATTATATTCGTAATCAGCACCTCCGAAAACCTCGAAAAAGATACATATTGATTTTATTTAAAAAGTCACGTCCGCCATCTTGGATCTTAAAATACATGTTATATTCGTTATCAGCACCCCCGAAAACCTCGAAAACGATACCCATATTGATTGTATTTAAAAAGTCGCGTCCGCCATCTTGGATCTCAAAATAGATGTTATATTCGTAATCAGCATCTACAAAAACCTCGAATACGATACCCATATTGATTTTATTTAAAAAGTCGCGTCCGCCATATTGGGTCTCAAAATAGATGTTATATTCACAATCAGCACCCCCGACAACCTCGAAAACGATACCCATATTGATTTTATATAAAAAGTCGCGTCCGCCATCTTGGATCTCAAAATAGATGTTATATTCGTAATCAGCATCTACAAAAACCTCGAATACGATACCCATATTGATTTTGTTTAAAAAGTCGCGTCCGCCATATTGGATCTCAAAATAGATGTTATATTCACAATCAGCACCCCCGACAACCTCGAAAACGATACCCATATTGATTTTATTTAAAAAGTCGCGTCCGCCATCTTGGATCTCAAAATAGATGTTATATTCGTAATCAGCATCTACAAAAACCTCGAATACGATACCCATATTGATTTTGTTTAAAAAGTCGCGTCCGCCATATTGGATATCAAAATAGATGTTATATTCACAATCAGCACCCCCGACAACCTCGAAAACGATACCCATATTGATTTTATATAAAAAGTCGCGTCCGCCATCTTGGATCTTAAAATACATATTATATTCGTTATCAGCACCCCCGAAAACCTCGAAAACGATACCCATATTGATTTTATTTAAAAAGTCGCGTCCGCCATCTTGGATCTCAAAATAGATGTTATATTCGCAATCAGCACCCCCGAAAACCTCGAAATCGATACCCATATTGATTTTATTTAAAAAGTCGCGTCCGCCATCTTGAATCTCAAATTGAAGTTATATTCGTAATTTGCACCCCCGAAAACCTCAAGAACGATACCCGTATTAATGTTATATAAAAAATCGCATCCGCCATCTTGGATGTCGAAGCAGATGTTATGTTTTTTGCACCCCGGAAAATTAACCATTTTAAACGAAATACTGGTAGTTTCAATTACGCTGTGCTGTTACGGTGTACCTACTTAACCATTTCTTTAATAATCATATGCATCAATACTATCTAAACGATAGCACGATAGTATCGATAGTATTGCATGATTTCGAACAATCGATACTATCGATAGTATCGAAACAATAGTTAGATACTATCGATACTATCGATAGTATTGTTGGATACCTGCCAATCGATACTATCGATAGTATCGATAGGATGACTGATTTCAGTGGGGGACTATCGATAGATCGATAGTCGATTTTTATGCAACACTACAGTGTTGCCCCTTTATTGGTTTTACCACCAGAACTGGTGGTTTGGGAACTTTGGGGCCCCCTATTTGTGGACAAAATTAGTTTCTGGTGGCTAGTAGATTTTTGTGAAATAAGTTGAGTAGGTACATAATTATACACGATAACTATATCGTGTATAATTATGTACTTATTTCGAAAAAAATAACGTTTTTATTTGAACCCTTTCGTTTTATTGTCTTTACAAAATTAATATTATTTATGTATGGACTAAATTTTCCTTTCATTATATTGAAAAACATGGTGACGCTCTTAAAAAAAATGTGATATGAAGATAATTTTTGTTTACTAAATTCTCCTTTATTTTTCATAAATGACATGGTTTTAATTAAAATGTATGTATGGTTGATTACACGTTAAAAAGCTGTTGGTTTTGAGAGCTCCTACTAGTGGGCTAGCAAATAATTTGCAGGCAACACTGCTTCCAATGCTGTAGTGTATGTATATCGTACCCTCATTGAAAAAATAGCTTAAGATGAAATTTCAAGTTTTTTGGGAGAGTTACAAATCTGTTTAAATTAAATGCATTAATAATCATAAAAAATACTGAATATATCTTAACTATTATAAAACTGTCAATATCTGTTTGTTTGTTCGAGCATCACGCTAAAACTACTAAACCGATTTTGATGAAACTTTGTTTGAAAGCTGATGATTAGACTTAAAAACTGGTATGGGTTTTAAGAAAGAAAGAAAAAAATAAAACTAAGATCGTGGCATGCTTCGGGTAACGCCCGACAGCTACGAAGCTTCTACGCATTTGCAAGCGTGGATAGAAATGTACGCGTGGAGCGTGATAGATAGATGGTAGATATGGTAGATTTACGGCCAAAATTAATATCCAATCTATCCTCTATCCACAATTTGCCCTACTAGAGATAGGAATTTGACATAAGCTCCATACAAAATATGTCAAATTTCTGTCACTAGTAGGGTAAATCGTGGATAGATTGGATATTAATTTTGGCCGTTAGTAGATTAGTATATCGATAAATAGAAAAACCATAGCTCTTAGACCCATAATGTTGATACTCAAATGAAAGGGCTCGATGAGATCTGGACAAATAAATGGTCAAAACTTCTGATGGTCATATCTTCTAAACTATAGCTCTTCGACCTATAATATTCGTACTCAAATGAAATGGCTCGATGAGATCTAGACAAATAAATGGTCAAAACTTTTGATGGCCATAACTCCTAAATTATAGGTCTTAGACCTATAATGTTGGTACTCAAATGAAAGGGCTGGACGAGATCTACCTAAATATATGGTCAAAACTTCTGATGGCCATATCTCCTAAACTATAGCTCTTAGACCCATCGTGTTGGTACTCAAATGAAAGGGCTCGACGAGATCTACCCAAATATATGGTTAAAACTTCTGATAGCCATATCTCCTAAACTAAAGCTCTTGGACCTATCGTGTTGGTACTCAAATGAAACAGCTCGACGAGATCTACCCAAATATTTAATAAAAAATATCAGCTAAGCTATTTTCGACCTTGTTGACATTTAGCGAAAAAATGTTTCCTTTCAATATTTGGACTAGTAATAATTCATAGCTATCAAATTTTATGAAATTAAACATTTGTCAGTAGTGTCGAAAATCGCTTGGCAGATTGTTTTATTAAATATTTGGGTAGATCTCGTCGAGCCCTTTCATTTGAGTACCAAAACTAAAGATCTAAGAGCTTTAGGAGATATGGCCATCAGAAGTTTTGACCATATATTTGAGTAGATCTCGTCGAGCCCTTTCATTTGAGTACCAACACGATAGGTCGAAGAGCTATGGTTTAGGCGATACAGCCATCAGAATTTTTGACCATTTATTTGAATGATACTCATTACTCATTGACCCCATCCATTTCAGTATAATTATAAACAAAAGATCTCCGAGTCTCTATTTCGTTGTTATTTCGTTTTTAAATGTTTTGCGTAAAGTAATAATAAAAAGATAATAACAGTCAAACGCCTTAATAAAATAACATTTCTTGTTTATAAACGCCAAGGTGTCAAAAGTACCAAAAATATTTAGCATAAAATGTAATTTTTGTAGCACTTTCCAATAATAATAATAACACAAATTTTGAGTAACACCACTTATGTTTTTTTGTACTGAGGGTACGATATTGTTCTGCGGTCCTAATATTACAGTACTCTGTGGGTCCTACGCGACCTCTTCTGGCGGTGGGTGAACGGCGACTAGAACAGAACGCAAATTCAGAATGCCCGGTGCCGGCAGGTGTGTGCCAAATAGTGCCAATGCTCCGCGTTTCTTAAGAATCGGGTCGGATCGGATCGGGTCGGTAGGTGTATCTTGAGCCTTAACGGAATTTCAAAATTATTGTTGGCAGCACTGAATATAGTTCTGTTCTGTCTGTGGAGGGCGGGAAAATTCGGAAAGATCGTGTTGTGGATTTTGTATTATTTTCCTAAATTTGTGTTTCTTCGAGTGTTAATGTGTAATTATGGTGGATTATTAAATTTTAAGTGCTCGTTAACGTGTACAAGTGTGGGTAAATGGTACAATGTTGAAAAACGTGACTTTCGTATTTTCTCATCATCCGCTCAAAAACCTGGTAAAGTTTCCATCACTTTACTAGGGTGAGTAAACTAAAGACTTGGCTGGAGGGTCTAAGCAACCAGGCCATAAAACTACTCACATATAACAAATAAATGACTTGGCTTAAAGGTCTTAGCAACCAGGCCATAATAATTAAAAAAAAAAAAAAATGTTCTGTCTGTCTGTCATTTCTAGTAAATATGATTTGATAATAATCGTATTTCTTAATTTCCTTAATTACCTAAAAACCTAGGTACTTCTTTCTATAAAAAAGTACAAGAGACATAAAATGTTCCAATAACGTGTATTATTATTAAAATAAACTGTGATCCAACAACAATGATTATAAAGTCTGTAATGGCCATGTTTATAAAACTACCAAATAATCTGCTGTACAATAGTTATAAACTTGGTTCTGCAGCTACTTTCACGAGTATATCAAGAAGAATATCCCCATGTAGTCTTTGTACTAAATTCTTAAGCATATCCATAGTTTCATATAAGACTAGAATGAAGACTATTGAGAAAAATGGTAAGTATATTTTTCCCAGAAGGAGGATAATGTTATTTTATTATTTTTAAAGCTATTACGCATGCGAAGCGAAATCTAAAGATTTAAATAGTGAAAAGAAAAAATCGCTCACGAGCAGGATTCGAACCTGCGACTTCCGGCTCAGTACGCCAGTGCTTTAGCCACTAAGCTACCGTGAACACTGCTCGTAAAATAATAAAATTATTAGTAAGGGTAGGCATGTCTATACGACTTTGAATTAACTGCAAAGTTAGTTGAGTCGGTTAAGAAACACTGTTTCTTAATAAGATATTGCTGACGTCACCCAAAGACGTACCATAGTGAAGGATAATTTCAATACCACGAGCAGTGTTCACAGTAGCTTAGTGGCTAAAGCACTGGCGTACTGAGCCGGGAGTCGCAGGTTCGAATCCTGCTCGTGAGTGATTTTTTCTTTTCACTATTTAAATCTTGAGGATAATGTTTTTATATTTTACTTTTCTTCATAACCTGTTTGTTTCAATGTGTGAAATATGGTAATGTTTACTATAATAGAAGCTGCCATTAATCATTTAATCTTGTTCTAGGTTTTGATGACTCCAAAGCAAAATACATATTATCACTCAATTTTGAGACAGCTGAAGATGCATTACCTTTTTATAAATTACCAGCCAGAACATTGATTCATATCTACAAAACTACAAAAGATGATGAAAGAAAAGGATACTGTAAAAATAGATTATATTATATTGCAACCCGCATTAAGGTAAATTTGTCTGATTTGTCATTATTTATCCTGAATTATTTTTGATACCTGTCATATAATACATATATTACGTGATACCTAAAAGGTGTAAATTAATGTTTTTTTTACAGGTGCCTCCCTCTGCATTAAGTGAAAAGCTTGCCAAAAGAACTTTCATATATAGCTTATCATTTAATTGGATTAAGAAAGCATTAGATGTACTAATAGGTAAGGAATTAAAAACTTCTTATTTGACTAGCCTGGAAAGACAATTTAATATTTCTACTTGGTTTAAGTACATTTCTAAGCTCTAACAGGTTGGGTTTAGTTACGCACTACCTCGCTAGAGGGTAACTGGGGATTGTAGGGGGTGCAGGTGGACCTCTTTATCCTGCAACTTTTTTTAGCAGGAGACACATAGTATTTGTTACTGAATTTTGTATAAATATAGGGTTGTAGGAAGTGGGGTGGGTCTCCTCTCCATCCTTCAAGGTTTTCCTTTCGGAGAGAAAGAAAGATAATATTCATGGTTTTTTTGCACTAATCCAGCCGCTATACCAGGATCGCAAGTCGTAACTCATGAAAATATAGAAGGGAAGTTGAAGCCTCCACTAGGCAGTTTAGGGGGTGAACCCACTAGCAAGGGGGCCTGAGTGACGATACCCCCCACAAGGGTCAGAGGGCCAGCCTTGACAAGGGGGCCCGGGGATGAAGTCCCTAGAGGGAGGGGGTTCAATAAGAAAATGGCAGATAGGTGCTAGTTAGGTTACAACTGTGACCACACCAGACACGAGCCGAGCGAGCAAAGCGAACGGTGCTGCGGCAGCGCCGGCCGGCGAGTGCCCTAAACGATTTGCCAATCATGTGTCCCAGTGGAAAAGTGTCGAATTTCTCAATTCGAGATAAGTAAATAAATAAAATAAATATTTTTGGGACATTTTACACATCACCATCTAGTCCCAAACTAAGCAGAGCTTGTGGTATGGGTACTAGACAATGGATATAATACTTATATATATTTTTTTTTTTAAATATATACTTATAATACATAAGAAACAACCAGACCAACACAAACACTCTCACACAAATATTTGTGTCCTGTGGGAATCGAACCCACGACCACGAAATCTTTAGTGTATGATGTCATGTAATTGTGTATGAACATTTCAAAGGAGAATGCCCATGGATAGTTTCGCCTTTATTTTAACGAGTATGGGCATCATATAATATTCATAATTCATGACATATTTTTATAGTCTTAGATCAGTTGAAATAAATCTTTTGTGGGATTCATATTTTCATTTTATTTAGAAAACGAACGACTTTTATTTCATTCCATATCCGTATCTCTGTTTTTTCTTACTTGTCATATTTATTAAACAATCTTGGCATGTCTTTTTAATTCAATTCGTCAATAATAATTGATAAAAGACATTATGTTAACAATTTAACACACTAAATATTTTTTTTTAACCTTATTACATGTGCAGACGTAGTAATTATATTTTGTCAGTAGTTATTTGAATAAAGAGACGTGTCAAGATTGTTTACTAAAAAAAGTTAATTAACAAAACCAAAAAACCCGACTGCGTGTAAAAATAACTGAAAAGATGTAAACAAGACTTGTGTAGGTAAGTCCATGTGAAAGTATCAAATCAACACGCAGTCGGAGGCTACGTATGTTTTTGGTCATGAATTACATAAGTAGTTCATAGTTCATAGCCTAAGTAGCCTCCGCCTGCCTGTTGATTTGATACTTTCACATGGACTTACCTACACAAGTCTTGTTTACATCTTTTCAGTTATTTTTACACGCAGTCGGGTTTTTTGATTTGTTAATTAACTTTTTTATTTTAAACTTTTTAGTTTTGTCATGTTTTATCGCGCTGATTCATGTTTAACGTTAATTATTTTGTTGTTTTTAAGCACTGCTCATTCCAAATTACATTTAATCACGTAAGTTGTATATTTTTTTGTAAATCATTTATTAAACACTTTATTTTGATACCACACTCGATAGGTTTCGAAGGAAAAAAAAAAATTGAAGCCATTTAATATGGCGCCAAAAAGTGGCCATTTTGATTTTTGTAATTTTAATATACCCAGTGTCACTCTCACGGTTAAGACGAATCTAACAACACCTCTCAAGCTAAAATCCATCAAGCCGTTTATGCTACAGAGTGTGCCAAAGAAATATACATACATACATACACTCGAAAAACATAACCCTCCTTTAGCGCAGTCGGGTAATAAGACGAGGTGTGCGTTCAGTATTATCGTCCGACGACGCCCGGAGCGTACTTTGGTCGTTCAGTTACTCACTCAGAGCGATAATAATAATAATCCTCTTTATTGCACAACAAGATTACATACATTTCTTAAAAAAACTACTTATATGTTGTGAGCGATCACACAAATGAACGCCCAAGGAATGCTCCGAGCGTCGTCCAACGACGTCGGGCGATATAACTGAACGCGGCCCAGAGAGAAAAAACAGACTTTTAGATCTACGTATAGGGTGTGACTTAGTGGTAAAAAAAAAAACGAAAATCGATAATTGAATCTGTTAGGATCCAATAAAATCGTTTAAAAAAAAAAACGATTTTTCCTACATATTATTATTATTTTCATAATTTCGATACATTAAATCACTTGTTACATTTTAGAACCGTGTTAATCTTAGTATATTATTATTTCATACAATAACAATCAATCGTTTTTAATTGTCATTAGAACCACTACAGTGCTGGTCTCCCCTACCGTTTCCCTACATTTAAATTGTACAAAGAATGGGATGTTCTTACGATCAGACAAACTTTCATATTGCATACTGTACTTAAAAAACACTCAATGTTGCAATACAACCAAAACTTACTCAGGGATAAGCGGCGTGTGGACAGGGTTTGTCAATCGGAAATCTTTAAGTCAGCTCTTTCACATAGATCTTTCTGTTTTCTCGGACCATACCTATACAACAAATTAAATAAAACCCTCAATATATACCCTCAACTTAAAGCAAAATGTAAAACGTCAGTCACGAAATACCTCAAAAACTTAGACTACGAACAAACCGAGAGTCTTTTGATTCCTCTCGCGTAGACTATCAGCATCAACTATAATTCCTACTTGCCTCCCTTCTTTCGTTATACTCGATACGCACAGCTTACTCACACATTCTAGACCCATGCACACATTTACATTCACACTTACACTGACCCACACAAATCAAACACAAACACACCCACACTCCCCACATATAATTTGGTATTTCCGTTTTCTTTAATTGTTTTTAACTGTGTAGTCTTAAATATAAGTAAAGCTCTTTCACCTAATGAAAATGTCTGTATAAGGCCAAATTATACAACGCTAGCTGCGGAAGGGCCCTGGTGACCTGTAATACAGGTTTTGAATAAAAACCTACTTCAGGCACCAGTCTCTCACAAAGTTGGTTTTTATAATTTTGCCATATTAGCTAAACCTAGTACTTTAAAAACTATTGTGAAGAGAGAATAAACTGATTATTTATTTATTATTAGTCTGGTTTCTGTCATCTCATTACTATTAAAATTAATTTTATACGTTATTTTTCGCCATATCATTCGAGATTAAACCGTACTATATTAATGTGTTGCTTGTTTGTTAGTACTTTTTTCTTGCAAACTAACCTCCAAACTAAACATGTAAGTTTCTAGGAAACCCTACAAAATAAAAAGATTATTTTTGTTTCCTTTGAAAGTATGATATTACTTCTCTATTCTGTGTAATTTTGGCTATCATACAAAAATATTTGCAGCGCAACCGAGCTCCATACAAAGATGGGCATTCTCCTTTGTGTGTCCAACCCTTTTTGGGATATTCATCAAAAACGTTTTCCGCTGGAACGACGCCTTCCCAGCGACACTTTTTTTTTCCAATGGACTCACGTAAAATAAAATAGTTACATGGATTAGTAACGAAAGGTAAATGTGTATGCATAAATGAGATTTGTGTGTCTAAAGGCTCCGAAGATATTCATGTTTCTGGTGCGGTGACGTATGGCTGTTTGCTGGATATCTTAAACGGTTAGGCGAATAGTTGTGGCTTTTTTTACACATGTTGCGATTTGTTTGTGTGTAATGTTTGTGAAAACAGACTTCGAAAAAAAAAAATACCGTTAGGAAGCTATAAATGTTAAAATGAAATCAGGTTATTAGGTCCTAGTACTTCGAATATGAGCTCCGAAGCCTAAATTTCAAAGTCGATTTGTACCTTATAAATGCCCACAGCGTCGTGTTAAGTCATTGATGTAGTATGAGTAAATCATGAATTATGAACAAAATTACTAGGTCTAGGCCACGATGTTGGTCGACGTGCGATTAGACGAGTTTACTATGGGTTGGCAAATTAAAAGGTACCAGGCCCCTCAGAAAGTATTGCGAAAAAAAGTTTTTATATATGGAAAACTGGCCAGTTATAATGTTTTTCGAAAATATGATTATTTATAAGTAAAAATAAGTAAGTTCCAATTTCAAAATTTCCCTCCACATTTTTTGCGAGTTAATTCAAAGTATTGTGTCTCACTGAAATATGGATCTGCGCCGGGAACATTTTAGAGCTATGATTTTATACGATTTCAAGTGTCGCCTGAAACCGGATGAATCGTACGATAGACTTCAAATGGCATTCATGGATGAAGGCCCTTCCAAGGCAACCGTGTATCGTTGGTATAACGAATTCAAGCGCGGTCGACCAACTTTGGGGGATGACGAAAGAAGCGGTCGCCCTTTGACGGCTGTTACCGAAGAAAACGTGCTAGCAGTGAAAAATTTAATCCAAGACAATAGGCGAATTACATATCAGGAGATTCAACACATATTGAAGATTGGATCGGGAAGCGTTCACGAGATTCTACACAGCCATCTTCGCGTGAGGAGGATAGTATCACGCTGGGTGCCGCACAACCTCACCGATGCTCAAAAGCAGGCCCGGGTGGAATGGTGCCGTGATATGCTTAACAAATTTGAAGCAGGCTCGTCTCGGCGTGTTTACGACATCGTTACAGGTTATGAGTCCTGGATTTATCAATACGACCCAGAAACCAAGCGCCAGTCGACTGTTTGGGTGTTTCAAAATGAGCCAACGCCTACCAAAGTGAAGCGATCTAGAAGCGGGGGTAAGATTTTGATCGCTAGCTTTTTTAATTTGACTGGCCACTTGGTATCAATTCCCTTACGGGATCAAAGAAGCATTAATGCCGAATGGTATACTACCAAATGTTTGCCAGAAGTTTTCTCTGTTATAAGCAACAAGCGACCAAACACAGGGCTCCGCGGGCTACTGCTCCACCACGACAATGCACCTGCGCACACCGCACTCAAAACGAGGGACTTCCTGGACAGCACGCCAGTCAAACTCCTGGGTCACCCTCCTTACAGCCCTGATCTAGCACCGTGTGACTTCTTTTTATTCCCAAAAATAAAAAATCAGCTCAAAGGGATATAATTTTCGTCGCCGGAAGATGCGCTGGCTGCGTTCGAGCAGGCTGTAAACGAGGTGTCTGCGGCGGACTGGAAAAAGTGTTTTGAAAACTGGTTTAGGCGCATGAATCTTTGTATAGAGGCTGGTGGAAAGTACTTTGAAAAGATTTGATAAAAATATATGTACGTATAGAACAATTTTTTTTAGTTTTGCAAAACTTTCTGAGTGTCCCACGTATTTCATTCTTTAGTGTATTAGTTCAATTTTCCATCTGTAAAATTGTCGCCCAATACACTTAATAATTAAAGAATTATAATAAAAAAACCAACGAGAAGCACAATACAGTGATAAACCAACCAAGTTTGAATGGCTACTAAAAAGCGGCCGTGCAGTACATGGTGCTTACCGTCCAAAATTGTTAGTTTACTTATTGTTATTGGTGTGGTACTTTGGTACAGGTGCGTACGCAATAATTAGTAAAAATTAAAAACATCTGCAGTTTATTTTTTTTGTTTTCAGAAGTATTAATTTACTAATGTTTAATTATTGTAGAATATGTGTATACTTCAAAACTCAACAAAAAATCAACAACAACAATAAAAATCAACAATCTTTCTGTAAACTATTGTCTTTGTTTGTTTGTCGTTTGGTGTAATGTAGGTACAGTACAGAATATAATAAATAAATAAAATCTAAAATCAACATAAAAGATAATAATTTCGTAGGTTTTCGCGATCACTACACATTATAATATAACAAAGTTTAACCGGATTAAATCGCGTATATTATTTAAATTGGTTTTCCTGACGTTTCGAAAGCTTTGCAGCATTTCGTGGTCGCAGGTAGACTAAGATGACAAGCATCTTTACAGATATTTCTAAAAATATATTTTTAATCTACCGTACAATATTATTAATTAAAATCGTTTCGATGCACGCAGTAATCACTCACAATATCATTATCTTTTACAGTGTTGTGTTTGTTTTCAGTGTTGTGTGTGTTTGGGACTACGTGATTTAATCCGGTTAAACTTTGTTTTATTATAACATAAAAGATATTAGAAAAAGTAATTGATAATAAATTGATAGAAGACGTCGTTCCAGCGGAAAACGTTTTTGACGAATATCCCAAAAAGGGTTTGACACACAAATTTCAAATGTTCATAAACAAAAACATGACGTCATACACTAAAGATTTACTTCTTTCGAATTAAGAAATTTGACACTTTTCCGCTGGGATGACGTATGCACACGCCACTCACTACATCATTATGTAAAAATCTAAAATAAAACACTTTCAACCCCTACATTTGTAAATTTTGCACGGTATTTAGAAGCTTATCCTCTGTTCCTTTCTTTACTTTGTGCAGTTTGTGCTAGTAGTGTGTATATTCGCCGACCTCGACACACTGATGATGTAGCCGAAGCGATGTACGAAGACATAGCTAAGGCTATGAATAGTACCGCTAAGGCTTACTACAACGTTGTTATGGGGGACTTCAACGCTAAAGTGGGAGTACAAAAACGCGGCGAATCGAAAATCGGACCTTACGGTTTGGGGAGTAGAAACCACAGTGGCCAAATGCTGGTCAACTTCATGGAGTTCCAGGGGCTCTTCTTAATGAACTCCTTCTTTAAGAAGAAGCCCCAAAGAAGATGGACTTGGAAAATCTCTGATAAGGTGACAAGGCACGAGACAGATTTTATCATGACGGATAAGAAGCATATATTTAGAGATGTTTCTGTGATCAATAGGTTCAACACCGGAAGCGATCACCGACTTATCCGAGGCGAGGCAAACTAAATATCAATGTTAGAGCTGAAAGAACGCGCTTGATTAAGTCAACTCTCTGACAGTCGCAGCTCCAAACCAGTTTGGGCACCAAAAGGTTCCAAGCGGAACTTAAAAATCGATTCGACTCGCTGGAAACCACTGGCAATATTGAGGAGAAAACTAACACCATGCTCAAAACGTTACAGGAACTGTCTCGCAAATTCTTTTCGCCACAGCGTGGAAGTAAGTTGCTCAAGCTTTCGGCTGAGACTCGATCTGACGAGGAAGAGACGGGAGATGTCATCCGCACATTCGTCTTAATCAGATAGTAGGTCCTTAATCCTACAGATTAGGCGTCAGCTTATGCGACGTGACCTCCGCCGCTCCTACACTCGCGCCATTGAGGCTGCGTTTGAGCAAAATAGGGGGTCAAAAGTTTACGCTCAGCAGCTGGGGAGGAGCTAGTTTGGGACTAGATGGTACTGTGTACAAAATGTTCCAAAAATGTTTATTTATTTATTTAACTCCTAAAAGCTGGTGGGACTCCGGTCCTGAAGGGGCTACAGAGTCTTGCATCCAACAACGCTCTACACCGGAAGCATGGAGCGGAAGTGCGGTGGTACTGTTCTTCAAAAAGGGGGAACCTACTGAAGAACTAAAGACCCATCTCACTCCTGAGTCATGTGTATTGGAATTTAAATTCTGTGTGTAGTTTACTGTGTGTAATTAAAATTCCAATAAAAATACGTAAATGTGCGACTGTGATGACAAAGATTGTTTGCTTTAGTGTGATTTTGTGCATATGTGTATAAAACCCTCTCCTCCCCCTAAAAGTGACGAACGAATGTGTTCGAGATTCCTTTAGCCATAGACTATGGCCAAATACTATGGCCCATAGTATTTCCTCGGAGTAAAGTGGCAGTTGCGACAAAATCATCGGCCCATTGCTATACAACATGTAACAAAAACCCTGTTGTTCCTGTGAGGTACGTCTTCAGAATCGATATTCATACTTAAGGACACAAATCATTTGGAAAAACACTTCAATAAAAATAATCAAATTAAATATTAAATCATTATTAATTGTAAGTGATTATATCCACGAAGAAAAGAAAGGAGCGGAGGTGCTGCAAGGCAATTAGGTCATGCGCCTTCAATTTGGCCATGACGTCACAGTGGGCGGAGCCGCAAAGCTTAATTTCAAATCAATCTTCACTGAGTTCGGTTCTGTTCGATTTTAATAGATTTTGAATATTTTTGTTGTTTTAACAATGAAATGCGCTGTTGTTGCATGTAAAAATTTCTCAGAATCAATACTAAAACATATTGATGGTATAATATTTCATGTGCAAGTCCCATATATTTATATTTTCAATTTTAAAACATAAATGTTCTCGTTTCATCGCCAAATTGTTGCTAGAGACATCTGTCGTCTAAAAGATGCATTCTAACCACTTCTCACCGATAACATGTTTTTAACATTATCAAAGCATATTATGAAAAAAACTATTAAATAAAATAAATAAATTGTTCTAGTTCATTTTACTGTCTAAAATGTTAGTTATTTCATAGATAAAATTACATAGTTACATGAAATAAGAGGAATATAAAATAAGAAATGCCATCTGTCGGGGAGTGGTAAGTAATAACTAGGGATGTGAAAAAATAATCGATTATTTAATAAATAGATAATTTTTAATTTTCAATCGATTTTTATGGGCAATTATTATTTCTAGAAAAATCGATTATTTATAAATCGATTTTTTACTTGAAGCGTCGTTTGTTTTCGTTTTTTTTTTACCATGTCTTCGTCCAGGTAAAGTCAAAGGTCATTGTTTTATTGACACTGAGTCATTAATTTGAGTTTTTTGAGTTCATTCATTTTGTTCCAATCTTCAGTATAATTTAAGTTCTTGTTCCGCATTCGTTGGTTCGTTCATTTTATTTTGTTTTTTCGTAAATAAATTTGTGTTCGGACGCTTTTTTTTGTGCACAGATGTCTAGCACCAAACCAAATAGGTTGCCGAAGCTTGCTTCTTAATTTCTTACCAAGCAATATGTGGTAAAAAAAAAATAAGAAAATAAACGATAGCTTCAGCTTTGGCTCTGAAGTAATAATTACTGTTATAAAATTGATTTAATCTGTTCTTGATGTTTTTATTTATTTTAACGAAAAAAATCGATTAATATTTTCAAATAAATCGATTTTTGATTAATCGATTTTGATGAAACTTAAAATAATCGATTATTAATTAATCTATTTTTTACAGCTAAGTCACATCCCTAGTAATAACTGATCATAAAAAATGTGTGCATCATACCAGCAAGACTACATCTATTTTTATCTAATGTACTAATTATTGCATGTTTAATGTATGATGATGAAATAATGAATAATATTGTTGATTGTTTGACTGGTATTGTCAAATATTATGAAAATTGCACACAACGTAGATTTTATGTTGAAGATTAACTAATTCACTCATTCACTAATTTTTTGTTAAATTTAAATGTATTCTAAAATTTTTATTTTTCCATTTGTCGTTTTTTTAACATAACATAACATCACGCCTGTATTTCAGAAGTTTTAAATTTGTAGGCAGAAGTGTGTAGTACACCCACATTTCGCCAGTTATGTTATAGTCTCATGTAATAGGGGGCGAGCGTAATTCGTTTTTTAAACTGTTGATAAATTTGATTATTTTTATCGAAGAGTTTTTCCGAATGAGTTGTGTCCTCCTTACATATGAATATCGATTCTGATAACGTACCTCACAGGAACAACGGGGTTTTTGTTACATACTGTAGACCTCACACTATGTTAAAAAAAAAAACGAGCACAAAATACTACTTAAGTTACCTACATTCATCAACCATACAGACCAATAGACGCCTAATGTGGAATACAATGCGTACAATAAATTCTGTTTACTACTACTAGCTGAAGTACCGGGAAGTGAAGTTCTGCAACCCTATTGGCCTACCAAGACGGCTATTGTCTGATCATTAATGCGAAAGTTTTGTCGGGTCACATAAGTGGTCGAAACTGATTTGAAGTTTTCAAGTGTCGAATAGTGGTGACCTACATCAGTCCTATTAGATTGATGTGTTGACAGACATAGGTCACCTGTTATGAGGTGTCTACGGGGTGTATCTTAAAGTAATTATTGAAGGGAGTAGCCATAGTTAAGAAATCTCGAACATATTCGTTTGCCACTTTTAGGGGGAGGTGAGGGTTACAAACAGATGCACAAAATCACAATAAAGCAAACATAATTTTTGTCATTACAGTCGCACACATACGTAAAACTACACACAGAATTAAAATTCACTCACACATTCTCAAAATCGCGTAATAGCATTGTAAACATACACGAAAATCTCGTAGTGTGAGAAGTAAAGGGTCAAAGGGATATTCCATATTATATATTTAAATTGTAATTAATATTTAGGCATTATAATTAATATTTTGACATTGTAACTGATTATTTGACATTGTAATTGATATTTTGACATTGTAGGTTTAGATTTAAAGAAATTGTTATTAATGTAATTCCTAATATGAGTGTCAGTCTATTAATCTGTTAAAATTATTGTAATCCAAAATGCTAAATTTAATATTATAATAATGTTATTTATTCCTGTAATGAACCTACGTAATATTTCTACACCAGCAATGGTAGTATATGTGACACCATATATATCGTAAGACATCAATGTACCTACCATATACTGAGAAATAAAATTATTCTATTCTATTCTATTCCACAAAAAATCTATATCGATAAAATTCTTAATAGATGTGTGATTTACATTAGGTCTATTCGGAAATTCTACAGCTGTAAAATAGGACTATTCATTAATAGTAGTTTATGAAACTGTTGCATAATAGGGGTTATTAAAACACTAGTGTGAGTTTAAAAACCGAGCCGTAGGCGAGGTTTTTAATGGTATCACACGAGTGTTTTAATACCTAATTATGTCAGTTTCATACACTATTTTATCTAAACTCATACAATTTTAAATAAAATACCAAAGTCAAAATCTTGATAACATTGTCGTTGTTTTTCTTGATTTCTCTGGTAAAAGATTGTTCGTCATTTACGTTGCTGCATCCAGAAATTCAGGTGAGGTCATATTCTCCTCAGTTCAGTATCACTGCTGTAGTCAGATATTTTTGCCCAGAATAAAACTTTCGACTTACAAAACCATAAAAATAACGTAAACAATAACAATAAATTTACAAGTAACGATGACCAAATCCAGTAGGCCATGGCGCGCGGCCGCACACGCGCGCTGGCGCGCGCCTGCACAGATAATAAAATATAGTCTGGCGAAAACATTATAATCAGAACTAATTTTCTATCCTTGTCAGGATTCCGTCAATCTCTGTTTTATCATACAAAAAATATGCCTGTAAACACTTAAATATAATTAAAAGCAAAGCAATATGACAATCCAAACTTCTGCCAAAAACGCGATTTTTAACGATAAAATTTTTCTATGTATGACAAGTGGCGCCACCCTGAATTTTGTGTACTCATTGGTGCCAAACTGTACGACTGCTAAAAAAAAGGTTTGAAAACTCCTTGGTTAGGTCGAAGTGGCAGTAAAAACTCCTTAGTTGGGCTGAAGTGTGCGGTTATGGAAAAAAAAAAAATTACCCCATTGTTTTGTTCAGCAAACTGTATCGTAATGAAACTTTTTAAATTCATTACAGGTGCATGTGCGTAAAGTATGTCATTATGACATTACTTTCGAGTTCATAATTCGAATTTTACGATACGAGTGTAGATAAATATATTTACTCTACCATGCCTCAACGTGATTTTTTTTATGAAACGTAGCGGACAGATAATATAGATAAATTTATTGTGTATGCAACATACAAAATACCTGTAAAATAAAAATATCAGAAAGAAAACAACATTTTGAGGGGAAGTTAATCGTGCAAATATGTCTTTTATAAGTCTTTACTTTACCTTGATTTACACATAACAAATCACTAATTACACTCTAACCTCAAAATTCACTAAACTTGTTTTCGATCCATTGTTATCAGCCATCAGCTTAGTTCGGTGGATTAGCTCAGCAATTCCCGAAATAACTTGCGTGGCGTAGCTCCTATCTGCCAACTTTTAGTCATACATGAATGGCACCAGATTTGAAAACTGTATATTCGTATTCATATTCGCATCCACGAATATCGATGACCAATATTCGCATGCTCGAAAAATAATATTTGTAACATCAATAACATTCAAAATATACGAAAAAAAAGTATTAAAAGAAAGAAAGAAAAATTATTTGTTACCACAACAAAAAAACAAAATCAATTATTATTTCATAACCATACATAACCAGCCCATTACTGTCCCACTGCTGGGCACGGGCCTCTTCTCAGTACGAGAAGGCTATTAATAATTATTAATTATTATTGCTAAAACAATATTATACTATCTCCTACATTGTTATTTGTTTGTTGTTATTGCATGCTACACATATTATGTAGTACACATGTTGTGTTCTCTGTAATTTGGCCTGTTACCTTTTCATTTTATGTGTGTGGCAAAATAAATTGTTTAAATATGGTTTAAAATGGTATGTATGGTCGATGCCTACAGTATTATAAATTTTAATGTGTTCTCACCACACTAACGCACATAGAATGTTCTGGAATAAAATAATGTGCTTGGTACGCCACAGTGGCGAGTAGACAAACTAAAATGGAAAATTGTTAGTGCTGTTACGCTGTGATCATTCATTTCCCCGCTAGATGGATTTACTAATAATGGGCGGATTTTCCATAGTGAGGTGGAGCCATTGCTGTACCTCGTCCCCCTGTCACCCGCATTCAGGCGACGCTTCTTTCTAAAGAGAGTTTGCCTTGCAACACCTCCGCTCCTTTCTGTTCTCCATGATTATATCACTCAAAACTCACTCACTCAGTAATTATATCAATATAAATAATCAAATTAAATCATTATTATTACAATTACATTACAATTAGTAAATTGAAAGTGATTTATTCACTTTTAATAATGATTTAATATTTAATAATAACTTCTTAGGTTTTCGCGATCACGAAATGCTGCAAAGCTTTCGAAACGTCAGGGAAACCAATTTAAATAATATACGCGATTTAATCCGGTTAAACTTTGTTTTATTTTAATATTTAATTTCATTATTTTTATTGAAAAGTTTTTCCAAATGACTTGTGTCCTTGAGTCCTTACGTATGAATATCGATTCTGATAACTTCTCTTACAGGAATAACAGGGTTTTTGTTACATGTTGTAAAAAGGATAAAGCAAGTTACCGGTACATGTAATTATTAGAATTTTCACTGATTAGTTATTATAATTAAAAATAATAATTTAAAAACAAAGTAACTTTACTGGAAATTAATAATTATGGCACAATTTAGAGTTCTTACACTTATAGATGTTTTGTAGTGTCAATGTCACTGAAGTTTAACAATTTACAATTTTTGACTCAAATAATTTTGGCCGTTAATTCTTATTTTTTAATTTTTTTTCACATGTTCTGCTAAAACGAATTTTCTTTCTTTTGTCACAGCTTCAGGTTGGAAAGATATATGTAAATTATGTTTTACGCTATCGAATCCTGTTCTTATTTGACAAATATCATGTATCAATATCAGCGTATCTTTTACAAATATTATTTATTGCACTTTAATATCGTCAGTGTTCCACATTTCTGTAATTTTTTTACTTGATTTAGTAGATATTGTCAAACATGGCTTAATTAATCAGTAATTGTTATAAAAATTCACGAGTCCCGAAAATACATTTTTATTTCGGCCGCTTGGCGGCGCCCCAGTCGTGCACATAGCCAATAGGTATTATTATAATTTCAGATATGGATGTGTCTGGCGATCGTATATTGAGGGACTTATGGGTGCTAAAGTATCATCATGAGACAATTTATGAGAGGCTCTTAAGAGTTAAAAATAAGGGTATTGACAATTTATATCCATGGATGGTCAGATGTTCTGAAGATATACTGAATAGGTATGACACTATTACAAAATACTGTTAGGGTGTACGTAACGGGGCACTGAGGAAACGACAGAAAATTATTGATCGAAAATTTATTTTTGCAAAACGTTTTTTATGATCTTGTCGGATGGGGGACATCAAGGGGAGGATTATTTTTTCTGGGTTCAATAACCGCTGAGTTAGAAGGTCAAAACTAACCATGATTTTGAACGCATTCAGGACTTAGCAGTTTTTTGGTAGGATGTGGGTGAAGCAGAGTGGGGGTATACTATGGCTGTTGACCTTGACCTTTGAGCTTCGTCAAAGTCATTTATATTAATTAACACCGCGGTCGTCAACTTGAGGCTAAGGTCAGACGATTGACCTTTGACGTTAAGGTCAAGGGCAGGTTTTTGCCCGTAAGGTAAAGGTCAGTTTCTTGATCTATGACATAGTGGTCATCAATGTCAGATTTTTTGTCTTAAGGTCAATGCCAGATTTTTGACCGTAAGGTAAAGGTTAGTTTCTTGATCTATGACATAGTGGTTAAGGTATTTTTTTTGACATTTGAATTTGACGGTCAGGTCTTTGACCTTAAGGTCAGAACCCCAAAAAAGACGTGGCTGCTGTGGTGGAACTAAGTGTTAACAGTTAACAGACTCGGCTCACCCTGACTGCTCATGGTCAGACTTTGTCCTCTAGGGTTGGTTGGTTTTAAATTCGTGGAGCCAGAAGTTCGTGAAGAAGCTCCTGAGTGCAACGAGAGCACGAGGCCATAGCGTAGCAAGTGGGGGAGGTGGCGAGCGTAGTGAGCCACCGACCTCTTGAGCTTAGCTCTGGTCGAGTGTGCGAGTATAGCGAAGGGGCGACAAAGCGAGTCTTCTGGCGGAGCAAACTCAGAAGCACTATGTACTTAGGGTCAATGTCAATGAATTCGATGTTGACCAATAAAAAACCGGCCAATGCGAGTTGGACTCGCGCACTATGGCTTACGTACCACCCATAGATCTGATACCCCATAGAAACTGATTTAATTTATGAAAGTTCATCAAAGGTGCAGCACTACGCGTGGATGTAGTTATTCCAAAGTTTTGTTTTCACTTCTGTCCTCATGACTGCCTATTTTTTATTGTCCTCTTAAGAAACTAGGTCTTATTTTTAATCAATCGAATAATTAATATCATTACAGGTTTATAAGTATTTCACAAGAAACAAAGAACATCTTGGGTGAGAGTAAATCAAAATCAAGGCAGACATATCTCGCTAATCGTTTAAACATTTCTGTTGATACTGTTGAAGAAATCTGCAATAAAATACCTGCACTAAAGACCATTCGTGTAACAAAGGTAAGTTTTAACTAAGATCAGAATCAAATCAATTATTGTTGTTACGGATAATTCATGTCTCACCTCATATAAGTGTGCCCTAATGTTTAAATTTGTGCCTATATGGATTTAGAGATATTCATGAAAAACAGATTGTGCTGCGATGATTTTGCAAACGTCACCCCACCAAAAAGAAAAGTGAGTTATTGGACAACACGGCCAACAGAATCTCGGCCAAGTGGCCAAGTTGAGACGATTTAATTTTGTATTGGTCAACCCGGCCAACAATGAAAATGTCAAGTACTTCTGTACAGTCAGAAAAAAAAATCTTGTTCAAATAACGACTTGGTTTAAAAAAAAGAAATGTCTTCAATACAATAGATTTATTTCTGATCACGGGGTCGTGGGTGTGATGAACATAAGTGTTTGTGTTGGTCTGGGTGTTTCTTATGTATTCTAAGTATGTATTTACAAAAAAAAAAGTATATAAGTATTATATCCATTGTCTAGTACCCATAGTACAAGCTCTGCTTAGTTTGGGACTAGATGGTGTTGTGTAAAAATGTCCCAAAAGTATTTATTTATTTCAAAAATCAAAATTTTTTTACTTCGCATAATTAGGTTACTTCATTTTTATAACAAATTTATAATCGATTTACCACAACAACTCAGTAGATAACAAAAAGTCACAAAGACAAAGTCTACTACAACTGAAATTGTACTGAAATAGAAATAGGTACAATGAAACATTCTTGGTATTCACTCACGTACAAACATACCCCACATACGCACACACTCCCTACACAAACATTACACACTCTCACACACCCCACACAAACATAACACACTCTCAAGGCACTTTACAACAACTACTTAGAATTTAGGTTTTCTGAAATCACTGACTCCTGAAACACAGGTATAATGCCTAGCTCTGGAGTCAGGGTCATACTATGTTTGTACCAGTTTTATGTCAATAAAGAATTTATTTATTACATAAAATGGCGGATCTTGAAATAATCGCCACACTTAGTAATGGCATTTTAGAATGTCACGAAAAACTGACATTTGAAAGTAGTGTCATATTTTTCCTTCATATGTGGTTCCACATATGTTAAAAAGAGAACACTATAAATATCTTATCTGTAAAATTATATAGACAACAATTCCCTCTCCATTAGTAATTCCATTCTCAAAGGTACACACACCACACCATATCCATGACTTCTAACTACGTATTTAATTGAAATTATTTGTAATATTTAATTATTAGACAATTAAAATTGTCTTCAAATTATTAGGAGTTATGTTACGTCAAAGTAAAGCAATTGTAGATTCAGTTTAATACTCAGATGATAATAAACTCTATTGGCTATGTGCAAGATGGCGGTGGGGACAGTCAAATCGATCGCAGCGCAGGCTGTGGCAGAAATGCTAAACATATCAGGCCTGTGTTTTGTATTTCCACGCTAAATTCGCTGTCTTTTCGATGTTTTTGAGCTAAAGAAGGAAATGGGTAATAAGACTTGTTGTGTTGTGAAGTGCAAACATATGAGAAGAATAGATTATGTAAATTTTACAAGTTTCCTTGGAATTGGAGCAAATAAAAAATGTATATATAACTGCTTTAAAAAGGAAAAAGCAAGTTACTTATCCATATAATTATTACGATTTCACTGATTAGTTATATAATTAAAAATAATAATGTTAAAACAAAGCAACTTTACTGGAAATTAATAATTAAGACAAAATTTGGAGTACTTACATTTATGGATGCTTTGTTGAGTGTCAATAAAGAAAGAAAGAGAAAGAAATTTTTTATTTCAGTCTCGGTACAGGCGAGAAAAAAAAAACTAAAAATAGTATATTAACAATAAACTTAAAATTTACATGCCTGTATGTGACTAAAAAAGGCCACCACTATCTCAGCATATGCTACAACACCGAAATGTTGCAGCGCTGGTTTTCGGATGGGTCCCGATAGTGAGACCACGGGTAAAAACGAGCAAATAAATATAATTACAGTAAACCTAAATTATGTATTATTGTATATGAGACAAATGTGACAATTAGTTAGGTAATGCTTTAGAAAAATAAATGTCACTGAAGACACCCAATAATATTATTTTCGGCTCATATTAAATAACTTTGGCCGTTAATTCTTACTTTTTAGGGTTCCGTACCCGAAGGGTGCCAAACGGGACCATATTACTCTCGCTACGCTGTCCGTCCGTCCGTTCGTCTGTCTGTCTGTCTGTCTGTCACAGGGCTGTATCTTTGTAACGGTAATAGATAACCAGTTTTCACAGAATATGTGTTGCTATGAGGTGTATCACGACAAATACTAAAAACAAAAAAAAGTCTAAAACCAAAGGGGGAAACTACAAGAAACCTCAAAAAACATGCATTTTTTTCAACGTTTTTGTTCCTGCTCTATCTTTAAAACGGTAATATATACCAGCGTCAAACTTGGTCAGATTATAGTGCATATTATGTAGTTTAGCAACAAATACTAAAAATAAGACAAACATAGACATATGTGGTGGTACCTGAGCTGCGTAAGAAAGACATGCAAAAATTCATATTTCGCGCACTGTGCGTTGATGTCTTTTGATAAACTCTCGTAAATTAAATCAGTTTTTATGGGGTATCAGGTCGTTGAGAGGTACGGAACCCTTACTGCGCGAGTCCGACTCGCACTTGGCCGGTTTTTTAATTTTTCTCACATGTTCTGCTAAAGCAAATTTTCTTACTTTTGTGACAGCTTCAGGTTGGAAAGATATATTATCGTTTTATGCTTTCGAATCCTATTCTTATTTCACAAATATCAGCGTACCTTTTGCAAATATTATTAATTGCACTTTAATATCGTCAATGTTACATATTTCTAAGTCTTTATCTTTATTTGACTGCCTCGTTGGTCTAGTGGTCGCAAGCGCGACTGCTGAGCGTGGGGTCCTGGGTTCGATTCCCGGGTCGGGCAAACTGTTATTGGGTTTTTTCATTAGGAAATTCTTAGTAGCAGCCCGGAGTATGGATTTGTGCCCGGTTAATGGCAATAGGCTCGCCCCCTATTACATGGGACTATAACATAACTGGCGAAATGTGGGTGTACTATACACCTCTGCCTACCCCTTCGGGGAAATACAGGCGTGATGTTATGTTATGTTGTTTATCTTTATTATCAAAACGAGGCTGAATAACTAATTGAAAATAAATTTACGGTACCCGAAAATACGTTTTTTATTTCGGTCGCTAGGCAGCGCCCCGTCGTACACATAGACAATTAATAAAGTGCCAAATGCTATGTATGGATGTAGGTACTGATTTACATCCGTTAGCATTTTATTTCTTATTTATTGACAACACGAGTACCTAACCCTTCATTTTGAAGACCGTGGCGTATGTACGAAGTAATAAGGACTTTCGTGCGCGGTAATAGTGATCATACATTTAAAAATTACACATTTGGAGTAGATGTGGAACAAATTTTCCAATTTTCCGTAAAGACAAAATCTCGATAGGAGACAAAAATTAGCTGAGGAGACTCACACATCTCGCCATTATGAATTTGTATTTTTATTACCTAACCTCGTACGGCCTAACAACCTACTTTAAGTACATACAGTATGTAACAAAAACCCTGTTATTCCTGTGAGGTAGAAAGATAGATAGAATATTCTTTATCTACACTCGTATCGTAAAATTCGAATTATGAACTCGAAAGTAATGTCATAATGACATACTTTACGCACATGCACCTATAATAAAATTAAAAAGTTTCATTACGATACAGTTTGCTGAACAAAACAATGCGGTAATTTAATTTTTTTTCCATAACCGCACACTTCAGTCCAACTAAGGAGTTTTTAATGCCACTCCGACCCAACCAAGGAGTTTTCAAACCTTTTTTTTTGCAGTCGTACAGTTTGGCACCAATGAAGTACAAAAAATTCAGGGTGGCGCCACTTGTCATACATTGAAAATTTTTATCGTTTAAAATCGCGTTTTTGGCAGAACTTCGGATTGTCATATTGCTTTTTATTATATTTAAGTGTTTACATGCATATTTTTTGTATGATAAAACAGAGATTGACGGAATCCTGATAAGGATAGAAAATTAGTTCCGATTATAATGTTTTCGCCGGACTATATTTTATTATCTGTGAAGGTGCGCGGCCGCGTGCCACGGCCTACTGGATTTGGTCATCGTTACTTGTAAATTTATTGTAATTGTTTACGTTATTATTATGGTTTTGTATTTCGAAAGTTTTATTCTGGGCAAAAATATCTGACTACAGCAGTAAACTGAACTGAGGAGAATATTATGACCCCGCCTGAATTTCTGGATGCAGCAACGTAAATGACGAACAATCTTTTTTTACCAGAGAAATCAAGAAAAACAACGACAATGTTACCAAGATTTTGACTTTGGTATTTTATTTAAAATTGCATGAGTTTAGATAAAATAGTGTATGAAACTGACATAATTAGGTATTAAAACACTCGTGTGATACTATTAAAAACCTCGCCTACGGCTCGGTTTTTAAACTCACACTCGTGTTTTAATAACCCCTATTATGCAACAGTTTCATAAACTACTATTATTGTACACCAATAACATTATTAAACTTAGGACTAACATGTAAAATAAGGGTACATTGGCGGTCTTATCGCTAATAGCGATATCTTCCAGACAACCTAAGGATGGACAAGGAAGGCGTGAAAAATAGATGGGGGCAGTATACCACACATGTAGCACCACAGTGCACTTTCATAAAATTTACTAATATTTAATATAATAAATAAATAAATATTTACCTACCATAGAAAATATTACATGTATAAATATATAAAATAAATTCTAATATATATCCATAAATATATACCAAATATATACAATATGTACAAATGTAACAACAAATAATATTCTTTAATAAATAACAAAATAAAATACGTGTATACTATACCAGATGTTGCTACACATCTCACTAAAATAACAGTTTACACAGAGAGGTAATGTACGTTATCAGAATCGATATTCATATGTAAGGAACTAAGGACACAACTCATTTGAAAAAATTTTCAATAAAAATAATCAAATTGAATATTAAATCATTATTATTTGTAAATTAAAAGTGAATGTATCACTCAAAACTCACTCACTCAGTGATTATATCAATAAAAATAATCAAATTAAATATGAAATCATTATTACTTGTAAATTGAAAGTCATCAGCAATCACTTTTAATGATGATTTAATATTTAATTTGATTATTTTTATTGAAGAGTTTTTCCAAATGATATATGTCCTTACGTATGAATATCGATTCTGATAACGTACCTCACAGGAACAATAGGGTTTTTGTTACATGTTGTATATGGTCAGTAGTCGTTCAGACCCAAGCAAGTTGTATAAATCATGAAATATCGGCCCAACGAGCCAAGTGTGAGTCGGACTCACGCAGTAAGGGTTCCGTACCACCTGATACCCCATAGAAACTGATTTAATTTACGAGAGTTAATCAAAAGACATCAACGGGCGTATACGAAATGTGAATTTTTGCATGTCTTTCTTACGTAGGTACGACCGCATATGTCTATGTTTGCCGTGTTTTTAGTATTTGTTGCTAAACTACATAGTATGCATTATAATCAGACCAAGTTTGACGATGGTATGTAATACAGTTTTTAAGATAGAGCAGGAACAAAAACGTTGAAAAAAATGCATATTTTTCGAGGTTTATGTATGAGGACCCCCTCTGGTTTTATACTTTTTTTATTTTTAGTATTTGTCGTGATAGGCACCATAGTAACACATATTCTGTGAAAATTTCAACTGGTTATCTATTACCGTTACAAAGATAAGCCCTGTGACAATCAGACGGACGGACGGACAGACAGCGTAGCGAGAGTAATAGGGTCCCGTTAGCACCCTTTGGGTACGGAACCCTAAAAAGGGACATCTCTGTTTGGCTTATTTTGCATTTGATGTCCCTGTTTTAGGTCGTTGGGCCGATTTAGGTAGTTTTACAAATTGAAGTCTGGGCTGCAACTACTTGCACTTATTTTTAGTACATTGGGTCGTCATTTATATCGACTTAAAGGTTGAGCTTAGGCTACTATAACGTAAATTTGCCGGCGTGGAATCTTGCTCCTCTTGTTTTTGTTTTTGTTGAATTAATGAATCATTGATATAATTACAGTGTGTTTTCAGGTGAAACATTTTCTAGATTTCCTTATCACTGAGGGCTTTGATGTGGACGATATAACTAACAAACCTAGAGTCTTATCTGCATCTCAGAATACAGTAAAGCAGAGGCTGGATAAACTACGCGAATTGGGATTAAGTCAAATTAATTTAAATGTACTTTGTAGAAGTAAGAAAGATTTCAAAAAGTACTGTGAATCAATTGAGTCAATATGTAAAGAAAGTAAGTGCTCACTATGACATGAAGTTTATACCTAAAAGCTATTGGGCACTGGCAGTTTGTCGCCGGCTAGCTTTAAGTTCCTTTATTTCATTCATATTTGAAAGTGTTCCGTGTCTGCTCGGTCATTGGCGATTTGGTCTTTGACACATCACACAATCCAAACGAATTCAGAGGCAACCGCGCGAACAGCAAGTTCAAGAGAAGAGACTGCTTTCGGGTCACTTTACTTGGTCTCCAGTAAAGACCGTGTCAATAGAGCGTAATGGCTCTATAAAAGAAGTCACACCTAGCGGAGCGCGTCGCGAATGGTAGCGTTCACTCTGTTTTTTCTTACTTTTCTTATTTAGTAAACAATCTTGGCATGTCTTTTTAATGCAATTCAACGATAATAAATGTTAAAAGGACATCATGTTAACAATATTACACACTAAATAACATTTTTAACCTAATTACATGTGCAGAACTAGTAATTATATTTTAACAGTAGTAAATTGAAATGTCTATTTAAAGATTAGAGTTCATATTAAGGATCTACTTCTGTTCTTGTTTGGCATTTCTCCTTTTACGTCACTAAAAGTATCAATCGATGAATTAACCGATTATTGTACTTTTAGTTATAAAAACAAAAAACTTTGTTAATTTTGTAAAATATGCAAATCGTATCCATAGAAATCGTATCATCTTATCTCTTAACTATTATAAAATTGTAAACGTCTGTTTGTTTGTTCCAGCATCACGCTAAAACTACTGGACCGATTTTGATGATTTTTTTTTTAAAGAATTAAAACCAATGGATTGATGGATTGATTTTTTGAATGGATTTTTTTATTGTTTGAAAGCTGATGATCCGACTTAAAAACTGGTATGGGTTTTGAGAAAGAAAGAAACAAAGAAAAAAAAAAATTCGTGGGTTGCGTACTCACCCGACAGATCGAGGCTTCTATGCATTTGCACGAGCGGATAGTAATGTACGATGGAGTGGAGTGGAGTGGAGTGGACAGGGGATGGGACTGGGGATGGGACTGGGGACGGGGCAGGGGACGGGACTGGGGACGGGACAGTGGACGGGACAGGGGACGGAACATGGGACGGGAAATGGGACAGGACAGTGGGACGGCACATGGGATGGGACATAAGTAGTAGGGATTCGAGAGTTCTGAACCACTGATCCAAAGTCCCTTATTCGTCCGTCAGAGGGACAACGCAAACTAAAAAAAAAAAAAAAAAAAAAAAAAAAAAAAAAAAAAAGTTTGGTATCAAATTAGGGGTTTTGGACCACGCCCGATCGAATGCAAGCATCCGTTTTTTGATATCTTCAATGGATGGAAAGTTAGCTTCTTGCATTCATTAGGACCTACTTCATTTGTAATCACCTAATTACAGTATCGAGCTCTACTTTCCTTTATTAATTAATCTCGTTAAGGTGAGCTCCTTAAGGTTCTTAATCATCTGATGGTTTGCTAATGGCTTACATTTACTATAACTCACCACGTTTCTAGCTCAGGTATGCTATGTAATGTTGGTTGACACGAATCCTACAATAATCTAAATAAGACTATGTAATACTTTATTCAATCAACTTTATTCCCATTTTAATCTTACATCTTAAAATACGAATGAAAATAATTTAACAAAACTCAGCATAGAACATCCCTTGAATCTATACGCAAACTGAAGTAAAATTATTCTGAATTGTATTCATATTCCAGTCCCATCTTCAACATAAAAATACGATCGACGAAAACACCCGAAACATAAAAAAAATATAATCAACCTTATGCAATGCCCGTAAGGTGTACGTAACGTAGGTTAACCAATTTCCTGCATGCTTAAATTGCGTCATCTGCGCAGGTACATCGGTGGGCCATATAAAATGTGTAATACTGTACTTTACTTACCATCTAAATAGCAACATTCATAAAAATAATTGCATAATTCAGTATCAAATGTTACTGTTGTTGAATCTGCTTTTGGTAATAGAATTATCTATACTAATCTATATATATACTAATATTATAAAGAGGAAAGATTTGTATTTTTGTGCAACATACAGTTTTAAAGTAAATTTAGCTTAAAAATTTAAAAATGTTAATAATACATTTGACTTCCAAACGTTTAATTATATTATTTGTCAAGGAGATGATTTAAATATTTTATATTCATCTTTAAACGATACTGTAAAAAGTATAATTATTGCAAAATTTGCATTCGAAAAGAAAGATAGTCGTTGGAGTCTTAAAGACATTATATGTTTCGATATGAATGTTAATAAATTTAATCCGCTACGTGGTAGCTCATATATTGATCTTCCAAATGACATAAAAACTAAAACCGGCCAAGTGCGAGTCGGGCTCACACATTGAAGGGTTCCGGACCACCCATCGACCTTTTTTATTTTAAGTATTTGTCGTGATAGGGGTCATAGTCATAGCAACACATATTCTGAGAAAATTTCAACCGGCTACCTATTATCGTTCAAAAGATACAGCCCTGTGATAGACAGATGGACGGACGGACGGCGTAGCGAGAGAAATAGGGTCCCGTTTGGCACCCTTTGTGTACGGAACCCTAAAAAGCTACCATAAACGTAAAAAACGTGGACAATTTATGTTTTAAGTGGGCATTACTTTCGGGTTTATATCTTGTAAATAGAAACGTTGATAAGGTAACATCTTGTGCTATCCATGGAAATAAACATACATTTGATGGTATTTCTTTTCCAGTTAAAATCACCGACATGGCGAAAGTGGAGAAATTAAATATGATCAGTCTAAATGTTTTTGGATTAGAATTTAATAGAGAAAAAAAAGTTACATTCTATTGTAGGTCCGTTATTTTTAACTAACTAAATGTCGAAAATCTTATCACATCAATTTATTATACGTTTCCAACTATTCAAATTATCATTACTGCCATATCAAAAATGTACAACGGTTAGTTAGCAAGCAAATTTCAAATCATTGTCATGCTATCTATATATGTGATTCATGCTTACTTTACTTCCCGACAGAAAAAAAACATCAACAGCACGACGCGCTCACATTTGTACCGACTTACCAAATGGTGAAACTAAAAAAAGAATTGGTTTGATTAGCCAACATCAAATATAATAAAATAAAATTTGATAAATACCAAAATATGTTAAAAATATATTTTGTAATGTATGCTGATTCTGAAGATTTTTTACTGCCAATTTTGTCATGTCCCAATGATCAATCTAAAGCTTTTACACATAATATAAAAAAATATGATGTGTATAGTTTTGGGTATTATGTAAAGTGTTCGTATGACGATATATTATCAAAATATGAGACATATAGTGTCCAAAATTATGTACAAGTATTCATGAAACGTTTAAGTAAAGACCTAAAAACAATATTTGAAAAAATTGCTTCAAGCAATATCCTTTTCTGTGGACAAAGAAAGATAAAAAATATTATTTCAAACAATAAAATCTGTCATAGTTGTGAAACTGAATTAGCAGATAAACCTTTTTACGACTTTGATTGGCATTCTGGTAGGTATATTTAGAGGTGTTGCACATGAAATATGTAATTCTGAGTTCAGGAGTCATATTCCTGTTTTTTACATAACTTGAGTCATGAGATTTTTGTTATTTTTTTAAAATTATGACGCTCATTTTATTGTTCACGGATTAAGTTTTGATGACAGTGAAGTTGAAATAATACATTAGCTTTTCTAAAAAGTTAAAAAAAAATACAACAAGTTTGCTAAAGATTCGTAGATTCCTAAATTTTTTTTTATCATGTAGTTTACATTAGTTAACTAAAAATCTTCATAACGATCGATTTGGAGAATTAAAAAGAAACTTCCCTAATAATCAAAATTGTATTCGTTTAAGAATGAAAGGTGTTTATCCATATGAATTTATGACAAGTTATAATTGTTTAAAACTAACGTCACTACGCAACCAAGATCAATTATATAGCTCACTCACAGTTTCTCATATTAGAAACGACGATTACAATCATGCAAATGTAATCTGGCTACACTTTCATTGTCGTAGTACTATGTTAGATTAGTCAGACTTTTATTTGAAAACACATGTTTTGCTTTTGACTGATGTATTTTTTACAAGTTGATTTGGAGAACCCTGATGAACTCCATGACTTACATTCAGACTTTCCTTTATGTCCAGAAAATATTTGTGTGGGTAGTACTAAAGAAACGAAGTTAGTGTCAAACTTAAATAATAAATGTAAATATATAATTCATTACAGAAATCTAAAACAATGTATTAAAATGTGAATAAAGTTCATTAAAACCAAACATTAACTAAATCAGATTTTGAAAAAGACTTACAAGTTAATGAACAATCCTGTCTTTGGTAAGACGATGGAAAATATTGAAGAAAGGGTCAATGTAGAATTAGTAACACACTGGCAAAAATCACTGTAAAATTTTAGTTCCTCAAGATTTAATTGCAAAAACAGTGTTCCATAGATTATCAATATTTTCAGAAAATTTAGTTGCTGTTCAATTGCTGAAAACCAAATTAATATAAGTACCTATAACAAACCAATTTATTTAGGATTTTGAATTTTAGATATTTCAAAAACTCTTATGTATGATTGTCATTATAACTACATCTGTAAAAAGTTCAACGACAAAGTTAAGTTATTATATACAGATACTGATAGTTCGATGTATCGAATTTTTACAAATGATTTTTATGATAATATAAAACTAGACCTCCCTACATACTTTGATACATCAGACTATGACTTAAATAATGTTTTCGGATATCCAAAAAGATATAAAAATAAATTAGGTTATTTAAAAAAGAAAATAATGAAGAAATTTTAAAAGAATTGGTAGGTTGTTGGTTGAATTGGTAAGATCAAAAATGTATGCTTTTGATGTCGAGGATAAATTCATAGCAAAGTCAATTTTTTTTAAATTTCGGATAAGTATGCACTTTTAAAACGTTAATTATGAATCTAGTTGCACAGCAAAAGCGAAAGGTTTTGACAAAAGTATTACCAAAAAGATGAATATGGGGGATTATAAGTCATGTCTATTTAATAAAAATGTTCAATATTGTAGTATGCCTAGATTTAAATAATTATATGATAAACATGTTTTGTTATGTTTCTGAGTAAAAATTGTATGTTTTTAATATTTATGACAGTGAAGTTGAAATTATTCCTCAAAGTTAAGAAAAATACATTTCCTTTTCTAAAAAGTTAAAAATAAATAATCAACAAGTTAGATTCGTATAGTCAAGCTGGAATGTAACATTTCAACTTAATTATTACTGATAAACGATTTCGTAATTTACATGCACTCCTAACTTTCTAATCTAATTAGTAGATGGGATATAAACCCATGCAAACATCATAACTATAGTTAAATTTGTTGTTTTGTCATTGTTGTTTAAGTATTGTTTTTCGTTAAGCATGGCACTAATAATTGATATAGAAGGATTCATGATTAACGGAAAATTTACCATGAAAGAAGTTGCCGTGATGCATACCGAGAAAACGAAGTTTTGGCTGCCTGACGTCAACTTCAAAGCGCTAACATTCAAAGATCAGATGACTATCGCAAATGTATATATATGTGCAAAATAATATCCATGGTCTAAAATATGAAAACGAGCCCGAGGACCTAGCAATTGAGGAACTAAAATATCGTCTTAAACAAATTGATAAGGAAGTGCAACCTAAAACATGGCTGTATAAGGGCGACATATACGAGCGAGATTTGCTCAGAGAATTAGGATTCCCAGGCTGCAATATCGAAACATTAGGATGTCCTAAATTTACAAGAATCCTCGTTGAAGAGAACGAAATAAAGCATAGAATTCCGAGACAGTTACACACAAAATGCCTTAGACATGAACTCTATAAACGATCTGTAGCCGAACTACACTGCTCATTGATCGAAATTTTTATCTTCAGAGAATGGTTACAAAAACATCACAAAGGGTTTAATTGGATAAAATAAAGTGTGTGTGTGTATAATAGTTGTCTTAAATATTATGGTTTAAAGGTAATCTAAATACTAATAATGTAATTTATTACGAAAAACATGAACATTCTCCTGAACTACAACTATACAGCTGTAGGTATTTGTCATGAGTCAATAAAGACTTTATATTTTTTTTTTTTTTGAGCGATTTTTTCTTTCCACAATTTAAAATCTTTTTGCTTTATAAATGTTTTGGCACATTAGCTACCTCACTGTAATTATGTTCGCTTTAAGTAATAATTGTTTTCGTTGTTAACTCAGAATTTGATATTTTTAAATTATTGTATAAGTATGCAAAACTTTTTAATATTAGTGATACACAAGTAAATTATAATAATGATTCATATGTATATAGTTGTTAAGCTGTATGTTTTTATTATATTTAATTTGGAAATGTTTAACTTTTTATTACTTATGTTATAATTGTCTCTTTTCTGTTCACATTTACAATATATTCAATATTTAATTTTTTACACGTAAAGCAAATAAAAAAAAAAGCAAAAAGCAAGCGTTTTAATTTCAACAATAAAAAAAAAACATTTTTTTTCATATACTTATTGTACTAATACACAAACTTTTCTTTAAAAGTAAGAAAAAGAAATGTAAGTTAGCATGCAATGTTAAAAGTTATTTTTTACTTTATCAAAACTAAAAGTAATTTTTTTTTTACTTTCTCAAAACGGTTATCAAAAAATAATTTTATAAAATCTTTTTTTTTACTTTATCAAAACTGTAAAATGACTGATGTCTGATTTTTGTGTAGTTTTAAATTGACATTTTACTTCATTATCATCATCATTTCAGCCGAAAGACGTCCACTGCTGGACATAGGCCTCCCCCAAGCATCGCCACAACGACCGGTCCTGTGCCTTCCGCATCCAGCGGATTCCCGCGACCTTCACCAGGTCGTCGGTCCACCTTGTGGGGGGGCCTACCCACGCTGCGCCTTCCAGTACGCGGTCGCCACTCCAGAACTTTACTGCCCCATCGGCCATCCGTTCTGCGAGCAATGTGCCCCGCCCACTGCCACTTAAGTTTGGCAATTCTTCGGGCTATGTCGGTTACTTTCGTTCTCCTGCGAATCTCCTCATTTCTGATTCGATCACGCAGGGACACTCCGAGCATAGCACTCTCCATTGCCCGTTGAGTGACTTTGAGCCTTCTTATCAGGCCCATTGTGAGCGACCACGTTTCAGTACCGTAAGTAATTACTGGCAACACACACTGGTCAAAGACTTTCGTCTTGAGACACTGCGGTATTTAGGACGAGAAGATATTGCGTAGCTTCCCGAACGCTGCCCAACCGAGTCGGATTTGACGATTGACCTCTTTCTCGAAGTTGGACTTACCTAGCTGGACAGTTTGTCCTAGGTCAATCGTCAACAACTTCGAGTGTAGATTCTCCGATGTTTACGGGAATGGGTGCTATATGGGAATTCGACATAACCATTGTCTTGTCCATATTCATTTTAAGACCCACTCTATCAGAAGCTCTACTGAGGTCATCGAGCATTGTACCGAGGTCCTCCATGGTCTCAGCCATGACTACTATGTCGTCGGCAAACCGAAGGTGACTGATGTACTCGCCGTTTATGTTAATGCCTAGCCCCTTCCAGTCCAGAACCTTGAAGACATCCTCCAATGCAGCAGTGAACAGTTTCGGAGAGATCACATTTCCCTGTCTCACACCTCGCTGCAGAAGGATAGGTTTCGAGGCTTGGTCCTGTAATCGGACTGACATAGTGGCGTTTTCATACAAAGACTAACACTTTGATGTACCGATAGTTAATCTGGCACCGTTGAAGAGACTGTAGTACCGCCCAAGTCTCGATCGAATCGAAGGCTTTCTCGTAGTCCACAAACGCTAAACAAAGAGACAAGTTATACTCTTCGGTCTTCTATATAACCTGCCGCAGCGTATGTATGTGGTCTACGGTGCTAAAGCCTTTTCGGAAACCGGCTTGTTCGGGAGGCTGGAAGTCGTCAAACCTGCGCGAAAGACGGTTCGTAATGACTCTCGAAAACAGCTTGTAGACATGGCTCAGAAGTGAGATGGGCCTATAATTCTTCAGTAGAGCATTATCGCCCTTTTTGAAGAAGTGTACCACCACACCTCTGATCCATGCCTGTGGCGTTCTTCCCTCGAGAATGACGGAATCAAACAGCTTCTGAAGGGCCTTATGGATCGGTTTTCCACCCACCTTCAGGAGTTCGGCCGTAATTCCGTCATCACCCGGTGCCTTGTTGTTTTTGAGCTGCTTCAGAGCCATCATGTCTATTGGGCAGAGCCAGCTTGCAAAACTGAGGACCGACGATGGCAGAGTCGTATCCTCCAAGCCAGAGCTATTGAAAGAGGTCGAGAAGTTCTATGGAAAGTTATACACGTCCACCCGGACACCCGCTGTAAATCGAGCTCACAACCCAAGAGCTCGATTGACCCGACACTATACCGAAGATATCCCGGACGTCAGCCTGTACATTTTACTTATAGAGAGATAATTATTAAATTACAATTTTATTTTGTACTTTAATTATAACATTCAGTTATAATATAAAAACGACGTGTAATTCAAATTACCAATAAATGACTTGACTATTGACCATTTGAAGGAAAGATTTTTCCTACAAATGGCATTTTTTGATGTTTAAAAATTTTATAAAATTCTTTTTTGATAACAGTTTTGAGAAAGTAAAGAAAAGAAGAATTTACAGTTTTGATAAAGTAAAAAAAAACTATTTTTATATAAAAACTTTCCTACAAATGGTAATTTTACAGTTTTGACAAAGTAAAAAAAAACTTTCAACAATGCAAGCTAACTTACATTTCTTTTTCTTACTTTTAAAGAAAAGTTTGTGTATAAGTACAATAAGTATATGAAAAAAATTTGTTTTTTTTATTGTTGAAATTAAAATACTGCTTTACGTGTAAAAAAATAAATATTGAATATATTGTAAATGTGAACAGAAAAGAGACAATTATAACATAAGTAATAAAAAGTTAAACATTTCCAAATTAAAATATAATAAAAACATACAGCTTAACAACTATATAAATATGAATCATTATTATAATTTACTTGTGTATCACTAATATTAAAAAGTTTTGCATACTTATACAATAATTTAAAAATATCAAATTCTGAGTTAACAACGAAAACAATTATTACTTAAAGCGAACATAATTACAGTGAGGTAGCTAATGTGCCAAAACATTTATAAAGCAAAAAGATTTTAAATTGTGGAAAGAAAAAATCGCTCAAAAAAAAAAAAAATATAAAGTCTTTATTGACTCATGACAAATACCTACAGCTGTATAGTTGTAGTTCAGGAGAATGTTCATGTTTTTCGTAATAAATTACATTATTAGTATTTAGATTACCTTTAAACCATAATATTTAAAACAACTATTATACACACACACACTTTATTTTATCCAATTAAACCCTTTGTGATGTTTTTGTAACCATTCTCTGAAGATAAAAATTTCGATCAATGAGCAGTGTAGTTCGGCTACAGATCGTTTATAGAGTTCATGTCTAAGGCATTTTGTGTGTAACTGTCTCGGAATTCTATGCTTTATTTCGTTCTCTTCAACGAGGATTCTTGTAAATTTAGGACATCCTAATGTTTCGATATTGCAGCCTGGGAATCCTAATTCTCTGAGCAAATCTCGCTCGTATATGTCGCCCTTATACAGCCATGTTTTAGGTTGCACTTCCTTATCAATTTGTTTAAGACGATATTTTAGTTCCTCAATTGCTAGGTCCTCGGGCTCGTTTTCATATTTTAGACCATGGATATTATTTTGCACATATATATACATTTGCGATAGTCATCTGATCTTTGAATGTTAGCGCTTTGAAGTTGACGTCAGGCAGCCAAAACTTCGTTTTCTCGGTATGCATCACGGCAACTTCTTTCATGGTAAATTTTCCGTTAATCATGAATCCTTCTATATCAATTATTAGTGCCATGCTTAACGAAAAACAATACTTAAACAACAATGACAAAACAACAAATTTAACTATAGTTATGATGTTTGCATGGGTTTATATCCCATCTACTAATTAGATTAGAAAGTTAGGAGTGCATGTAAATTACGAAATCGTTTATCAGTAATAATTAAGTTGAAATGTTACATTCCAGCTTGACTATACGAATCTAACTTGTTGATTATTTATTTTTAACTTTTTAGAAAAGGAAATGTATTTTTCTTAACTTTGAGGAATAATTTCAACTTCACTGTCATAAATATTAAAAACATACAATTTTTACTCAGAAACATAACAAAACATGTTTATCATATAATTATTTAAATCTAGGCATACTACAATATTGAACATTTTTATTAAATAGACATGACTTATAATCCCCCATATTCATCTTTTTGGTAATACTTTTGTCAAAACCTTTCGCTTTTGCTGTGCAACTAGATTCATAATTAACGTTTTAAAAGTGCATACTTATCCGAAATTTAAAAAAAATTGACTTTGCTATGAATTTATCCTCGACATCAAAAGCATACATTTTTGATCTTACCAATTCAACCAACAACCTACCAATTCTTTTAAAATTTCTTCATTATTTTCTTTTTTAAATAACCTAATTTATTTTTATATCTTTTTGGATATCCGAAAACATTATTTAAGTCATAGTCTGATGTATCAAAGTATGTAGGGAGGTCTAGTTTTATATTATCATAAAAATCATTTGTAAAAATTCGATACATCGAACTATCAGTATCTGTATATAATAACTTAACTTTGTCGTTGAACTTTTTACAGATGTAGTTATAATGACAATCATACATAAGAGTTTTTGAAATATCTAAAATTCAAAATCCTAAATAAATTGGTTTGTTATAGGTACTTATATTAATTTGGTTTTCAGCAATTGAACAGCAACTAAATTTTCTGAAAATATTGATAATCTATGGAACACTGTTTTTGCAATTAAATCTTGAGGAACTAAAATTTTACAGTGATTTTTGCCAGTGTGTTACTAATTCTACATTGACCCTTTCTTCAATATTTTCCATCGTCTTACCAAAGACAGGATTGTTCATTAACTTGTAAGTCTTTTTCAAAATCTGATTTAGTTAATGTTTGGTTTTAATGAACTTTATTCACATTTTAATACATTGTTTTAGATTTCTGTAATGAATTATATATTTACATTTATTATTTAAGTTTGACACTAACTTCGTTTCTTTAGTACTACCCACACAAATATTTTCTGGACATAAAGGAAAGTCTGAATGTAAGTCATGGAGTTCATCAGGGTTCTCCAAATCAACTTGTAAAAAATACATCAGTCAAAAGCAAAACATGTGTTTTCAAATAAAAGTCTGACTAATCTAACATAGTACTACGACAATGAAAGTGTAGCCAGATTACATTTGCATGATTGTAATCGTCGTTTCTAATATGAGAAACTGTGAGTGAGCTATATAATTGATCTTGGTTGCGTAGTGACGTTAGTTTTAAACAATTATAACTTGTCATAAATTCATATGGATAAACACCTTTCATTCTTAAACGAATACAATTTTGATTATTAGGGAAGTTTCTTTTTAATTCTCCAAATCGATCGTTATGAAGATTTTTAGTTAACTAATGTAAACTACATGATAAAAAAAAATTTAGGAATCTACGAATCTTTAGCAAACTTGTTGTATTTTTTTTTAACTTTTTAGAAAAGCTAATGTATTATTTCAACTTCACTGTCATCAAAACTTAATCCGTGAACAATAAAATGAGCGTCATAATTTTAAAAAAATAACAAAAATCTCATGACTCAAGTTATGTAAAAAACAGGAATATGACTCCTGAACTCAGAATTACATATTTCATGTGCAACACCTCTAAATATACCTACCAGAATGCCAATCAAAGTCGTAAAAAGGTTTATCTGCTAATTCAGTTTCACAACTATGACAGATTTTATTGTTTGAAATAATATTTTTTATCTTTCTTTGTCCACAGAAAAGGATATTGCTTGAAGCAATTTTTTCAAATATTGTTTTTAGGTCTTTACTTAAACGTTTCATGAATACTTGTACATAATTTTGGACACTATATGTCTCATATTTTGATAATATATCGTCATACGAACACTTTACATAATACCCAAAACTATACACATCATATTTTTTTATATTATGTGTAAAAGCTTTAGATTGATCATTGGGACATGACAAAATTGGCAGTAAAAAATCTTCAGAATCAGCATACATTACAAAATATATTTTTAACATATTTTGGTATTTATCAAATTTTATTTTATTATATTTGATGTTGGCTAATCAAACCAATTCTTTTTTTAGTTTCACCATTTGGTAAGTCGGTACAAATGTGAGCGCGTCGTGCTGTTGATGTTTTTTTTCTGTCGGGAAGTAAAGTAAGCATGAATCACATATATAGATAGCATGACAATGATTTGAAATTTGCTTGCTAACTAACCGTTGTACATTTTTGATATGGCAGTAATGATAATTTGAATAGTTGGAAACGTATAATAAATTGATGTGATAAGATTTTCGAATTTAGTTAGTTAAAAATAACGGACCTACAATAGAATGTAACTTTTTTTTCTCTATTAAATTCTAATCCAAAAACATTTAGACTGATCATATTTAATTTCTCCACTTTCGCCATGTCGGTGATTTTAACTGGAAAAGAAATACCATCAAATGTATGTTTATTTCCATGGATAGCACAAGATGTTACCTTATCAACGTTTCTATTTACAAGATATAAACCCGAAAGTAATGCCCACTTAAAACATAAATTGTCCACGTTTTTTACGTTTATGGTAGCTTTTTAGGGTTCCGTACACAAAGGGTGCCAAACGGGACCCTATTTCTCTCGCTACGCCGTCCGTCCGTCCATCTGTCTATCACAGGGCTGTATCTTTTGAACGATAATAGGTAGCCGGTTGAAATTTTCTCAGAATATGTGTTGCTATGACTATGACCCCTATCACGACAAATACTTAAAATAAAAAAGGTCGATGGGTGGTCCGGAACCCTTCAATGTGTGAGCCCGACTCGCACTTGGCCGGTTTTAGTTTTTATGTCATTTGGAAGATCAATATATGAGCTACCACGTAGCGGATTAAATTTATTAACATTCATATCGAAACATATAATGTCTTTAAGACTCCAACGACTATCTTTCTTTTCGAATGCAAATTTTGCAATAATTATACTTTTTACAGTATCGTTTAAAGATGAATATAAAATATTTAAATCATCTCCTTGACAAATAATATAATTAAACGTTTGGAAGTCAAATGTATTATTAACATTTTTAAATTTTTAAGCTAAATTTACTTTAAAACTGTATGTTGCACAAAAATACAAATCTTTCCTCTTTATAATATTAGTATATATATAGATTAGTATAGATAATTCTATTACCAAAAGCAGATTCAACAACAGTAACATTTGATACTGAATTATGCAATTATTTTTATGAATGTTGCTATTTAGATGGTAAGTAAAGTACAGTATTACACATTTTATATGGCCCACCGATGTACCTGCGCAGATGACGCAATTTAAGCATGCAGGAAATTGGTTAACCTACGTTACGTACACCTTACGGGCATTGCATAAGGTTGATTATATTTTTTTTATGTTTCGGGTGTTTTCGTCGATCGTATTTTTATGTTGAAGATGGGACTGGAATATGAATACAATTCAGAATAATTTTACTTCAGTTTGCGTATAGATTCAAGGGATGTTCTATGCTGAGTTTTGTTAAATTATTTTCATTCGTATTTTAAGATGTAAGATTAAAATGGGAATAAAGTTGATTGAATAAAGTATTACATAGTCTTATTTAGATTATTGTAGGATTCGTGTCAACCAACATTACATAGCATACCTGAGCTAGAAACGTGGTGAGTTATAGTAAATGTAAGCCATTAGCAAACCATCAGATGATTAAGAACCTTAAGGAGCTCACCTTAACGAGATTAATTAATAAAGGAAAGTAGAGCTCGATACTGTAATTAGGTGATTACAAATGAAGTAGGTCCTAATGAATGCAAGAAGCTAACTTTCCATCCATTGAAGATATCAAAAAACGGATGCTTGCATTCGATCGGGCGTGGTCCAAAACCCCTAATTTGATACCAAACTTTTTTTTTTTTTTTTTTTTTTTAGTTTGCGTTGTCCCTCTGACGGACGAATAAGGGACTTTGGATCAGTGGTTCAGAACTCTCGAATCCCTACTACTGACATAGGATGGGACATGGGACAGGACATGGGACGGAACGATAGTGATTAGTGATATAGTGAGATAGTGGGACAGTGGGACAGTGGGCCGTGGGACAGTAGGACAGTGGCAGTGGGACGCTGGGACAGTGGGGCAGCGGGGCAGAGGGGTAGCGGGGCAGCGGGACAGCGAGGTAGCGGGGCAGTGGGGAAGCGGGGCATTGGGGCAGCTGGGCAGGTTGTGGGGCAGTGGGGCAGGTTGTGGGGCAGTGGGGCAGGTTGTGGGGCAGTGGGGTAGGGGGCAGCGGGGCAGACAGTGGGACAGTAGGGCAGTAATAGTGGGGCAGTGGGATTGCGTGGCAGTGGGGCAGCGGGGCAGTGGGGCAGCTGGGCAGGCTGTGGGGAAGTGGAATAGTGGGGCAGTGGAGAAGCGGGGTAGCGGGGCATTGGGATAGTGGGGCAGCGGGGCAGGCAGTGGGGCAGTGGGATAGTGGCGCAGTGGGGCAGCGGGGTTAGCGGGGCAGTGGGGTAGTGGGGCAGCGGGGCAGTGGGGCAGCGGGACAGTGGACTGGACTGGGCTGGACTGACGTGGGTTAGCAGAATTTAACGCGAGCGGAGCCGCGGGTAAAAGCTAGTAACTATTATAAAATTGTAAACGTCTGTTTGTTTGTTCCAGCATCACTCTAAAACTACTGGACCGATTTTGATGACTTGTTTTTTGTTTGAAAGCTAATAATCTGATTAAAAACTGGTATGGGTATTGAGAAAGAAAGAAAAAAAGATGAAAAAATTCGTGGGTTGCGTACTCACCCGACAGATCGAAGCTTCTATGCATTTGCATGAGCGGATAGTAATGTACGATGGAGTGGAGTGGAGTGGACAGGGGATGGGACTGGGGACGGGACAGGGGACGGGACTGGGGACGGGACAGGGGACGGGACTGGGGACGGGACAGGGGACGGAACATGGGACGGGAAATGGGACGGGACATGAGACGGGACGTGGGACAGGACAGTGGGACGGCACATGGGACGAAACATAGGACTGGACATAGGATGGGACATGGGACGGGACGATAGTGAGATAGTGAGACAGTGGGACAGGACATGGGACTATAGTGAGACGGTGGGAAAGTGGGACAGTGGGACAGTGGGACATGGGGGCAGTGGGACAGTGGACTGGACTGGACGGGACTGGACTGACGTGGGTTAGCAGAATTTAACGCGAGCGGAGCCGCGGGTAAAAGCTAGTAGTTTATAAAAGAAGTTATATTTAGTTACCTTGAACTATTGAAAAAATGGCCAAAAGCGAGTCGAGCTAGCAGTGGCAGATTTACATATTTGCCGCCAGTATGCATTTCAAATTTTGTTGAAATCGACGAGGGTACCTAGCGAGGTTTCGCAAAACGCCAAGAAAACATCACCGATTGTGAATTTTATTATCTACAGCACAATTTTTTTTTGGTTTTTTACGAAAACTACGTGAATTTATAATTAATATTTTGGTTTAGTTGCGTATTATAAATGTAACAGAATAGTTGCTTTAAATATACGCCAAAAACGCACAGGCAAAAAGGGCTGAATGCAATAAGAACGCAAAATGATCGTCGTCGGTCAATAACGAATCTTACTGACGATTTTAGCGCCCATCACGGAGCCCGCACCATCCGCACCGCCCTAAGGCCGTAACTGATATCACAAGAAATAGTTTTTGGGTATATTTCTGAGCGAATAAACGCTCAATCGTGTACTACTACCATAGTGTAATAAATACTAATAGTGAGTCAACTCCTTTGTCGCGGCGCAAACTTCCGACAGGCGACTACCTACCTACTGCCTAGTAGCTAAAAATATGCAAGGGTTGTTTTACAATATAATATTACATACATACATATGATCACGCCTGTTTCCCATTGGGGTAGGCAGAGACTACGGATTTCCACCTGCTACGATCCTGACACACCTCTCGCTTCATCTACGTTCATTAACCTCGTCATGCATGCTCGTCGGTTTAGAGTACTCTTAACCTGGCATTTTTTGAGAACGTCCGCGATTTGATGGCGATACGTTCGCCGAGGTCGTCCCCTTCCAACTCTTCCATCCACACTCGCTTCGTATACTTGTTTCGTCAATCTCCTCTCGTCCGTCCTCTCTATACTTATCTCCAAACCTTCTTAACCAGTGGCGGATTTACCACCAGGCTGAGTAGGCTGAAGCCTAGGGCGGCAAATTTGGGGCCAACATATTTTTATATCTTACAGAAATTAAAAAGATTCATATTTATTAAAAATAAATTGTAAAACTCTCGTAACTTAACTGATTGAATTTCATCGTCATCATCAACCGGATGGTTACCAGATAACTGAATATATTGTTTTTAAACTGTAACTAAGTGCAATAAAAAATATTTAATTACTGTATAATATTAATTATACAGTATAATAGGGTAGGTACAATATACAGTACAGTACAATAAAGCCAAAATATTATTTAAAAAAATTCGCGGTCGCCACTCCAGAACTTTACTGCCCCATCGGCCATCCGTTGTGCGAGCAATGTGCCCCGCCCACTGCCACTTAAGTTTGGCAATTCTTCGGGCTATGTCGGTTACTTTCGTTCTCCTGCGAATCTCCTCATTTCTGATTCAATGCAGGGGTGCGTTCACTAATATCGTCCGACGACAGCGCACGACGCCCGGAGCGTACTTTGATTGTTCAGTTACTCGGTGTGATCGTCCACACCAAACCAGACTGATGATTTGAGGTTTCAATTGTCATAATTGTCAGTGCTTCATTGTTCTAGAGCAGCCTTTCCCAAAGTGCGCGATAACGCCCCCTTGTGGGCGCTGCAGGCCTAAAGGGGGGCGGTAAGAGACCCAGAAAAAAAATGGGGGCGTTGTGTAAAGGCTTGAGGGGCGATTTGTAATTTCATCTAGCCGACTGAACTATCGACTTTCCACTACAACTTGAATTGGAACCGGATGTCAACAAACTTATTAAACAGCATCAGATTCATCGTTCACATTCGTTTTTATATAAGAATCGACTGTTTGTTTTATTTTGAATAAAAGATACTCTGTCTGAATACTATAAAGGTGCGTTTCAATAATCATTCTCATTGGCAGGTGTAGCCCGTAAGAATTAACTTGAGACCTGAGCGCCATTGTGTACTACCTACTGCGCTTAGGTCTCAAGTTAACTCTTGCGGGTTATAGTAAAAGTCTCGTTTAGAATGAATGTTTAATCTCCGCTAATTTAGCTTACAATAATTAATTAATTTAATTTGAAGTTATAGTGGTTTTTAAGTAGGTGAAAAAATGGGGGCGTAAAAAATAATTTATTCTCAAAATGGGCAGTAGACAAATAAGTTTGGGAACCACTGTTCTAGAGTGAGTTTTATAAGGTCGCCCGAAGTCGTTCCGTAACTTTGTGCAAATCGTCAATGATCGAGCGAAATTCGCACCAGGTGACTTTCACACCGAGTGCTTTATAAGTTATATAACTGAACGTAGCTCAGGGGTGAATAGGGACAAAAGTGAACAAGTATTTTAACTTTGAAATAAGACAGTTTGTTGCCCACAAATACTAGAATATTAGCCATATTATGGCAGACCATTTTTGACGTCTTTGTGGGCAACAAACTATTTTATTTCTATTTTTTTAGACGACGTCTGTGGTATAGTTGTTCGAGTATAGGACTACTGAACACGAGGTCGTGGGTTCGATTCCCACAGGACACAAATATTTGTGTGATAAAAATAAGTGTTGGTGTTGGTCTGGGTGTTTTTTTATGTATTATAAGATAAGATAAAGTTTATTGGGCACCATTATTACAAGTATAACAAGGTACAAGAGCACGATAGTAGCTGCAGTAGTATGCACTGTGTCGCTGCTGCCATCGCCCACCTCCACATTCTACAGGAATATAATGCAATAACTGTGCTTGAAAAACATGATCACAAATAAAACCAGTGAAATAAATATAAGTATGTATTTACAACAAAAAAAAAGGTATATAAATATTATATCCATTGTCTAGTACCCATAGTACGGTCGACCGCAAGTCGGTGGTAACACTTTGACATTAGCAACATCTTTATTTCGTAAGCAGTAAGGGCGGTTTTCGAATTGAAGTGTTACCACTGTCATGCAGTGGACTGTACAAGCTCTGCTTAGTTTGGGACTAGATGGTACCTACTGTGTAAAAAATGACCCTAAAATATTTACCTATAATTATTTCAATGTGAAATCTTTGCCCACTTTCGTCCATATTCACTCCATTTTACGGTACTTTAGTAGGTACCTCCTAAATAAACCTAGCAAATATGGTCACGCACTCACGCCGACTACGCCCACCGCCTCTAGCTATGGTAAATAATGAAAATGTAATTTCTTCTTACAGGTGATAATACATAGCACATTGAAGATAACTACAGTACCTACTGTGAAAGTTACTGCAAAAACTCATGCTTGGAAATTCGAACATTATTTTGACATCCTTCGAGAAAAATCGAAATTGCTGTACTGGTGAAATACACGCGAGCAGCGGCCGGCAATATTAGTATGAAAATCCATATTTGTCACTGAGCTATAACATTTTTCCTGTTTAGCGGCCAAATAAATTACTATGAAAACTCATATCTATCGTGTTATTTAAAAATGGAACGAACTTTTTACTCCGAAAAATAGCAACCAAGGAGGTTACTTATCAAAGATTTTATATAAATATCGAACTGGCTTGCAAATAGAACTGTTTAAAGTAAAAAAACAAATGAGTATCGAGGAAAATTGTTGTTGTTCTTCGTCATTGATTCTAGAATTTACATAGGTACGGACGACCGCACGTCGGTGGTAACACTTTGACATTAGCAGCATCTTTATTTCGTAAGCAGTAAGGACGGTTTTTTAATTGAAGTGTTACCACTGTCATGCAGTCGACTGTACAGACTGTACAGTCGACTCTGACCGCTTCAATTTTTACAAAAAGAAAAAGGCGTCACTTATCCCCACCATATATTTCGGTTCAGTTGAACAGACCCCTAACGTTTATTAAAAATACAAGAAGTGGCTATTCACCCTTTCGGGTGAGTTTGTTTCGGGTAATTCGCCACCTAAGTCTTCAAATCCACGATAATAGCACAGTATAAAGATATACAGTAGGCCGACGCCTTTGATCTTGTAGTAAACGCCGACAACGTCTAGACGTAGACAGTGTCGCGACCCCAGTTTTACTATCTATACAGTTGCGTGACGAATGTACTTGCGCAGAGCAACGGCGTGGGGCGGGGCCTTGCGGGGCGTCGGGAGACGCGGGACGAGAGCGCCCAACTCACTTAGCTTGTGGGATCGATTGACGCGGGGTCTCGCGAGAGTGTTTTGCAATATTGTGATTTTAAATGCCGCTTACAACTGTTTTCTTTTTTAGGCCCCCCACAAGGTGGACCGACGACCTGGTGAAGGTCGCGGGAATCCGCTGGATGCGGAAGGCACAGGACCGGTCGTTGTGGCGATGCTTGGGGGAGGCCTATGTCCAACAGTGGACGTCTTTCGGCTGAAATGATGATGATGGTGAAATGCCGTTTAGTAAGTTCTATCGAGTACAATGGTGAACACAAACTGTTCTGTCTATGGATGTAGTTCGACTTCTAAAAAGAACAAGGATCTAAAATTTCATAGATTTCCCCGTGATGCGTAGGTATAGGTACCAAGGTAATAAGAATAAATCCGCATGAAGTTTCGAAAAAATATAGGTATTAACTAATACCTGTTTTTAGGGTACTAATAATATAGTATTCAAGTCATCGATCTATACTATAATAAAATTGTAAAGGTCGAAAAGTCTATACATTGAGTTTTTTTTCACCAAAAATTGGCTAAGGAGACTAGAAATAAGCAATAGAACACGAATCAATCGTTTTTAGAATTTATGTCTGTCTGTTTGTTACCTCATCACGTGAAAACAGCTGAACGGATCTAATAAATAATAAAACTTTGCATTTGTATAGGTATTAGTCTAACTTAAAAGATGGGTATGTATCTTAATCGGTTGAGTAGATCCAGCGATACAGCTTGACCCCTCTATTGTATTAAGTTGCGTACGAAGTAGAGGTAATGATTGCTGGTTGGTTCCAGGTTCCTAAAAATACAACTACATGTCGTTAGTATTATAGAAAATATTGAATAACGTAACATAGTCAGCCCATTACTGGCCCACTGCTGGTGGACATGGGCCTCTTCTCGGAATGAGAAGAGTTAGGGAAATGGATATTGTTAGTGTAATAGATTATGTTAACATAATCAGCTCATTACTGTCCCACTGCTGAGCACGGCCCTCTTAGAACGAGAAGAGTTAAGAAACTAGAAAATAAAGAATAACATAACATAGTCAGCTCATTGCAGCTGTCCCACTGCTGGGTATGAGCCTCTTCTCAAAATGAGAAGAGTTAACGAACAGGATATTATTAGTGTTATAGAATAACATAACATTATCAGCCCATTACTGTCCCACCTGCTGGGCACGGGCCTCTTAGAATGAGAAGAGTTAAAGAACTGGATGTGGTTAGTGTTATAGAATTACATAGGCATCTTTTCAGAATGAGAAGAGTTTAGGGCTAATTCCATTACCTTTCCCGGTTGGTTGTAATAACAAAATATAGAATGGTAGGTGAATAGTGTAATCGTCTGTGTAGGCGCTTATGTATATTAGAAGACATTGTGTTCATAAATATGACGTGATTCCGACATCCACGCGGGCGGAGTCGCGGGCACAGCTAGTCTATAATAAAACAAGTTTAACCGGATTGTATCGCGTTGCGTTGCGGTTAAACTTGTTTTATTATAATAATAATAATTAATAATAATGTGTAGTGATCGCGTAAACCTAAGAAATTATCATCGATCTATGTTATGATTATGTGTTCAAGTCAATTTTCTCGCACTACGCGTCATAGATCGCGGGTCAGTGAACTCTTCATCATCATCATCATCATTCCAGCCGAAAAACGTCCACTGCTGGGCAAAGGCCTCCCCCAAATGGGGGGATATGCCATAATCGCTACGCTTGGCAGGCGGGTTGGCGATCGCAGTTGGTTGTTTAAATACTCAGAGAACGCTGCTGCCCATCCTCTGGTGAATCCCATACGGCCAAAATTAATATCCAATCTATCCACGATTTGCCCTACTAGAGATAGGAATTTGACATAAGCTCCATACAAAATATGTCAAATTTCTATCTCTAGCAGGGTAAATCGTGAATGGATTGGATATTAATTTTGGCCGTTAGTCGACTTTTACGACACCCCATGAGAAGAGGGAGGGTGGTGCAATTCTTTACGTCCGGCACCACATGGAGTGAACTTTTATCGGGTCTATTTTAGTTTTTAGCATTTAAATTTTTATGAACAGCAACCGTAATGGAAAAAAAATATTTATGAGAATAATGTGATTTAAAATAATTATTTAATTTTATATACAACGTGTTATTGAAATAATTCGAAACCCTCTTAAGGGGTCAATGTACTCATCAGTACGAACAACTTTTACTAAAGGACCAAACCTGAATTCGCGAAAAAAAAATCAGTTGGTCCCTACATTTGTGTTCACTTAACCCGATGAAATCGATGTCATACTTACTTACACTTATGTCGATTCATGTGAACAAAAATGTAGTGGACAACTGTTTTTTTTCGCGATTTCAGGGTTGGTCCCATAGTAAAAGTTGTTCATACTGATGAGTACATTGACCCCTTAAGAGGGTTTCAGTTATTTCAATAACACGTTGTAAAATGAAAAATCGTCAGTAGCAAAACGTCGTACCTTCGATTTAGGGAGAAAGAGGTTATAGAGAGAGAACCATGGCACACAAGAGGGACTCAGGGCACTCCGACTCGGATAGATTAGGTTTAAATACCTCGTATCAATGTCGACGTTTTTATATTTAATATTGTTGAGATTCGTCATTTTATTTTTATTAATATGCATGCCGTAAGGCAGAATATGGAGATGCCAATATACTCTTATAACCTAAGACATCAATAATCATATTATATCGCAAATTTAATAAATTAATTGAATTAAATGATCATTATTATATTCCCAATTTTGTGACAACCCTTGCATATTTACGACGGAAAGCGTTAGTACCTAGACCTACACGGGTGGCGGCATCGCCCGACATCAAAGGCGTCCGACAACTGTATAGGTATATGGTTAAACCATAAGGAAAAAGAAGATTAGGTACCTATTCTATGGTTAAACTGTGGTCGCGACAATGTATGGAGGCCAGAATTATCACAAGTAAACAATATTTATTTATTTATTTCAGATCAACATCGAACTTAATATAAACAATAAGTGATTAACAATTAAGAAGGTAATTACTTAGGTAGTATTAAATAGTACATTATGATACAAGTGAGCTAAGTTGACTATTATACTCGAGGCTGGATTGCAGCCCGAGCCGAAGGCGAGGGCGTAATGGAGCCGAGAGTATAATAGTCAAAGCTCACGCGTGTCATACGACGTTTTTCAACACACTTGCGAGGAAAAAAACATAAATTACACATTTTATACAAATATTGAATATGTGAAAAATTATAAAAATGGCGCGCGGATCGCGCGGTGACATACAGCTATGCGCGCGCAGGTGGTCGAAGGAAACCGCCATACAGCCTAATATAAAAATATAAATAGTTTTTTTTATTTATAACACAAATTAATATTAATTTGTTGACAAAAATTAATAATTTGATGAAATGAAATGTTTATTTAGCATATTTTAATTAATACAGTTGATTTATTCCCAAAAATGTTTAATTTAGTTCAGGCATAAAAACTCTGCTGCGATTTAAAAATAAACTGTAAAGTAAAAAGCACTACTGCAATAATATAATGAAAAAAGCACGCGTGCGTTATAAGCCACATTATGAACCTAAAAGCGATGCAATAAGAGCCACTTTACGAGCAAGTGTGTTGAAATAGTAGTTTATCTACACTCGTATCGTAAAATTCGAATTATGAACTCGAAAGTAATGTCATAATGACATACTTTACGCACATGCATCTGTAATAAATTTAAAAAGTTTCATTACGATACAGTTTGCTGAACAAAACAATGCGGTAATTTAATTTTTTTTCCATAACCGCACACTTCAGGCCAACTAAGGAGTTTTTAATGCCACTTCGACCCAACCAAGGAGTTTTCAAACCTTTTTTTTAGCAGTCGTACAGTTTGGCACCGATGAGTACACAAAATTCAGGGTGGCGCCACTTGTCATACATTGAAAATTTTTATCGTTTAAAATCGCGTTTTTGGCAGAACTTTGGATTGTCATATTGCTTTTAATTATATTTAAGTGTTTACGGGCATATTTTTTGTATGATAAAACAGAGATTGACGGAATCCTGACAAGGATAGAAAATTAGTTCCGATTATAATGTTTTCGCCAGACTATATTTTATTATCTGTGTAGGCGGGCGGCAGCGCGCGTGCGCGGCCGCGCGCCACTTCCTATTGGATTTGGTCATCGTTACTTGTAAATTTATTGTTATTGTTTACGTTATTATTATGGTTTGGAACTCGAAAGTTTTATTCTGGGCAAAAATATCTGAGTACAGCAGTGATACTGAACTGAGGAGAATATGACCCCGCCTGAATTTCTGGATGCAGCAACGTAAATGACGAACAATCTTTTACCAGAGAAATCAAGTAAAACAACGACAATGTTACGAAGATTTTGACTTTAGTATTTTATTTAAAATTGTATGAGTTTAGATAAAATAGTGTATGAAACTGACATAATTAGGTATTAAAACACTCGTGTGATACTATTAAAAACCTCGCCTACGGCTCGGTTTTTAAACTCAAACTAAAAAAAAAAGGTTTGAAAACTCCTTGGTTGGGTCGAAGTGGCATTAAAAACTCCTTAGTTGGGCTGAAGTGTGCGGTTATGGAAAAAAAATCAAATTACCGCATTGTTTTGTTCAGCAAACTGTATCGTAATGAAACTTTTTAAATTTAATACAGGTGCATGTGCGTAAAGTATGTACTTTACGCACATGCACCTGTAATGAATGCGGAAAAAACAATGCGGTAATTTAATTTTTTTTTCCATAACCGCACACTTCAGCCCAACTAAGGAGTTTTTAATGCCACTTCCACCCAACTAAGGAGTTTACAAACCTTTTTTTTTGCAGTCGTACAGTTTAGCACCAATGAGTACACAAAATTCAGGGTGGCGCCACTTGTCATACATTGAAAATTTTTATCGTTTAAAATCGCGTTTTTGGCAGAACTTTGGATTGTCATATTGCTTTTAATTATATTTAAGTGTTTACGGGCATATTTTTTGTATGATAAAACCAAAGACATTTCCATACTGTACGTCAGTATAATACCTTTATGGATAAAACAGAGATTGACGGAATCCTGACAAGGATAGAGCTATTATCATTATGTAGCTCATGTCGACACGATAGAAGAAGAAGACAAGGATAGAAAATTAGTTCCGATTATATTGTTTTCGCCAGACTATATTTTATTATCTGTGTAGGCGAGCGGCAGCACGCGTGCGCGGCCGCGCGCCACGGCCTACTGGATTTGGTCCAGTGGCGGTTCTGGGGGGGGGGGGGTCGTAGGGGTCATGACCCCCCCCAAAATCGTACACGTCAAATTGACAAATCTCCTAAAAATAGACAATTTACAAAAATAAATTATTGTCTTCCTGCTTAAACGTCCAAAAGTAAACAATGAAATCAAAACTAGGTAAGTACTACCTACTTACATCACACGACATCTACTCGTACGTCAAAAAATACCTAACATTATTTGAGAGATTTGTTTATGTACCGAAGTTCAATTTACAGCATAGGTATTATTTTGCTCAAAATAAAGTATGAATGATAATTCCAGATTAATGACAAATAATATCACATACGACGGCGGTAGTTCATTTTGTTGAACGGTTTGCGCTACATTAAATGAGCCTGCCGTTCTTCTTCTGTCGTATCGACATAAGCTACATAATGATAATAGCTCATGCCGTGGCCAAAAGATTAGTCAGTCAGCAGGTTGGTAGCGGGGCTGACTGCCCAGGCTGCGCCGGACGATCAATTAAATATCATCACTCGTGGAGGCTCTTTTAAGAGGATGACAACACCTAAAAAATCAGACCTCTGCGGTCACTGTCGTTTCGTACAGAACTGAAAGAGAGGCAACGAGCCGGGGGACGTCAGATACGCCGCTCAACTTGAATGAAAATTAACAATGTTTTTGTTTAATAAAAAACTAAAAGCTTATTTGAAAAACAGAAACAACAAATGTTTAGATTATTGTCTTTCTCAAATGTTTTCTTAATTTTATTTATAATATTTAGTAAATAATAGAGATTGTTTGCATGTTTTAAGAGGTTAGTTTACAATTCTTTTCTATCGAGAAAACTTCAAGAAAACGTGTTTTGGGCACAATACAGTTACAGAAAATACGATCAAGATTAACATTTTTTTTTTTCACTGCCACAAACTGAATAGATACAGCTAAAAATGTTTTTAAAAGAAGCCTATTTGGCGTATTTGGCTGTTGTCAGCGTCTTAATGCGCCCCATACAGCCTGCCGTTGCGATTGAAGCTTTGGCGGTGAAAAAATTTTCGCGCTCGCTTCGCTCGCGCTTCTTCATTAACGTACATAGCCTACAGTTCCAAAAAATACACTTAAATTAAAGTCAATTTTTAGCATAAATATGAGAAATTCGCGCTCGCTTCGCTCGCGTTTGTTCCCAACGTTCGTTTCATCTTTGTTGACGTTCATTTTTCAAGTAACTATACTGTTACATAATAAAGTAACTCCAAACTTTACCTTGTCATTGCGAAAAAAAAAATAGGACCTTAAAACTGTACGAAAGCCAAGTTGACCCCCCCCAAAATCTTGGGCTGGAACCGCGCCTGATTTGGTCATCGTTACTTGTAAATTTATTGTTATTTTTACGTTATTATTATGGTTTTGTAAGTCGAAAGTTTTATTCTGGGCAAAAATATCTGACTACAGCAGTTCAGTAACTGAGGAGAATATGACCCCGCCTGAATTTCTGGATGCAACAACGTAAATGACGAACAATCTTTTACCAGAGAAATCAAGAAAAACAACGACAATGTTACAAAGATTTTGACTTTAGTATTTTATTTAAAATTGTATGAGTTTAGATAAAATAGTGTATGAAACTGACATAATTAGGTATTAAAACACTCGTGTGATACTATTAAAAACCTCGCCTACGGCTCTGTTTTTAAACTCACACTCGTGTTTTAATAACCCCTATTATGCAACAGTTTCATAAACTACTATTATGAAATTGTACATCTTTATAAATGAGCGACTGACATATATTTTCGACTTTTCCTCTTACTTACAAACACATAAATATAACATCACGCCTGTATTTCCCCGAAGGGGTAGGCAATGTGGGTAATAGTACACCCACATTTCGCCAGTTATGTTATAGTCCCATGTAATAGGACTATAACTTAGTACTTGGTCCTCTTACTTAGTATTAAGTTTTCTGTTTTGAAATTTAATTGTATATCGGAGATGTAAGTTTTCAAAAATTCGGTCACGCGGTCTCATAGACACCACGAAAATATGAAGTTTGCACAGACCTACTTATAATCAAAGGAAGTTTGAGTACCAACATGATGGGTCTGCATCTCAGTTTCGGAAAAATAAGCTTTCAAAAATTTGCTCGCTCTCTTATGCTTAGGTAATAGATCTGTGCTTATGTCTTGTTCTTCCTAGGTGCTTGTACTCAACATGTATACAAGAAAGAGATAGCAAGAATTTAAGAGCTGTCAATTTAATCAGAATAAAAAAAATCTAAAAGGTTTAGACGTGACGCTGGATTATACGAACAAATGCTTCACGTAGAATAATACAGCTAAAAAAACAAAAAATCACGCAAACACATACACGCGTCGCCATGCATTTATGTAGGTATTTATATAATTTTTAGATCATATAGGTGGTCTGAATTTGTATTACTGTGGATAAAAAACCAGGATATGCTTTTCTCCATCATGTGGAAACGGATCAACTCAGTCTATCGCAGTCCACTGCTGGAAATAGGCCTCTCTCAAATTGTGTCACAACACTCAGTCCTCTGCCTTCCGCATCCAGTCTCCCAGCTACTTTCATCAGGTCGTCGGTCAACCTGGCTGGGGGGCGCCATACACTGCGTTGCGTTATGTGAAAACGGATGCTAACTCAATTCTTTATTAATTCTCGGAGACGACACACGATTTGTAACAGCACACATATTGAGTTAATAAACCGATTAAACTTGATTTATTATAATTAACTAATTAATGAACTATTAATAAGACTGCCTCGTTGGTGTAGTCGTTGCAAGCGCGACTGCTGAGCGTGGGGTCCTGGGTTCGATTCCCGGGTCAGGCAAAGTGTTATTGGGTTTTTTCATTAGGAAATTCTCAGTAGCAGCCCGGAGTCTGGATTTGTGCCCGGTCAATGGCAATAGGCTCGCCCCCTATTACATGGGACTATAACATAACTGGCGAAATGTGGGTGTGCTATTACACCTCTGCCTACCCCTTCGGGGAAATACAGGCGTGATGTTATGTTATTATAATTAGGTATTTAATAGTATAATAATAAATATAATACTATGTACTTCAAAGAAAGGCTTAATATTTAATAATAGTAATATTGACTTTACGCGAGTGCGACGCGAAAACCCTTCAACGTGTCCCTTACTGCTGACGCTGAGGCCAGTATGGGACGCTCCCTCACTTACCGCACGATTGCTGTCTATACGGCTTCGTCGTACCTCTGTATTAACATCCTTACTCTGTGATAATAGCCTACCTTCTAGCGTACCTACCTTTAAAGGGATCGAACAGTCGGGGCTTGCGTCGCCTCACGCTTGCGCGCGCCAGACGTCAGATGCGGTCAAGGCCCCCCAAAATACTGCGATATATTTGGGTGTAAGTCATGGAACTACGTGGTAAAAGACACTCAAAAACAACGCCAGAGCTTAGTTTCTTAAGTTTTACCAAAAATTAGGAAAAGTAAGTGATATTTTCACAAGTATCATTTATTCTCCTGTTCATAAATATTTTTTCTTATTCGTTAGTCAAAAGTACCTATAAATGATAACTACTGTTTTTTTTTCTCTTTCTCTCTGTCCGTGGGTCATTTATAGGTACAGTCGACTGCATGACAGTGGTAACACTTCACTTCGAAAACCGCACTTAAAGATGCTCTAATGTCAAAGTGTTACCACCGACGACGTGCGGTCGACCGTACTATAGTATTATATTATCTGTGACCGTACTAAACTTTTTTACTACTATTATCATTTAGTGCAAATTATCTAAATAGGTAGGTATCTACCTAAATAAATAAAAAATATAATGTAAGTAAATGTAAATTTCTTATTACGAAAAACTAGGATAAAATAATGATTTCATAGTAAAGAACAGTCTAAAATATTTTTTCCAACTAAATCAAGACGTAGTAACGCATTTAACATTTAGCAGCCCCTGGCAGTACGCTCGGACGACAGACAGAGGACGTTAGGTTATAAGGCGGAATTTGAGGTCCGTGCAAGAGATTTATTTATATACTCGTATTATTACCTATTCAATGTTAAGGGGTCATTATGACCAACTTTTACTATGGGACCAACCCTGAAATCGCGAAAAAAACTGATCCTAACATTTTGTCGATTTATGTGAACACTAATGTAGGGATCATCTGATATTTTTTTCGCGATTTCAGTGTTAGACCCATAGTAAAACTTGTTCATAATTATGAGTACAATGACCCCTCAAGTTTTGTGTAAATTGTTAATAAGGCTGTATATACCCATATTTTGCAATTAAATTAATCAATGTTTTAGGAATTGTAAAACAATAAAACAAAATTGTTTATAAATAAAAACCTTTACAAAACCTTCACAAACATTATTGAACTTTATTTTGCTAAAAGCAATATTTCCAGTATTAGAAATATAGGAAATGTACCATTTCCAATGATGATACAAAACTCAAATAAGCCACACCACAAATTAAATTAATTTCTGAAAAAAGGCCATTCAAACCTTTTATCCAGTGGTGGCTTGCTTTGTCTAAATTAGAAACATGATTTTTATTTCTTAGATTTCAATTTGTCACATCAGCAATGAATTTTTAGTTTTCACAGCTTATGTCAGTTGGAATAGAACTCGAGATAATTAACTGTTACATCACATTTTGCTACTGAGAGTAAATTCATTGAAACATGTTTTGTAAATATTTTTGTAGTTGATAATTAAAATATTTCTTAATGTATCACTAAATTTTATTTTTCATATAATACATATATATTATGGAATCCAATAACCCATTAGTGGATTTATTATATTCTAGTGCAAAGTTTGAGCAAACTAGTGAAGTTTGAGAGTCAACTCTTACTCAAACTACTAGAACTCAAACATATTGGAAATAATAAAAAATTCAATTTTAACACCACCTAGAAATTATAGTAGGTAATAAGACCTGAGGTATCACAGGCAGGTTATTACTCAACTTTAACTTCTAATCATATTTTCTTGATATCATAAGCCTACAGCCAATTTTAACAACAAATTAACTGCACTATTTTCACAGTATATTGGTTAAGATCCACAATTTCAATCATTGTGACTCAAGCTTAAAACTTTCTGGAATCCGCAACAAATTTAATTAGAGGCATTGAAATACAACTACTTCAAATAAGTCAATACATACACTGCACAAAATAGTCAAATAATTCTAGCATTCTGTGAACTAAGTATAACAGTATAGTGTATACCTACTTAGTTTAATTTACATAATATAACCTATGATAAAATTATATAGTGTGAGGTTTTGAGTAGAAATCCATAAGTGGAAAATTGAACTACTGGTGTGCACACTGCACACCAGGGCCAGTGTGCATGTGTTCTTCATCATCACTGGCATAAGCTTCCTCTCGGCCCCGGCCACGTTCGCTGGCTGTATACTCCATTAGATTTACTTCCTCAACATCTTCTCCAGTAGGCATCACAAAAGCTGGGCGGGGTGGCAGTACAGTTTCAATTTGTTTCAACTGCTCTTCAGTGGCAAAATTGTTTTCCGGGAAAACAACATCAAACTTAATGTAAAGATTACCTTTCTCAAACGGATTTTTAAACAGAGGCATTCCTTCACCCTGAATACCTTTGAGGTCCCCAGGTTTGATCACCTCACCTGGTAAGTGTCTAACAAGTAAATCCCTGCCATCTAAATGCTTAATAACAAATTCAAAACCACACAATGCCTCAGTTAGAGTGATTTCATGTTTGATCACAAGGTCATCACCAGTTCTCTGGAATATATCATGAGGCTTTTGTTGCAGCACAATAATCACATCTCCAGGTTGAGTATCAGGTTGCTGATCACCTTCTCCTCTAAAGAAAATCTTCTGATTTTCTCGCATTCCCTTCTCAACATGAACCTCCAAAATTTTGTTTTCATTTAAGACTTTCTTGCCTTTGCATTTCGGGCATTTATCTTTTTCATTAATAGTTTCACCCTGACCATGGCAGTTAGGGCAGCGTGATTGAAATTGGCGAGTCATATGTGGTGCAATCTGCTGATAAGATATTTTTATACCCTGCCCTTGACAGTCCTTACAAGTCACAACAGATCCTGGCTTACCACCAATACCTTTACAATGCCCACAAATTACATTTTTACTTAATTGTAATTTTGTAGTTTTACCCATGTACATGTCCTCTAAAGAAACTTTGAGAGGATGCATGGTATCTTCACCACGGGCGGGTCCTCGGCCTCTGCTACCGCCTCCCATGCCGAATATGTCTCCGAAGAAGTGTCCGAATAAATCGTCAGGAGGGAATCCACCGCCTTGACCACCCTCTTGTAAGCCTTTCAAGCCATATTTGTCGTAAATTTGCCTTTTCTTCGAATCCGATAAGACTTCATAGGCATAGCTAATTTCTTTAAATTTATCACCAGCAGCAGGATTTTTATCAGGATGGAATTCTTTTGCTAATTTATGATAGCTCTGAAACGAAATAGTAAGACTTATTAAAAAAAAATGACGGCGAAGAAGACAATGGACAGAAATCATGCAACGAATAGATGACATTACATGTGCGATCTGATTATTAAACGAACATATAAAAGTAGACTTACTCTTTTTATTTCAGATTCACTAGCACTTCTAGAAACCCCCAAAATCTCATATAATTTATTATCAGCCATTTTTCCCAAGATATAAAGGAAAGAAAGAATGAGCAGTCAAGCTGTGATTAATGTGCACTAGAAAAGGTTTTTAATTTTTTCAAGCACAAAGGCCGCATCTGCGTTCAGCCTACGTTGTAGTGATATCGATTTAGTCTATGGTATAAATTATAATCACTGTTTCACTAGGTATTCAAAAACGCCACAAAACTGCAGAGCAATAGTCTGGACGGTTTATAAAAAAAATAAGCACTATTCTAATAAAACAATACTTATCGTCATAATAATTTACTGAGAAAATTCTGAAATAGCCCCAAAACATGAACTTTTGCACAGTTTAGGGTCGTCAGGGCTGCGTTCGCTTATAATATATCGCCCAACGTCGTGGGACAGTTCCTTAGTCAAAACGTCGCGCGTCGCTCGGACGACGCTCGGAGCTAGGTATGATATCTGTGCTCGGAGCGTTGTTTGAGCGTTCGTTCGTTGTATGATCGCTCTGAGGTCCGTATTACGGGCAAAATTAATATCCAATCTATCCACGATTTGGCCTACTAGAGATAGAAATTTGACATATTTTGTATGGAGCTTATGTCAAATTCCTATTATCTCTAGTAGGGCAAATCGTGGATAGCTTGGATATTAATTTTGGCCGTTAAAGAACGTTCTTCAAGTACAGTTTGATCTTCAATCAACTGATCACTACTAAGGGCCGAGTTCGCGGTCATTGAAATAACCACTGTTTGCGAAATCAACCTGTTATTCAACAACAGATGTTTAACCATGACGCGGGAATTTTCATGTTCACGACTCCTATCTGATCATTGATTCTGAAACCGAGCGTTCTGGGAATGAAAGAACGAATGATGTAACACGATTAATCAAAATGGTAACTAAATGGCATCAACACTATGAAAAGAACGACAATATAAAACGGTTGCATATCAGGTAACTCTTCCAAAATTAAAAATCCTAGTATAATGCTACTCTATACATTTGACATATCTTTTTAATTTGGCAAGATAAGCCGTCTTTGTTGTCATAGCAACCGATTAAATACGCCATTTTGATGTTTGAATATTAGGCCGCTTACACACTCGAAGTGTATCGGCCGGGCGCGTTTCTTGAAACATAATAAAATTCTGGTAGTTGTGCTTAGCCAAAAGTAGCGGTAACATTGTGCAGGTTTCGTGCGAGCATCGTTTTTAAGCCGCTTTCATTTTTATTTTTATTAATTATACAAAAAAATTATAAATAAAAATATAACGTACTACCTCAATAAGACAAAAACAGTTATGTTTACACATTTTTCATAAGATTTCTCAAAGCATAAGCAATATGTCTGCTTTGTTTATGTTCGTAAAAGAAAAATGCACGCTCGAAAAACGGCAACGTGTTCCGGCCCTTATTTTATTCGGTTTTTACTGTAAATTTTACGAATATGGTAAAATGCAATTGTTTTGTTATATTGGAGAGTAATAATCCTAATATTAATGTTTTATGCAGCATAGACTCTTCTAAAATTACGAAAAACAATCAAATACAGAATATCGATGAATAACCTCAACAACTTCAACCATCAAACGTCAAAAATATCTAGTTTAAATACCAGTGGGGTAATTGTGTAATGTATTCACATTGACATCAGCTTTCATTTTGAAATTACAGCAATATTCATTGCATGGTACGTAGTTGTCAATATGACGATTTGTCAAAACACACAGAGCAATGAACATTGAAAGCCAGATGATTGCGATCGCGAGTGAGTTACGCAATTCGGCAGCCGGTTAGTACTTAAACGACGTCCCCGACTTCGGTTAGAAAAATCGATTGATTATTGTGATATAACAGTTGGTTATCGTTGGTGAACACCAAAGTTCGGGTTAAACATCTGGTTTTTACATAAACATCTGTTATCTTCTGGGTGAACTTGCCCCTAAGGATAGAATCGTTACTTGAACATCGGTCTAATTCAAATACGGTAATTATAAACTTCAATTCTACAACATAGCAATAGCACACTAATATAACCTGAAATAGGATGTAAATCTCTACTTAAGCGTGGTTTCGACCACACTTGAGTGATTAGTGATGATTACAGATCAAATCTCTGCTCAAATACCGAAACAAGTGACAGTATAAAATAAAGCTAAACTTAGCTGAACTGTGAGCTGAATGTGTGAATAAATCTCTGCTTGACGAATGTTCTAAAATTAATTTCCAACTTAAAACTATTTTTAAACAGTGATCAACTCTTGAGAAACGTTCTGTAATACGGGCCTCAATAACTAAACAACCAAAGTACGCTCCGTGTGTCGTCGGGCGATATAAATGAACGCAGCCTAGCGAATGTTATTATTATGTATCATGCTATGTTGTTGTGCAGTGGGCATTAGTATGTAATACATACATATATAATGTTCTTGGCAGTGAGTTGTACCTTAAGTCAATGTATGTTGTGATACAATGTATGTTCTGTTCTCTCTTCTGTCGAAGTTATGTCTCAGCTCACAGATCTATTATCTAGTTTTTTTTTTTTTTTTTTAAGCGGTTACCTTTGCCATTGATAACTTTAATACCACCTAGGCTATCTCAGCTGCTTTACGGCGAAACGGCCAAAATTAATAATCCAATCTATCCACGATTTACCCATTTATGTCAAATTCCTAACTCTAGTAGGGAAAATCGCGGATGGATTGGATATTAATTTTGGCCGTTATTTGTCTTATTTACGGCCAAAATTAATATCCAATCTATCGACGATTTTCCCTACAAGAGATAGAAATTTGACACATTTTGTATGGAACTTATGTCAAATTCCTATCTCTGGTAGGGCAAATCGTGGATAGATTGGATACTAATTTTGGCCGTTAGTAAACAATCTTAGCATGTCTTTGTAATGCAATTCGTCAATAATGACATTATTTTAACAATTTCAAACACGAAATAACATTTTTTAACCTAATTAACTAACTAGGTACATGTGCTTCTGCAATTATATAGTAATTATATTTTATCAATAGTTATTTAATTAAAGAGACTAGAGATATCATGGATATGATATTTCGGATCTGGATACGGATATGGATATAGGAGTAAAATTATATCGGTTTCGGTTACGGTTACGGAAAATTAATTAATTCGTATTATCCGTTAGTTTCGGTTACGGATATTAGATTGAAGTAAAATGCAATAACAAATAGTATGTAATAATTTGGGTTTATTTATAGGTGAAAGATGTTATGTTATGACTAGAAATAACAAACTGCAAGATTCACGTGGCGCGTGAGCGGTGAAACAAAAACCTGTCGAAACATGTCGTTTTATTTAGACTCCGCCCTTATACGAAACTATCCGAAACTTGTGAAACGGATACGGTTACGGTTACGGATATTGTTTAATTTCGGATATCCGATAGTTTCGGTTACGGTTACGGAGCTCCATAACATCCCTGATAGAGACATGCCAAGATTGTTTACCAAATAAGACAAGAGAGAAAGAACTAAGGGCCGAGTTCGCGGACAATGAAATAACCACTGTTTGCAAAATCAACCTGTTATTCAACAACAGATGTTTAACCGGGACGCGGGAATTTTCGTGTTCACGACTCCTATCCGATCATTGATTCTGAAACCGAGCGTTCTGGGAATGAAAGAACGAATTATGTAACACGATTAATCAAAATGGTAACTAAATGGCAACAACACTATGAAAAGAACGACAATATAAAACGGTTGCATATCAGGTAACTCTTCCAAAATTAAAAATCCCAGTATAATGCTATTCTATACATTTGACATATCTTTTTAATTTGGCAGGATAAGCGGTCTTGGTTGCCATAGCAACCAATTAAATACGCCATTTTGATGTTTGAATATTAGGCCGCTACAAACTCGAAGTGTATCGGGCGGGCGCGTTTCTTGAAACATGATAAAATTCTGGTAGTTGTGCTTACCCAAAAGTAGCGGTAACATTGTGCAGGTTTCGTGCGAGCATCGTTTAGCAGCCGCATTCATTTTTATTTTTATTAATTATACAAAAAATTATAAATAAAAAAAATTACGTACTACCTCAATACGACAAAAACAGTTATGTTTACACATCTTTCATAAGTTTTCTCAAAGCATAAGCAATATGTTTCTTTGTTTATGTTCGTAAAAGAAAAATGCACGCTCGAAAAACGGCAACGTGTTCCGGCCCTTATTTTATTCGGTTTTTATTGTAAATTTTACGAATATGATAAAATGCAATTGTTTTGTTATATTGGAGAGTAATAATCCTAATATTAATATTTTATGCAGCATAGACTCTTCTAAAATTACGAAAAACAATGAAATACAGAATATCAATGAATAACCTCAACAATTTCAACCATCAAACGTCAAAAATGTCATGTTTAAATACCCGGTTAGTACTTAAACGACGTCCCCGACTTCGGTTAGAAAAATCGATTGATTATTGTGATATAACAGTTGGTTATCGTTGGTGAACACCAAAGTTCGGGTTAAACATCTGGTTTTTACATAAACATCTGTTATCTTCTGGGTGAACTTGCCCCTAAGGATAGAATCGTTACTTGAACAACGGTCTAATTCAAATACGGTAATTATAAACTTCAATTCTACAACATAGCAATAGCACACTAATATAACCTGAAATAGGATGTAAATCTCTACTTAAGCGTGGTCTCGACCACACTTGAGTGATTAGTGATGATTACAGATCAAATCTCTGCTCAAATACCGAAACAAGTGACAGTATAAAATATCTTCTGGGTGAACTTGCCCCAGAATATAGTATTATTATATTATCTGTGGTATTGGTTAAGCTCATGAAGTTAGTTAGCTAGCTACAGTAGCTACTAATATAGTAATCTGTGAAGTTATTCAGAGTAAGCTATGTGCGTGCATTGCATACTAGAGGTGTGTCGTTACGTGATTTTTGGGTAACATAACGCAACGTTGTCTGCGTCTGGACAACGTTGTATAAACCGTCTATTTTACAACGATCTATTTTTCAATCACCATTTACGGCCAAAATTAATATCCAATCTATCCACGATTTGCCCTACTAGAGATAGGAATTTGACATAAGATCCATACAAAATACGTCAAATTTCTATCTCTAGTAGGCCAAATCGTGGATAGATTGGATATTAATTTTGGCCGTTATTCTCAATAACGTATCCGTCTATTTTACAACGATCTATTTTTCAATCACTGTTTATTCTCAATAACGTATCCGTCTATTTTACAACGATCTATTTTTCAATCACCGTTTATTCTCAATAACGTGTCTATCTATTTTACAACGATCTATTAGATTTTAATGTCTTACTGAATAAATGTTTTGATATTTTTTTCAAATATTTGATGTCACCTATGCCGTATGCGTAATGTTTTATGGCGACTAAATGCGATATCGTCAACCACGATTGATATTCAAATGAAAGGACTCGATGAGCTCTAGACAAATATGTAGTCAAAACTTCTAATTGCCATATCTCCTAAACTGTTGGGGAGTGGTGAGGTTCCAGAGGTACATAAGTATGCTGCGATGAATTGCCAACGTTTATTTTCGGCGAACAACTTGGAATACAATTATTTGACAATATTTCTTATATTTTACGTATCGATCGGTTGCGAATTAGAATCTCAAGAGAGAGTGTTGCCATTGCCATAAGGTTAGAAAAATGTTAATTTTTTACAATTTCTAAAGTGGCAACACTCACAAAACATATTCTCGTCACTTAAAATACATATTAATAATATATTGAAATCCTTTTTTTTTTTTTTTTTTTTTTTTTCGTGGGGAAAATCCTCATGGACGCACTCCGCCCGGGGAAGGCGGAGCCAGTGTCGGACTCTTACCGACTAAAAACCACCACGGTGTTCCTCTACCGACCTTGGCCGGGGGCGTGAGAAATACTTCCGTATTCGCCCAACCATCCCCGGCAGGTCCTGGCTCGCCCTTGGCAGGCGAGCCCCTTCTCCCCGTGCGGCAACCACAACGGCCGCACCCTCCTCTAGACTGGCGCGCGCGGAACACGACGCTTCACCGTCACGGGCCTTGACTGGTCGGGCGGCGGGCCACCCTGAGTCCGCCGCCCGCAGGCCCACACCTAGGGTGGCTGGAGGTCGGCATACGCCCTCCTACGACGCCCAGGTCGTCTCCTGCGGATGGGAAGAGAGGTTATCGCCTCTCGAACCCTCTCCGCCGCCTCCTTAGCGAGCATTACATCCTCGCAGAAGGAGACGACGCCTTCCCAAGCGCTCTCGCTCCTGACCATAGACAGAACCACGGCCGGAAGCGAGAGATCGCTGCCGCCTACTGCAGTAATGAGGTCACGGCGCTGCGCGGCCCAAGCTGGGCACTCCGCCAGTGTGTGCTTCGCCGTGTCCTCTGGGCAGCTTCCGCAGTGATGACACTTGGGCGTCGGCTCCCGGCCTATGCGACACAGATACTTCCCGAAGCAACCGTGCCCCGAGAGTATCTGCGTCAGCCGGTAGGTGTGGGCACCATGGCCCCTCTCCAGCCACTCCTCCATGACATGCCTTACCGCCGCTATTGCGGCGTGCCCTGCGCTGGGTTGCGCAAGTCGCTCCTCCCATGCAGCCACTAGGATCTGGCGGACCTCGGTCCGATCAGGCGGGTCCTCACGCTGGTGGTACCTCAGCACAAGGTCTCTCGCCTCCAGATCCCAGGGCATTGATCCGGCTAAAAGGCTCGCCGCCTCAAAGGAGATCGTACGATATCCCCGTATCACCCTGATAGCCATCGCACGCTGCGGCCTACGCAGCAGCGTGACGTTGCAGCGTGTCAGGGTGTCCGCCCACACTGGGGCCCCATAAAGGGCCATGGACCGTACGATCCCCACGTAGAGCTTCCGGCAGGAGGCGTTTGGCCCCCGCAGGTTTGGGAGCAGCCGCGATAACGCAGCCACGGCCCCCATCAACTTGGGTGCCAACCGCTGAAAGTGGGGCCCAAAGCCCCACCGGCTATCGAGGACGAGTCCCAGATACTTCATCGTCGACCCGATGCCGATGCGGACGCCTCCTACCACTATGTGGGATCCCGGAGGCGGCCCCTTCCGAGGCCCGTGGAAACACAGAGCCTCAGACTTGTGTAGAGCCACCTCGAGACCCAACCGCCGGATCCTTCCAACGACCTGCGCAACCCCCGCTGTCGCCAGCATGGTCGCCTGCCGGAGCGTCTTCCCCCTCGCCGTGACCAGCGTGTCGTCGGCGTAGCATGTCACGCCAACGCCTTGGAGGAGAACACCACGCAGAACCCAGTCGTAACCGATGTTCCACAGAAGCGGCACCAGAACCGATCCCTGTGGAACACCGCACGACATCTCTCGCCGACCCCATCCTTCCCGACCCGGGTAGATGACAGCCCTGTCCGTCAGATAGGCCCCTATAATGTGGCGGAGGTAGGTCGGCACCCGATGGAATTCAAGTGCCGCCCTAATGCAACTCCAGGGTAAGGTGTTAAAAGCATTGGCGATGTCAAGGGACACCGCCAAAACCACCTCCCCCCGGGCCACTGCTCTCTCCGCCAGAGCTCTCACGCGCATGATAGCGTCCACAGTGGAGCGCCCCCGGCGGAAACCAAACTGGTTGTCCGCCAGATCCGGCCCCATCCTAGTCAGGTGCTGGACAAGGCGGTCTGCAATTACTCTCTCAAAGAGCTTGCCCACCTCGTCCAGCAACACGATAGGGCGGTATGCAGATGGTGTGTCTGCAGGGCGCCCCTCCTTCTTCAGCAGGACCAGTTTGCCAGTCTTCCACCTCCGTGGAAACTGGCCCCTCTCGAAGCATGCGCTCAAGAGCCCTCCCAATCGGGGCCCAAGGGCCTTCAGGGCCAGGACCCATGCTCGGCCAGGTATGCCATCGGGCCCTGGGGCGGTGTTTTTGGCTTGAAGCCGTTTCACCGCCGCCATCAATTCTTCCCGGGTCACTTCGGGCACGTCGTCGTCGTCGTCCGCGTTAGGCGCCATGTGAGGAGGAACCATCAGCGGAGGGGTGTGCTCCGCCCTTGAAGGGAACAGAGCGCTCACCACACCCTCCAGCAGCTCAGGCCGGAGACTCTGGGATAGTGGGGGGGCCCACGGGCGAAGTTTGCCCCGTACCATACGGTATGGACGCCCCCACGGATTTGCGTCCAGAGTCGCCCTCATAGCGTCAAAGCCTGCCACCTTGGCTTCCTTGATGGCTGCCTGAAGGGCCACCTTCGCTGCTCTGTACCCCTCGTACAGCTCCTCCTCTATGGCTGCCTCCTCCGGAGTGCGGGGACGCCTCCTGAACCGCCTCCTGAACCTCGTGTACCGGCGTCGCTCGGCCACACACGCAACTCGCAGTTGCGCTATGTCCGAAGACCACCAGTACATCTGGCGCCTCACAGGACCGGGCTTAGCTCTAGGCATCCCCACATCGCAAACTTGCGTCATCGCCTCCTGGAACCACCCGGCCTCCACATCGATGTCGACAGGCCTGTCTGGTGCTGTCACCCAGGTCTGTACGATCGAGGCTTCCAGGAGGGCCTCCCGGTTCAATTTGGCAAGAGCCCAACGCGGACCGACCCCGACCGAGGCCACCTGGGCTGGGATGACAGAGGTCTGGGCGGAGACATCGAATCGAATGTAACGGTGATCCGACAACGTCTCCACCTCCTCCATCACACGCCAGCCCCGGACATGGCGCTCCAGAGTGGGACTAGCAAATGAGATGTCCACTATAGACCCACCCCGCTGCCGCACGCATGTCTGGACGGAACCCCGGTTAAGGAGCAGTAAGCCAGACTCCACAGCCCACTCCTCCAGCACCTCACCCCGTGCATCTGTGGCCGGGGAACCCCAAGCCGTGGATTTGGCATTGAAGTCCCCGAAGACGAGCACTGGGTGTGGGTGGCTGCGACTGACGACGTTGCCCAACCCCACGAGGAAATCCTCGAAGTCGGCGAGAGATCGGTTGGGGGAAAAATATACCCCCACGACCACAACCTCCCCGAATAGAGCCGCTACGTGTCCCCGACCCTTCGTGATGTTCTCGAAGGATGGGGAACCAGCAGCGGCCCGCGAGATTAAGGCCACCAAGCCGTCACTATCACTAACCCAGTCGTCCCTGGGCGGGATATAGTACGGCTCGGCGACCACGGCGACGTTGATCAGCCACTCCGCCATGCTCTGGAGCAAAAGGTCTTGAGCCCTGGCGGAGTGGTTGATGTTGGCTTGGAGGAGGCGCAGATTTGGAGCCATTACTGGGTATCCATTAACGCCTCCCCCCCGCCTCCTTGTGTCGGCTTTTTGCCGTCTTTGGGTACAGCTTTCATGCGCTCCCGTTTACCCTTCTTAATGGGCTCGGCGCAGGCATCACTGCCCGCCCGGTGCTCCGCCGGCTTGCCTGCCGCCGCACAGATAACGCAGTGCGGCGTGGCCTCACAAGAGATGGCTTTGTGCCCGTGCTGACCGCAGCGGAAACAAACTCCACTGCGGTCGACCCCCGCGGTACACAGCGCTCCCGCGTGGCCACCCGCCAGGCACCGGTAACACCTTAAAGGCCTGGCTGGCAGAAGCTTTACCTGTGCCGAGACCCAACCCACCAGCAGCCGACGGCCCTCCATAACTTTCTGGGCCGCCGCAACAGGACAGCTCACGAGAGCTGTTCCTAAGCCGGTGAAGCCAGTGCGGATCTCGCCTGACTTCACCTGTTCTGGAGTACAGCCGCCTACTCTCGCGACGGCTGTTACGACCTCCTTAGTCGTGACCGAGTCATCCAGACCTGAAATGCGCAGATCTACGCACTTAATGGGCCTGGACACCCGGACCTCCTCTGCCTCAAGTGACGCCCTCAACCGCTCGGCGAGTGCGTCAGCTTTTGGGCCGCTGGTGGCGCCGGGAACCTCTAGCAAACGGGCCCCGGTCACGGTGTGTTTCAACCGTAGGCCCGGAATGCCGAGGTCGTCAAACTGAACCTCGGCCTTAGCTTTCGCCAGGATCCCGGCGTAGGTCAAGCCCCTCTCCGCTGCTCCAGGCTGCAAAGTGAGCACCACAGCCGAGGATCTGGGTGCTCGGAGCCTGTTAGCCTCCTTTTTGGAATCCGTTCTCATTTTTTCGGCCTTCTTTTTGGCGGAGCGCCTCGCCTTCTTCTTCCTTTTTTTGGCACCGGCGGTCTCCCAACCTCCCTCGCGGGTTTCGGAAGTCGTCGGACACCCCTCAGTAGCAGCGTTAGTGGCAGCAGCCTGAGCGGCTGCTCCACCCTTACCCTTTCCTTTCCCCTTCCCCTTTCCCTTCTGCCCCTGTTGGGGCTCCAGGACCTGGTTCGGGGCTGCCGAGGCCTTCGAGGCTGAGGTTGCCAAGGCCTGGGCAGCTGAGGCTGACGACGCCGGCGGACTCGACGCCAATGGCGAGCGCAGCGCTGCGGCTTTCGCCGCGTATGATGGCGCACGCGCTTGCTCCGCATTTCTGCGATCCGCAGCCAATGGCGGGCGCAACGTCCTCCCCTCGAAGACGTCGTGCCACCTCGCTATCTCCTCCCGGATCATGCTGCGGATCTGGTCGGGCTCGACCGCTTGCGTGAGCCGCACAGTATGGTCTGTGACTTCGCGCCGGCGGCTGTTCTTCTTGAGCTCTGCTCTGAACTCGTCATGCTCCATACGGAGCTGGGCCACTTCAGCCGCAAGGCGGGTGTTCTCTGCCTGTAATTTGGCCGTTTCCACAGAGGAGGTGCGCTGCAGCATTACCTCCGCAGCCTCTACAATAGAGGTCGTCGCCGCTTTAAGGGCCTTTTGGTTACAGCCGCTCAGGCCCTTGGACACCCTGCTGACCCTCTGTATAGCCTCCACGGCTTACTGCAGCTGCCGGCCGAGCGCCTGGGCGGACATGTCCTCCGGCTCAACGCCCACGGCGTCCGCAGACGACACTGAAGGCTGAGTCACTCTTCCGGCCCTCACCTTCCGGGTGAGCTCAGTGACTTCTCGCTCGTCGTCTGCGAGTCTGCTCTCCTTTTGGGCAGCCTCGAACTCTTTTCGAGATTTTGACAGGCCCACCCCACTGGCTCCACGGCCACTGCCCATGGTCCCGGACCGACCTTTACCTCGGCTGGCATTGGTGATCTTGGGGGCCGAAGCCTCCTCATCACCACTCGAGGCCTGGTCCGATCCCAGGTTTACAGCCTCTGAGCGTAAGCGTTTGCGCCAGAGCTTGGATCTCATGGCGCTGTCACGACTCTCGACGCTCGACTCGCTCACTTCTGATGCGTCGGCGGACTCCAGCGACACACCTAATTTAGTGAGCATCACGACGGGCACTTTACCCGCCGCCGCTCCCTTCACACTCGATGCAGCGTCAGACTCTGACACCGCATCCACAGTCATAGTCTCAATATTAGATTTGTTTTTTGTATCCATATTTGTTCCCACGAGTATGGGGGATATAAACAGTCCATCCGGGCAGTGCCCCCTGTACCCGGATAAGCCTAACGTAACCCGCCAGGGGGTCGGCTGGTACCCTGGCGGAGGTTGCACTAGAGACTGAACGTTCCTAAGGAACACCCGTCAGCCATGCATCCCCTCACGGTGCGCCGCCGCTTGGGATTCGGGGTAATTTTTTAAAGAGGTTTTCTTCCTCACGGTCCGGGCGGTTAAGCCATGACCCTCGGTCCCAATAGGAGCCGCGAGACGTAACCACAGCACTCCTACTGAGGTTACGAGATCGACGGGGGCAGGGAAAGATACAGTCCCCCCGCTGCCTGCCCAGTGGCAGGGTGAGTGCACACCGAGCCCGTCCTTGCTCCTCCACTGTGCCCTCTGCTATCATCAGAGGGACACGCGGAGCAACGCTCCTCTTGCCCAGATCGGGCACCTCCCGCGCCAGAATATTCGCCACGGGCAATAAGGTCCCCCGAAGGACAATAAGGTCCCTCGAAAGGATAGTTATTGCCCGTACCCAGGGTGCACCGGCCTAACAACTGCTGTTCCCCCCAGACATGTCCAGAGGGACTAGCAGCCGTCAGGCACACGTGGAGGTTTCCTGGCCCAGCACCCCCCTGGCCCAGCACCCCTATATTGAAACCCTAAGCGCGCGTCGCCATCACTCCCCACCCCAGTGCTGGTGCAGCACTCACTACTCCAGGGATATAGGAGCGACGCGTGCAGCAGACCGCCGCCACGTGCCAGTCTTGGTTCTGACCTCTACCAACCTGACTCTGCCGTCCTTGCCTGGGAACACCTGCTGTATCACGCCCTTCGGCCATATGTTCCTGGGAGAGTCAGGATCGACCACCAGAACCAGATCACCCACCTGCAGGTCCTTCTGCTCCTTATGCCATTTGTGCCTGGGCACCAAATCGGGCAAAACCTCCTTCATTCACCGTTGCCAGAACATATCAGCTAAGTGTTGTGCTTTACGCCATTGCTTCCTCAGATATAAATCGGAGTTATCAAAGGCACCAATAATCGGCAAGTTTGAAGAAGACCCTAGGAGGAAATGGTTAGGAGTTAAAGACTCAACACTACCTGGTTCGACGGACACATGTGACAATGGACGACTATTGACCATATTTTCAACTTCAGCCAACAATGTATTTAATACCTCGTCTCTGGGAGCTCGCTCATTCAGAATAACCCTCAGCGACGTCTTGACACTACGAATGAGGCGTTCCCACGCCCCACCCCAGTGTGGGCTAGCAGGTGGAATAAAATGAAACTTCATACCATTTTCAGCTCCTTCAGCTTTCAGCGCTTCATTATTCAGCACCTCCATAGACTTTTGCAGCTCCCTGTCAGCACCACGCAGATTTGTTCCGTTATCCGAGTAGAGGTGACGCGGCCAGCTACGCCTAGCAGCCATTCGACGCAGTGCCATGATCAACGAGTCCGAGGTAAGTGATGACACTAGCTCGATATGGATGGCGCGCACTGTAAGGCAAGTAAACAGAACACCATACCTTTTTTCCCTGACCCGTCTACTTACTGTGACTTGCATGGGTCCGAACAGGTCCAACCCGCAATAGCTGAAGGAACGCTGGTGGTGCGCCATGCGAGCATGAGGCAAGTTTCCCATTCTAGGTACCTGTGGTTTACACTTACGTAATCTACATAACATGCACTTTGAAACTACATACTTTACTGTAGGTCTGAGCTTAATTATCCAAAATTTTTGTTTAAGCTCATTCACAACCGTTTCATGGTTTCCATGAAAGGCTTTTCGATGAAAATACCTTACTATTAATTTAGCTAAATGACGTCGACCATCCAATATTACTGGTCTCTTTGTTTCAAAAGGTACGCTTGACACCTTATCAATACGTCCCTGCACTCGAAGTACGCCATGATCATCCAGATATGGTGATAATTTAAAGAGTTTACTTCCCTGTTGAAGCTCTTTGTTATCTTGTATGGCAGCAATGTCCCGGCCAAAAGATTCAGCTTGCGCTGCACGAAGAAGCAAGCACTCCGCCCTCGCCAGCAGGCTGCAATCTATATCAACGGTAAGCCCCTTACATCTTTCAATGAACTTGAGTACCGTAGCAGTTGCTCGAAGCAAGCGCAGCCAACAGGAGAATCGCTGCGAGTCCGGAACAGGTAATTTAATTGTAAACTCACGTGTTACCGCCATGCACTCATGGTTAACCTCCAATGTTTCAGAATCAATGATGTCTACAGGCCATGAAGATTCTTCACCATGTAAAAACTGAGGCCCCCTGAACCACTCATTCTGAAACATCGTGTGATCGAATTCTTCCCTTGTAGCTAAATCAGCAATATTTAATTTTGTAGGTACGTACCTCCATTCCTGTACACGCGTCAGCTCGTCGATTTCTCCTAACCGGTTTGCTTCAAACGTTTTATAAGAACGCGTGTTGTTTCTTATCCAGTGTAAAACTGTGGTGGAATCGCACCAAAATAATCGCTTGATTGGGACCATTTTGTGTTCTTTACCAATAGTGTCTGCTAAGCGCGCTGCTAATAGGGCTGCTTGCAGCTCAGAACGCGGAACAGTTAGATGTTTAACGGGAACAACGCGGCATTTACTTGCAATAAATGCGGCATGCACCCTGCCGTTAAAAATCCAACGCCAATAAGCTACGGCACACATGGCTTTGCCAGATGCATCGCTAAATAAATGCAACTGCAAGCCATCATAACCACAGTGTGTGCTCGTAGACGATGTTTCCGCGTTCGTAGCACTCGTAGGCGCTCCGCCCATCTCGTAGCCAACGCGCGTAGCAGACGACTCCGGCGTAGGCGATGACGCAAGTGCGGGCGGCGAAGACGGTGCGGGGTAAGGGCCGGACATTCCACCGACCGGTCCTCGCTCCGTCTCCCTCGCACGCGCGCCCGTCTCCGTAATGTAACACCTAGGTATACGTACTTGACTTACGTATTTCAGCAGGTTAATCCATCGGCACCATTTACTATAAATTTCATCAGGAATCAAGTCGTCCCAGCCTATTTTTAAACGCCAAGTATCCTGCAGCATGATACTGCCCTGTATAATAAAAGGTGCTAAAAAACCAAAAACATCAAAAATTGACATAACTACCCGAAGCATTATTCGCTTTGTAGGTATTTCCTTACCTTGAATAATATTATTAGGAATTCTTTTTAACGATACATCGTAGCCCAGCTCGTCCGTGCCAGGATACCATATAAGTCCAAGCGTGCGCTCACCTTCAAAATCCTGGTCTACTTTAAACTTGACAGCTGCAGTGCCTAAAGTAGACGTCGGCACGCTGTCTAACACAGCAATGCTGTTGCTCGTCCAATTGCGAATTTCGAAGCCACCAGCCTTATGAATACCGCTAATATTTTTAACCATTTGGATGGCCGTCGCCTCGTCCGGCAAGCTATCAATATAATCGTCCATATAGTGCGAATTACGTATCGCGTTGACAGCTGCCGGCAGTGAAGACTCATACCGTTTCGCATTTAAGTTTTTTACAAATTGAGCAACGAAACGGGAGCAGTTAGCTCCGAATATTAGTACAGTAGTCATAACGTACGTGTCAACGGGCTGCACAGGGCTGCTTCTCCACAAAAACCGCATCGCATTTTGGTCCTGTGGAAGAATTTTAACCCTAAGAAACATGTCTTTAATATCACCTGTTACTGCTATTTTGTTTTCCCTAAAGCGCAGCATTATACCAAACAGAGATGATAACATGTCGGGCCCTGTGAGTAAATAATCATTAAGAGACATACCATTGACTTTATCAGCAGCGTCGAACACCAGACGCAATTTTCTCTTGTTGGGATTATCCACACCGAAATGGGATAAATACCAGGTCCTGGGTGTTGGCTCAGGGTCCATTAATTTTGTAGCAAAATCATTTATTACTAAATGATCAACACGCTCACTATACCTGTCAGCAAACGCTTGATCCCGTCCAATCTTCCTTTCTATCCCCTTTAGCCTTTTCAGAGCATTAGGGAAAGAGTCCGGCATCCTGCAGTTCTCATCTTTCCAAGGTAAACCTACATACCAGCAGCCATCAATAAGCTGTGCTGATTTCTCCAACAGAGTGACTGCACGTGAGTGATCTACATTCTGTCGAGGCTTACCTGACACTCCCAGGGAATCCACAGAAAACGAGCGCCTCACCTCTTCATGCAGCTCCCGCAGCAGCTGGTCATCGGCAGCAGTAGGTAGCGGCGACTTGATGAGTAGCGACGCGTGTGCAGCGCTGGCAGCGCGCGCGCACGGTCGCACAGCTCCATGCACGCACCAGCCCAAGGGTGTGAGTGTGGCAGACGGCTCATTTGTTTTACCTAACATAACCTCTAAAGGCAACAACAATTGATAGTTGTCCTGACCTAATAACACTTTAGGTTTTAAATCAGATCTACACAAGCTATGTTTTAATTTTAACAAATCAGAATAACGATTTCTATTGAGAATAGACAAATGTTGTACAGGCAAATTTAATTTATCAATACTACGTACCTTAATATTATTATATATCTTACTGTCCATTCCCGAAACATTCATACTAATGATGGTTGTATCACACACTAGTTCATTATCGGTCCAGGCGCCGCGCACACGCAATGTCTCGGGGCGACCATGGAGCCCTGCGCGCCTGGCGAGTTCTGAGCTTATCAAGGACATAGTCGACTCGTCATCAAGCAGCGCGCTCGCCCTAACAACGTTACCGTTAGCCGTGTGTATACATATTGGGACGACTTTTAACAACACTTCACATTCACTCGCTATATGAGTAACCGTTTGTGCATTGTCAGTAGCAGATGATGTAGTCACCTTCGGCTCCTCCTGGGGGGCTTCTGCATCGGTACGCTGCTGCTGGATGTAGTGGAGTAGACGATGGTGTGCCTGGCCGCAACTGTCCACATCACATGCAGGCGCTGGACAGGTTGCTCTCTCGTGCCGAGACAACAAGCATTTATAACATATGCCATTTCGCTTCACATATTGCCATCTCACTTTTCTGAGTGACTTTTTGAATTGTTTACACTCTGGCAAGTTATGCTTCACTCCACTTGCACTATTACAAAAATGACATTTCGTGTCACTTTGTTGCGTTTGTAGCAATATTGTTTTTGTGTGTGTACGATTGGTAGTGTCAGCAGATTTATTTTTAACCTGCTGATCATTTCTTGACAAATAGGCATTACATGTTGTCGAAATCCTCACGGCCTCTTCATGCAGGAAATCATATAATATTACCATGCGTGATTTCTGCCCTTCGGTGATCGGCCCATAACTGTAATCCGACCATTTTGATAACAAAGTTGTGGGGAATTTTGACAATATAATGCCTACGATGCCCATACCTTGCAGGTACTCCTGTCGCCCGACTGCACGTACTGTTTCAATAAAATTTTGAATTTTAACACTGAACTGCACTATATCCTTCTGATATTCTTGCGACAAAGGTGACAACTTTTTGATATCCTGTACTATTTTACTGATAAGTAGTTCTGGGTTACCGAATCGCAACTGCAGTGCAGACATAATAGTGCTTGGTGAACTGGCAGTAATCAGTAGGGCTGCGACTGCCTCCTTGGCTGCTCCTCGGAGGCAGCTCCTCAACCTCCATAGGTTTTCCTTAGGGGTGAAGTCACACAACTCTGTGGAGGCTTCATATGCCTGCTTGAACTGCAGCCATTCCAATGGGTCTCCAGCAAACTCGGGTAAGTTCTTTGTCGTGCCAAGGCGACTAAGTACATGGGCCTTCGGTGCACTCGTGTTGGTGGCCAACTCTTGCAACGCACTAGCGAGCATCTGGATGGTCACATCGTTGCCGGCGGCGGTGCCCGCTGGCGGCGCGTGCGGCGTTGCATGGGGCTGCGGTGGCATCTGTAGCGGCGCCGTAAGGGGCATCGCGGTTGGCGTGGCCGACGCGTCTTGCTGTGGCGGTGCCGCGAGCGTACTGGGCGCTCCCGCGGCTCGTTCAGGCGACACATGCGGCTTGCTACAGACTTCGTGGTGGCTCCGTTCAAGCCATTGTTCCACATCACGAGTGGCAAAATCTGGCGGACTTCCTCTAGGTCAGCTAGATCCGCAGCTAGCTGTTTGTCAATAAGATCCATTTTAATATGCGCCTTACGTTTTTCGGCATCCATCACGAGTTGCAACTTCCTTGATTTCACCGACGACGTTACAGAATTCGAACAATGACTCCTTTTGGACTCTGATTTGACGATCGAAGGTGGTGGATGGGTTTCCGCAGGCTTCTGGGCGCTTCGTTCGCCGCCTTCATCTGCACGTTGGCGCTCATCGAGCTCCTTTTGTTCACGTTCTTTCCTAGTAGTGCTCCGCGTGCCAACCATTTTGCTTCGGCCGCGCGGTGGTGTGTTGAACATGAACCGGTAATCCTCTTCAATCCGACTCGAATGACCACTTTGTTGGGGAGTGGTGAGGTTCCAGAGGTAAATAAGTATGCTGCGATGAATTGCCAACGTTTATTTTCGGCGAACAACTTGGAATACAATTATTTGACAATATTTCTTATATTTTACGTATCGATCGGTTGCGAATTAGAATCTCAAGAGAGAGTGTTGCCATTGCCATAAGGTTAGAAAAATGTTAATTTTTTACAATTTCAAAAGTGGCAACACTCACAAAACATATTCTCGTCACTTAAAATACATCATCATTACAGCCGAAAGACGTCCACTACTGGACATAGGCCTCATTAAAATACATATTAATAATATATTGAAACTCTATGCGCGCGTCGCCAACATAAACTATAGCTCTTAGACCTATCGTGTTGGTATTCAAATGAAAGGGCTCGAAGAGATCTACCCAAATATGTAATAAAAAATTCAGCCAAGCGATTTTCGACCTTATCGACATTTAGCGAAAAATGATTTCCTTTCAATATTTGGACTAGTAATAAATCATAGCTATCAAATTTTACGAAATTAAACATTTGTCAGTAAGGTCGAAAATCGCTTAGCAGATTTTTTATTACATATTTGCGTAGATCTCGTCGAGCCCTTTCATTTGAGTACCAACACGATAGGTCTAAGAGCTATAGTTTAAGAGATATGGTCATCAAAAGTTTTGACCATATATTTGGGTAGATCTCGTCAAGCCCTTTCATTTGAGTACCCACACATAGATCTAAGAGCTATAGTTTAGGAGATATGGCCATCAGAAATTTTGACCATATATTTGGGTAGATCTCGTGAAGCCCTTTCGTTTGAGTACCAGCATGATGGGTCTAAGAGCTATAGTTTAGGAGATATGACCATCAGAAGTTTGGACCATATATTTGGCTAGAGCTCATCGAACCCTTCGCTTTGAGACTTAACACTATGGGTCTCAGAGCAATGATTTACAGCCAAAATTAATATCCGATCTATCCACGATTTGACCTACTAGAGATAGGAATTTGACATAAGCTCCATACAAAATATGTCAAATTTCTATCTCCAGTAGGGTAAATCGTGGATAGATTGGATATTAATTTTGGCCGTTAGGAGATATGGCCTTCAGAAGTTTGGATCATTAATTTGTCTAGAAATCATCGAGGCTTGCTCATTTGGGTATCAACAACCAACTACACCTATAATTTAGGACCTAAACTTTAGGAGATATGGCCATCAGAATTTTTGACCAGCTCTGCACGCGCGTGTTTTTGCGCAAGTGTACCAGACCCTTAATTTATTGTGTCAACTTCTTTAAGCGTAATCCAAAATCCAACAGTTTGTAATCAAAATCTGCTAATTCATAACAATTCATCAATATAGATGGTTTTGAGAAATAGACGGTATTATGAAATATATGGTTTTGAGAAATAGATCGTTGTGGAAAATCATAACGTCAGTTGTTGTTGCTATTGTAGCAAAATAGATGGTTTTGAGAAATAGATCGTTGTGGAAAACGTCAGTAACGTTGGCGTTGTGGCTCAGTCACAACATTGTGAAAACGATCTATGCTAAATAACGCCCACTACTATGCATACTATTGCATAGTCACTTTGACAAAATAACTGACGATCTTTACACACATCATTCAGTTCATGGTATAATAACACCCATCTTATTATGCCATGATTCAGTTGACGACGATTTTCATTGTTATTAACACTAAAATAAATCTGTATTTCAATTTAATTATGTATTATAATAATTTAACACATGTTATGCCACTTTATGCTGGAAATTACGAGTTTTCAGCTTTGACCAACAGAAAAAAGGTTTTCAGTAGATTTTTCATAATAATTTCTTTGGATTTCGCGATCCGGCTAAACTTGTTTTATTCAAATAAAATAAAATATGGACATTTAAAATGAGGTGAAGATTAAAGCAAAGTAATTAACTCAATTAAAAAAAACTAGCACGTAACCAACAACCATACAGCCCAATAGACGCCTAAATGTTGAATATAAAGTATACAATAAATTCTGCCACTAGCTGAGGCATACTGCAATCCGATTGGCCCTACCAAGGCGGCTATGGCTAATCACTAACTCGGCAGTATTGACGGCTCATGTAAGTAGTCGAAACTCGACGACGATTTCAAGTGGCGAATAATGGCGACTTACATTAGTGCAATTTCATAGATGTGTTTTCATAGATCTGTCGCCTGTTATGAGGCGTCTATGGGCTGTATGGTCGTTGCACGTAACATTAATTTAGCAATTTATTTTCAATACAAATTTTTCAATCAACTGTGACAGACGGATGGACTGATGGTCTTCGAACGGACGGGTGGATGGACGGTTGAAAGATGGACGGACGGAAACCGAAGTCAATAAGACAAGTGTTTGGTTTTGCCCAGAGACATGACATTTACCGCCGCCGCCGGTAAAGGTTTGCCAGTGTTAGCTAGCACACATAACCAGCCCAATGCTATGCCACAGCCGGACACGGACCTCTTCTCAAAATAAGACGGGTTCAAGCCTGCCTGAGGCCATTTCGTATAATTTCTTTTTTGTAGAATATACGTACTACCGAGAACGTAATGGACCACTTAGGCAATCTAATACCACCGGGTTTGCAATAAAATTATGGTAAACTAACTCTGAAAACTCACTTTTTAAAGCCTGGCAACACATAGTATGGAGTGGAAATCTATAGACGAGCTATTTTTAGGGTTCTGTCTTTGTAACGGTAATAGATAACCAGTTGAAATTTTCACAGAATATGTATATGGTGCATATCATCTGCAACCTCACTCAACAAGCGCTTCGTATTGTATAACGCTGGTGCAGAGAATTTGATCTTTCAGTGAATCCCACCAAAATTGAGTTAGTCATGTTCACCCAAGAGCGAGCATTAGGACCCTATTGCTTACCCAAACTGTTCAGTACTGAACTCCAGCTGGCCAACGAAGTCAAGTACAGTCGACTGCATGACAGTGGTAACACTTCAATTCGAAAACCGCCCTTACTGCTTACGAAATAAAGATGCTGCTAATGTCAAAGTGTTACCACCGATGTGCGGTCGACCGTACCTCGGTGTCATCTTAGACAGTAAGCTAAGTTGGAGTAATCACCTAGAAAACAAACTAAACAGAGCCTGCATCACCTTCTGGCAATGCAGGAAAATGATAGGTAAGAAGTGGGGCCTATCCCCTAACATTATACTATGGCTATATAGCGCGGTAATCCGCCCCATGATTGCCTATGGGGCCGTAGTTTGGTGGCCTAGAACCAAGCTGATTACATCTTCAAACAAACTCCAGCGCATGCAAAGACTTGCCTGCGTGGCGACTACAGGCTGCATGAGGACTACCCCGACTGCAGCGCTCGAAGCCATGCTGGGAATTCCACCGCTCCACCTTTTTATACAACAGGAGGCGGCGATGGCGGCAGTACGTCTAAAAGCACTAAATCTATGGAGTAAGAGTAGTACACATAGCACACCGCGTTGATAGAGGAACTCAGCAATGAATTCCCTCTGTTGAAATCCATTAACGACCGGATTCCCAAGCAATTTATTTTCGACAAGAAGTACAAAATCCAGCTGTATGAGGATCACCGATGCGAAGGGCTGTGCCCTGCAGAGGTGCGAGTCTTCACGGATGGTTCCAAAACAGGTACAGGTACGGGTGCCGGGATCTTCTCGGAAGATCTCAATATACACATAGCCACACCACTGGGGGTCCGGTGTTCCAGGCTGAGTGCATGGGCATTTCCCTGGCAGCTTCGGCGATTATAGCCAGGGAGGTTAAAGACCACTCAATTCGCATACTCTCGGACAGCATGTCCTTACTACAAGCACTAAGCAGCCACACGGTAAACTTTGGGCTGATACACGAGTGCCAGCAAAACCTCAACCAGGTAGTAATCTCAATAACATAACCATTCAATGGATCAAAGGACACAGCAGTTCCCGAGGCAATGATGCAACGGATGAACTGGCCAGAAGGGGATCGAGTATGGTAGTCGTGGGACCTGAACCCATAGTGCCACTCCCCTTTGGATACTTACGCAACTTGGTAAGGAAACGCACCAAGGACAAACACTACAAACAATGGAAAGACCATGGTGAGTGCAGACAGGCCAAGGAGGCACTTCCCACAATCGACGGCTGGTTCACGAAACAGGCCCTCCGATTGTCAAAACAACAGCTGCGTACAGTCAGTATATACAAAGTCTTTGGTACAGTCACAGCTGCTATAACTGGCCACGGGTCCTTTAACAAACATCTTTTTGTTATAGGTGTTACGGACAGCCCACTGTGCAGAGCCTGCATGGTGGTAGACGAGACAGCAGCCCATGTGCTTTAAGACTGCCCTGAGGTCGCCACATACAGGGCCAAGTACTTCGGTAACCCAGGTACCCTCAGAGAAATCACCAGCAACACCAAGGCGTTGCTGGCCTTTTTCGAGGAGTTGGGGTGGATCGAGTAAGTTCCCACCCGTACGCAAAATACACGCTTGGACGTGGAGTTGCGGAAACCAGCCCGTTATACTATACTATACTATGGTGCATATCACGACAGATACTAAAAATAAAAAGTCTAAAACCAAAGGGGGGACCCCCTACAAGAAACCTGTAAAATCATGCATTTTTTTCAATGTCTTAGTTCCTGGTCTATCTTCAAAATGGTAAGACAGACCAACTTCAAACTTGATCTAATTATAGTGCATACCAAGGAACATGCATACTATGTAGTTTAGCAACAAATACTAAAAAAAAAACCCGCGGAATACATAACCTCCTCCTTTTTTTGAAGTCGGTTAAATAGGGCAAACATAGACACATGTGGTGGTACCTGCGTAAGAAAGAGATATAAATTAGTTTCTATGGAGTAACAGGTCGATGGGTGGTACGGAACCCTTACTGCGCGACTCGAACTTGGCCGGTTTTTCTTCTTACAACCTATATCTTGTTCTATCGATTGGCATTTTTTTTAAATTTATATATGATGGCAAACGCAAAACCAGGCTACTTTAGACTGGATTTGACTAGTACTACAAGCTATGCTTCATAAAAAATACCTCTCATTCAATTAATAAATGGGGGTAGGTCGATATTAGGCCGGATCTCGTAGAACAAAATAAAATTTACCTAACAAGTTCAACATACAGACTACAGATACAGATGTTCAGCATAAAAATATAAAGAATTCCAATTCAACAAATAATGATGAGTATTATACAACAAACTTGATAAAAATCAGAATGAGGATGACTACTTTCCGATACACATCCTACATCAATTCAGGAAATGTAGCAGAGAGCAATAACGCAACAAAATTTAAGGCGCTACTAAGAGCTAAGTGGCGCCCCCATCAGTAAAAAAATATTGCTCGCTAAGTACATCATTTAACGAAAATTCGGTTTTACCCATTAAGTCTTTACTAAGTACCTTTGTACTGTAATTGAATCAGAAATTATTATAGTAGTTTATGAAACTGTTGCATAATAGGGGTTATTAAATAATAGTATCACACGAGTGTTTTAATACCTAATTATGTCAGTTTCATACACTATTTTATCTACACTCATACAATTTTAAATAAAATACCAAAGTCAAAATCTTACTAACATTGTCGTTGTTTTTCTTGATTTCTCTGGTAAAAGATTGTTCGTCATTTACGTTGCTGCATCCAGAAATTCAGGCGGGGTCATATTTTCCTCAGTTCAGTATCACTGCTGTAGTCAGATATTTTTGCCCAGAATAAAACTTTCGACACACAAAACCATAATAATAACGTAAACAATAACAATAAATTTACAAGTAACGATGTCCATATCCAGTAGGCCAGGCGCGCGGCCGCGCACGCGCGCTGGTGCGCGCCTACACAGATAATAAAATATTGTCTGGCGACAACATTATAATCGGAACAAATTTTCTATCCTTGTCAGGATTCCGTCAATCTCTCTTTTATCATACAAAAAATATGCCTGTAAACACTTAAATATAATTAAAAGCAATATGACAATCAAAAGTTCTGCCAAAAACGCGATTTTAAACGATAAAAATTTTCAATGTATGACAAGTGGCGCCACCCTGAAATTTGTGTACTCATTGGTGCCAAACTGTACGACTGCTAAAAAAAAGGTTTGAAAACTCCTTGGTTAGGTCGAAGTGGCATTAAAAACTCCTTAGTTAGGCTGAAGTGTGCGGTTATGGAAAAAAAATTAAATTACCGCATTGTTTTGTTCAGCAAACTGTATCGTAATGAAACTTTTTAAATTCATAACAGGTGCATGTGCGTAAAGTATGTCATTATGACATTACTTTCGAGTTCATAATTCGAATTTTACGATACGAGTGTAGATAAACTCAGTTATAGACGTGGAGTTGCGGAAACCAGCCCGTTATACTATACTATACTATACTATACTAACTCAGTTATAATTTAATAATAAATTAAAAAATTAAATTAAGGATTTTATTAATTTAATATTTTAACGCATTAACGCATGCGGAGCGAATTCTAAAGAACCTAACCATCTGTAAATTATTATATGGATAGAATCGTTTTTTATATAATACTATCTTTTACCCGCGGCTTCGCTCGCGTTAAATTCAGCTAACCCACGTGACGGATCCTGTTAATTCAGTCCAGTCCAGTCCAGTTCCATCCATCCATCCATCCATCCTTCGAACCGTCTAGTCCAGTCCAGTCACTATCCCACTATCTCACTATCCCACTATCACACTATTCCACTATCTCACTATCTCGTCCCATGTCCAGTCTCGTCCCATGACCCGTCGCGTACCATGTCCCGTCCCGTCCCATGTCCCATCGCGTCCCATGTCCCGTCCCGTCCCATGTCCCATGTCCCGTCTCATGTCCAATGTCCGGTCTCATGTCCCATGTCCCGTCCCGGCCCATGTCCCTTCCCATATCCCGTCCCGTCCCATGTCCCGTCCCGTTCCGTCCCATGACCCGTCCCCCATGTCACAAGTCCCGTCCCGTCCCATGTCCCGTCCCATATTATCAATTGTTCAGCAAATCAAATTTGGTGACACAACGACTGCAGCGCCACCTACCGGGTTCATTTGTTAATTCAAATCTTGCAGGGACCCACCCGGACTCGAACGTACCTACACAAAAAATATCATTGAAATCTATCATCTATCAGTTTAGGAGATCAGTGACATACCGACAGCAGCGCCACCTACCGGGTCCAATTGTGTTTTTAAACCATCCAGGAACCCATTGAAACATACACACAAAATTTCCAAAATCAAAATTCTTTAAATTAGAGGGGACCCGAGTTTACCATACCGAACGGGACGAACATCAAATGTTTGACAGGTAGGAACCAGGGTTGTTGCGAATATCAGCATCAGCATCAGCATACGCATTCACGGTAATAGATAAAGCACCGGAGTTAGTTGTGTATCGGATTTACGGGGCAGTTCGAATACGGGTACAAAATTTTATCCAACAACAATTACAAACAAATATAGTAATGTTTGAATCAAACATCACAGGTATCTTCACATTAATTTCTACATAAATTCATATTGTATAAGTTCTAGGGAATAACTCAACAGAACCAAATAAAATATCTAATGAATTATATTCTATTACAACTTACAACCTATGGCTAGCGAACTCAACTGGCAACCACGTTCACTCACTCGAAGTTAGCCGAATGATGCGCGACAATTCACGAATACCTACCTAGTTTCGGCGGGGCCGAAGGTTCTGCCAATTATTGGCCGAGACCGAAACTGTGGCCGAAACTAGATTTTTTGGCCGAAACTAGCCGAAACCGAAACCGAAACCGAACCTTCGGTCGGTCCTTAGTTTTTATACCATGTTGCATTTTCCCCAAACTTTTTTCGGCACGGTTTGTGTCAATCGTATGCATAGGTATATGTAGTGTAATGATGAATGTGTCAAGCGAATGATCGAATGGGTGTGTCGGGGTTTTTTTTCATTTTATTTTTTGAATTTACTATGTAATACTTTCTATAAATAAAAAAATCCTATCTACTATTCAAATAAATATTAATTATTTAGTTTTGTCATAATTTTGTCACAGATACTTGTCTGACGTCATAGAGAGAATATTTATGACACTACATACCTGTGAAAGTTCGCCCCGAGTGCAGATCGAGCTACATGCAACCTGCCTCTTGACTCTTGACGCTCGGACGGACCGGAAGGCATCTGACATTCCTTATGTGTGCTTATTTTCTTTTTACAACTTCATCATACATTATACACACAGCCTCCATAAACTAGACACAGGGACTTCTTTTTGTTTTTTTTTTGTTTTGGACTACCCGAAACTTTACCATTATATTGTAGTGTTTGCTTACTTCGAAAGTGATATGAAAGTGTTTGGTTTATGAGTAAATCAAACATGTTGTTTCCACACTTGCATAACGATTACATAACTTCTAAAATTAATTGTGTACCCTAATCGGTCCGTATATTACGGGTGCTCTGCCTGCTCCACGCTTATTATTGCATTTCACGTCCTAAAATGGTAACTACCGACATAATTTCCGGGTCGTTATTATATTTATGATTTACTATTCTGTTTTGTAATCATTGTGGGACTCACGGCACTGGGGTCTCTACCCGAGAGCGACCGCTCTAGACGCCACATGGAAAGAGGCGCCAAATAAAGGACGAAAATTGATTTTCTTTTTATAATGTGAATTATAATTGAATCGAAGTCATAGTAAAAGAAACATCTACTAGGGCCGCTTCCTGTGCCTCGGAGAGCTGTCGATCCCGGTTATCATACGAATATCTATGGCTGTCGTTACGGGTAGTCAGAAGCCTGAAAGTCTGACAACTGGTCTAGACTGGAAGCCGATTCCAACATAATTGGGAAAAGGCGAGGAGGATGATGGAGGGCCGTGTAGTATATGAAACTGGTTGTACGTACATGGCTCACTGTTGGCGAGATATGAATACTTACTTATTTGCATATTTCTTCACCACACATGTCTGTTTGAATTATGTTTATTACCTAACTATTTGTTTAGTGCACTAGACTCACACAAAGTTTGACGCCTTGTATGTATCACCATTTTAAAGATAGAGCAGAAACAAAAAAGTTCATTTTCCAGGTTTCTTTTATGGGGACCTCCTTTGGGCTTAGACTCTATTTTTATAGTACATACATACATAATAACACGCCTGTTTCCCATTGGGGTAGACAGAGACTATGGATTTCCACCTGCTACGATCCTGACACACCTCTTTCGCTTCATCACGTCCATTATTTATATTGTATTTGCCATGATATAGGCCACAGTAACACTATTATTGTTAAAAGAAACAACTCTATGACAGGCAGACGGACGAACGGACGGACAGACAGACGGCATATATAGGCAGAGAAATAGGGCTCCGTTGACACCCTTTGGGCACGGTACCATAAAAACCGGTGGCCTATGTCTGACCACGAAATTTTTACACAGATTTTTTTTCATAACTTTGTCTCATGTGAATGTATCATCATCATCATAATTTCAGCCGAAAGCCGTCCACTCCTGGACATAGGCCTCCCCCAAGCATCACCACAACGACCGGTCCTGCGCTTCCCGCAACCTTCACCAGGTCGTAGGTCCACCGAGATAATGAGAATGTAGGTATAACCATACTTCAACTCTGTGCCCACGACGTTCTCAACGAAACCCTAAAAAGTGATTATAATTGAAAATTAAAGGGGTGCAACGACCTCAAGCGTCAAGGAGATGTAAGATGAACATCAAAGTAAATTTTAATAAGTATATTCTAATGATTATGTATAAAATATGTTGCTGATTAAAGTCATTCATCATCCTCAGCCCTTTACTGTCCCACTGCTGGGCGCGGGCTTCTACTCAGAATTAGAAGATTAAACTCATTGTTGATAGAATTTTTGTGTTTTTTCATCAAAAGATAATGAACCACAATTCCCATGGTTTTTTTTAGCTTAGCTCTTTACAACTGTCCATGTCCATGTCATTTTTCCAGTCTAATCAAATGCAGCTGAATATGTATTTCACACGGAGCGGTAGCCATCAGTAGCCCAACCCGCAACCCAGTTTTTGCTATTGATGTTTGTAGTGTAGTAGGTACGATATCCGGGTGCGGGACCGACATGGCGACAGTGCACTCCGAGGCCTGGAAAACTCCAGGGAATCATCTTGCCCATGACAAAATAACAAACTTAGTACGTTATCTCCGATTAAAATAAAGTAACTTGTAGGCATAGGTTAGTAACTTATTAATAAAGCAGTATAGTAGTAAAAAAAAACTGCTGATCCTTACATTTTGTCGAGCGACATCGATGATTTAGTAGGGAACAGCTGATGATTTTTTCGCAATTTCAGGGCTGCTCCTATTGTAAAAGTTGCTCATACTGATGAGTACAATGACCCCTTAAGAGGTTTTCAGTTATTTCAAGAGAATTTTTTTCCTCTTTCTTTTAATTTGTAACAAATGTTTATGTGTTAGACAGTGTATAAGGTACTATGGGGTTGGCATATCCGTGTGGATAAAAACCGCTTAATAAACAATAAAGAGTAAAAAAAAATACCACGTTGTATATAAATATTGGCCGCATCTAGTTAGGCTGGAAGCCGATCCCAACATAATTGGGAAAAGGCTCGGCAAAAGAGATTTTGTAGAGAGGTTGAGATTACCTACGTAAGTCAAAGTCAAAGACGGCAATCTGCCTTTTTGAAATTTTTTGGTAAATGAAGATAAAAGGATTGTTTGCTTTATTTGCGCATTGCAGATTGCCGGATTTAATACCAACCGAAGATTTTGATGAGTATTTTAAATGCAAAAACAAACATTTTTTATTCAAAGTTGTCTTAGTTTACTTTAATTACTCATTTTGGACAAAAAGCACAGATTGAAAACACAGACACAACGTAACACGCCTGTATTTCTCCGAAGGGGTAGGCAGAGGTGTAATACTACACCCACATTTCGCCAGTTATGTTATAGTCCCATGTAATAAGGAGCGAGCCTATTGCCACTGACCAGGCACAAATCCAGACTCCGGGCTGCTACTGAGAATTTCCTAATGAAAAAAACCAGTAACACTTTGCCCGACCCGGGAATCGAACCCAGGACCCCACGTTTAGCAGTCGCGAACACAAACACAGACACAGATTGATTGATTGCACAGCCTTTGAAAATGTCAACTCAATTAAAATGTAGTAAACACTTAACAGACTAAACAGTAAGTTCTAGACTAACATACGGCCAAAATTAATATCCAATGTATCCACGATTTGCCCTACTAGAGATAGAAATTTGACATAAGCTCCATATAAAATATGTCAAATTTCTATCTCTAGTAGGATAAATCCTGGATAGATTGGATATTAATTTTGGCCGTTAGTCAACTTACCCATATCTAATACTTCCTATGGCGTGTAATACACGCGTAATTAATGAAAAATCACTATTATAAATAAAAATATCAGCATCAACGAAATATATAATCAGCATAAACTAGTTAGGTAATAGAAAAATGTTTAATTAACTGCATGGCTGCATGTGAATCATAATGTTATCTGATTATATAATTAACAATATTTTAAATTAGATTCGTAAACGCCACAAATACGAAATTTGCACATTTTAAAATCTAGTTTCACAGAAATAGTAAAAGGAGGAACACAACTTCTGCAAGGGGCAGAGGCCACCAATAGCCTCACGGTTTGGTCATGTGCCCGACAATTGTGCATGGGGGTCTACTCCCGTTCGACGAACGGCAAACGATTTACGATTTGTACGAATAGACTACGGTTTGTAGTCGTATACGATAGACCGGAGCACAGTCAACGCCGAAAACGATCATCGCATGCGATAGGGGAAGGATGGTTGATCGGAGTAGCAAATTGAGCGATGAATGGTACGATTTTTACTACTTTACTGATGCATCTACCTTATTTATGTCTGTGCAATACCTTCAGGTTGTCTAGTAGAGAACGCCTATGGCGTTAAGACCGCCTTTGCACCCAGTTGTTTATGAAGAATTAAATAAATTAATCGAATATCGTTAAACGCGAGTAGAGCCCTGGCTGCGGTAGCGCGGCGCGGGCGGCGAGCGTTCATTACGCAACATACGGCACTCGGCGTTCATCTTCTCCAAGCCTTTCGATAACAACCTTGCGAGTAATTATCTAAGTCGAGGATATCACTGACGTTTCGAGAATATTCCAAGACTGCAACTGGGCAGTTAGCTTCACATACAATATGTACCCAATGGATGATAAGCCTGCCGCATTTTGACAATAGAATTGGCGCAGTGGCTGAACGATCAGCTTCTGCGCTAAGGGTCGTCGTTTCGATTCCCGGATGGAACAAATATATTTGAGTGATCAGTTAATAATAGTTTTAGTTGTGGTTGACCATTCTATTATAAAATAGTCTTCATGAAGTAACCTTGCTATTGATATATCACTCAATGGAGGGGTAGACCAAAATGCCCATTCTGCTTTCAAAACCAATTTTCTCAGGAGTTAAGTACCTAATGGTTCGATAAAACTTAAAATTATCGTAATTAATAACAATGAATAGTTAGAGTACCTACTTAGGTAATTAATTTCAAAAAAATAGTAGGTAGGTATTGTTATTAATTTAGACAAACAATTAAGTCCTGAGAAAATTGATTTTGAAATATAAGTAATATTTGTTTATCAACTTTTGTTGGTGACTACGAACAAAAGACACATAAACGCGCTGTCTTCTGGGACTGGGTTCATATTTTGTCATTGACTACGCGCTTCGTGAGAAGATTGCGAACAAAAGACATAAACGCGCCGTCTTCTGGGACTAGATTCAACTTTTCTCGTTAAAAAACGAGCTACGAGAGCAGCTTTTGCGAACAAAAGACATAAACGCGCTCTCTTCTGAGACTAGGTTCAACTTTTGTCGTTGACTATGCGCTACGTGAGAAGATTGCGAACGAAAGACATAAACGCGCTGTCTTCTGGGACTAGGTTCAACTTTTGTCGTTGACTACGTGCACGTGAGAAGCTTTTGCGAACAAAAGACATAAACGCGCTCTCTTCTGGGACTAGGTTCAACTTTTGTCGTTGACTATGCGCTACGTGAGAAGATTGCGAACGAAAGACATAAACGCGCTGTCTTCTGGGACTAGGTTCAACTTTTGTCGTTGACTACGTGCACGTGAGAAGCTTTTGCGAACAAAAGACATAAACGAGCTCTCTTCTGGGACTAGGTTCAACTTTTGTCGTTGACTATGCGCTACGTGAGAAGATTGCGAACAAAAGACATAAACGCGGCGTCTTCTGGGACTAGGTTCATGCGGGCCTTATACACGACATAAGATAGACAGACTCTATTGCTCGTTTTGGCAGGATGTAGGTTTACGATTTCCATTGTTAGTTTAAAGTAGGTGCCTTTGGCCGTATGTTACTTATGGCTATAAGTTATAATTGGTAATTAACTCTAGGAGTCTAATTACTCGTAAAGTGTACCAAAGACTAGTAACTTAACCGCCCAATTATGGTAGCTACCATCAATGAGCTAAGTTGCACACACAAGAATCCAATGGACGTTGCCTATGCAAGGAGGGAATTATAGGTACTCTTAGATATTTACTCATCAAAGCAGCAGATACACTCGCTCAAAGTGGAAAGGTATACCTACTGGTGCGCTGATACCCAAAGACACCCCAAATACACTATTCTTGGTTCACACACAGGAGGACAAGTGTCTAAATAACCAGTGATATAGGTCAGGTCAGGATCGCGTACCATAAGTACACAAAGCTTAAGGTTAGAATTGCGAGACAACACTCATAGTAAACACCGGAAAGACAGGCCTAACCATCCAACACAGCGTGCCCCATGCACGCAGTAATAGCGGTGTCGCGACACACGAATGCCTATTTCACACGAGGGCAGAGCAGTGAGCTTACAGTACTCCTACATACCATTTGAACGCCAGAACAATAACTGTTCTGTCGCAGCACGCAGTAACTGTTCTGGCGTTCAAATGGTAGCAGTAGTTAGTGTTCTGCTCACTGCTCTGCCTCGCTGGCCTGCCCTCGTGTGAAATATAGGCATAAGAGCTGTGGCTACTACACTGACGACGCGACGGCGCCATGTAGGACGCTTTGTTAGGTGAGCCATGGACGCGTCCAATAAAATGGTAATTGACTACAATCACCAGATGATGGCCATGCGGCACAGAGACGTAGACGGTCGTGGAGGCTCTAATTAAAGTGGCGAAACCAGCGAGTTCGTACCTACAGAAATTTGGCTAATTTGCCATGTAGGCAAAACGTAACATAAGTAGCATCTATAGGTATGTATGTATAGTGATAATGATAAGTAATAAAATAATAATAGTAGGTAATGGGTTGTGAATGTTGTAAATATTAAGAAATACATTGAAACTGTTTGGAGTCTGGTAGCTTTGAGAATGTCATGCTCACAAAAATGCCAAGGCTGATTGATGTATTGGATCGCCCAGTTCCCTAAAATATGATTGAGCTGAGCGATGCTAATGCATTTGTAGTACTCGTGAACAAGTACTGTCAGCGGGGATAGCCCTTATTGGGTCGTTACAGGGAGATTCAGCAAGCCCTGCATCTTGTGCCTAATGGGACTGCCACTGTACCACTGTACGGTTCTGGTTCCGCTCGAGTAGGTATTTGATTGATGATTATTAGATTTTTTTTTTGCAAACAATATGTCGCAAATTATTTGCCGTGGATCCATTGTAAGGCAGGCAGGAGTGTGGTTTTGAGTCAGTAAGAATATGTATGTTCTGTGTGGTGCCGGACACAAAGAATAGCATTTACCATTTAAACCATTTATTTTGCCACACATACACAAAATATACATATTACATGCAAAGGTAACAGGACAAATTAATGAGAACACAACATGCATACAACATAATATGTATGGCAAGGGATCCAGCTCAGTATTTGCTGTGCATGTAGGTATGCACAGCACTGATTTTCAGAACTGCTGGTCCCTCCCATCTGTATATCTTAAAAGTGAAATTTACGCGCACAAGAAAAAAAAAAGTAAATGAATGAAGACATCTGACATCAAATACCTAATACAAAAAATTGGAATTTAATTCGAATTTAAAGAACAATGCCCACAGATGAGCTCATTTTTGGCGCCATGCCAAAACTGTATGTTATTCAAAAATTATGTCTTATTTTATTCATGTTTATTTGTTCTTTATCAACATTTCTTTCACCCTAGCATTAAAAAACATAATAAATATGTATTAAACTGAATCGAAAGTATATCCTCCATTCAAACCGAACAAAAATGTTGCCAGATATCAGACTATTTCAAGAAATAATCGGAATCGATTCTAAATAGCGATACTTCTATGAATTCACTTTTACTGTATTTCAGATGCTATTATACTAGACTTATCTTGATTGATTAATTTCTTATTTTTTCTTTCCACAATTTATATCTTTAGATTTCGGTTCGCATGCATAAATCCGTTAAAAATTATAAAAAAACACTCATATGACGTCAAATCAAAAGAAATTGCAAAACATATTTTTGAAATCTTTTGTACAGAAAAATAAGATGATTCTTTGCTTTAAAATACCTATCTATGCATTTATTGTAAATATTGTTATAATCATTTTAAATTAACTGAAATATTACTTATAAAATCGATATTAATTAATAAACCCAAAAACTTAAAAGCTCGCAATGTTATTATTTAAAAAATACTACAAAATCGATTTCAAAAATCGATTAACAAAATAATTATATCTTGCAACACCATACATGGTGTCTCTGGTAATACTTATGGGTGCGTTCAGTTATATCGCCCAACGATGCACGGAGCGTACTTATAAATCTGTTAAGGAGTTGGAAAAAATTAGATTTCTCTTAATCCAGGGTGAAAAAATTTAAATCGATTGCAGAATAATAAAAGATAATACTTAGTCTACAAAATAAGACTAAAACCGCCGTGACATAGCAATTTTTTTTGAGGGGCCTAAATCTCCTAAGAGAATGGGCAATGTTATTAAAAAATTTAAATATTTGTACGCCGGAAACGGCAGAATATGTTGGATCCAATTATTTTTAATAACAACTGTACCAGGCCCCTCAGAAAGTATTGCGAAAAAAAGTTTTATATATGGGAGACTGGCCAGTTATAATGTTTTTCGAAAATATGATTATTTATAAGTAAAAATAAGTAAGTTCCAATTTCAAAATTTCCCTCCACATTTTTTGCGAGTTAATTCAAAGTATTGTGTCTCACTGAAATATGGATCTGCGCCGGGAACATTTTAGAGCTATGATTTTATACGATTTCAAGTGTCGCCTGAAACCGGATGAATCGTACGATAGACTTCAAATGGCATTCATGGATGAAGGCCCTTCCAAGGCAACCGTGTATCGTTGGTATAACGAATTCAAGCGCGGTCGACCAACTTTGGGGGATGACGAAAGAAGCGGTCGCCCTTTGACGGCTGTTACCGAAGAAAACGTGCTAGCAGTGAAAAATTTAATCCAAGACAATAGGCGAATTACATATCAGGAGATTCAACACATATTGAAGATTGGATCGGGAAGCGTTCACGAGATTTTACACAGCCATCTTCGCGTGAGGAGGATAGTATCACGCTGGGTGCCGCACAACCTCACCGATGCTCAGAAGCAGGCCCGGGTGGAATGGTGCCGTGATATGCTTAACAAATTTGAAGCAGGCTCGTCTCGGCGTGTTTACGACATCGTTACAGGTGATGAGTCCTGGATTTATCAATACGACCCAGAAACCAAGCGCCAGTCGACTGTTTGGGTGTTTCAAAATGAGCCAACGCCTACCAAAGTGAAGCGATCTAGAAGCGGGGGTAAGATTTTGATCGCTAGCTTTTTTAATTTGACTGGCCACTTGGTATCAATTCCCTTACGGGATCAAAGAAGCATTAATGCCGAATGGTATACTACCAAATGTTTGCCAGAAGTTTTCTCTGTTATAAGCAACAAGCGACCAAACACAGGGCTCCGCGGGCTACTGCTCCACCACGACAATGCACCTGCGCACACCGCACTCAAAACGAGGGACTTCCTGGACAGCACGCCAGTCAAACTCCTGGGTCACCCTCCTTACAGCCCTGATCTAGCACCGTGTGACTTCTTTTTATTCCCAAAAATAAAAAATCAGCTCAAAGGGATACAATTTTCGTCGCCGGAAGATGCACTGGCTGCGTTCGAGCAGGCTGTAAACGAGGTGTCTGCGGCGGACTGGAAAAAGTGTTTTGAAAACTGGTTTAGGCGCATGAATCTTTGTATAGAGGCTGGTGGAAAGTACTTTGAAAAGATTTGATAAAAATATATGTACGTATAGAACATTTTTTTTTAGTTTCGCAAAACTTTCTGAGTGTCCCACGTATTGTACCATATTCTGACAAATAAATGATCTATCTATCTGTCCTTTAACCAAATTATGTGTATTTTACAACATCGTATATTATTATTTATAGACTAATAAGTCACAATAATTATGTTCATTTGGTACATACAAATTGTATTTTATATAAATAAACAAAAAGGCCTTGAAAATAAATAAATAAAAAAAAAACATTTTTTTTAAACAGTTAAGTGACATAACCGAACATCACACATTGCTCAATAATAATCACCTATAACACAGCTAAACATTACACGATATAGTCACAATTACATGTATGTGTACAACACCCCACACGAGATCGACAGACACAAGTTTCTGCTACGGTAACTTTTGAATAACTAAAAGTTCTCTAGTGATATGCTTTTTCAAAGTCAGTTGGGACATACTTTGGCGTAAGGGAGGAGGTAAATCGTTCCATATCTTGGTAGCAGAGTACTTAAAACTTCCTTTGTAGTTTGCCGTTCTATGCGCTGGTATTACCAGGTCGTATGCCATTCTTCTGCGTGTATTTATCTGATGAGCATCCCTTAGCCACTTCAGCTTCTCAAATAAGTATCTAGGTCTTTTCTTAAGAGCAATTTTGTGCACCAGACATGTTAAATGTAATTTCCTACGTGCTTCCATTTTTAGTGCTACGTAAATCTAGTTCCTTACGTGCTTAGCACACCCCATCTCTTCTCGTGGGTGTCGTAGAAGGCGACTAAGGGGTTCACCAGAGGATGGGCAGCACAGCAGCGATCTCCGAGTATTTATTCAACTAACTGCGATCGCCAACCCGCCTGCCAAGCGTGGCGATTATGGCATATCCCTCCCTGGAGAGGCCTATGTCCAGCAGTGGACGTCTTTCGGCTGAAATGATGATGATGATAATAACTATGATGACTAGTATCCAAGGTAGGTAGTTTGCTTGTCCATGAGGATTTACTACCTCTGCCGAAAAAAATATTTAACACTCCAAAGGATTCGTCAGAAAACTGACAACAGTGTACCTAGTACGAGTTTGACACTTACGAATACTTTCAAAGTATTCGTCGACTTTCATTAATAAATCTGTAGTTCCTCCTCGTATCCGCCAGGGGCGCTACTGATTTATGAATGAAAGTCGACGAAAACGATGAAAGTATTCGTAAGTGTGAAACTCGTACTAGGCCCACTGATAGTGCACGTGGAGCGGCTCGGCTTTACAGACTACAACGAATACTCACTTTGTAACATTATGTTACATTATACGTTCAAATGGTCAGCCACCAGCTTTAGGTACATACATAAAATATATCCTTCTGTACAGGACGGGCTCGCTGGGCGTGAGCCCAGAGCCCCGCGATCCATGGGACAAGCCCCTGCGAAAGCAGACCAATTAGGTAATGAACAATTTTTAACCAGTAAAAGATAAAGATAGAATAAACTTTATTGTTAAAGAGTAACCAGTTTAGGTACCAAGGTACTGTAAAAAAATAACATGTTCATAATTTTGCAACACAGACATAGTGAAAAATATAGACGAAGTGCTGTGAATAATCATAGTGAAGCCAAAAAACTATGCTCCTTCGTGTACAACCAGCGCTCACGCACACACCATGCACTCGAAGGATATTTGCTTTCACGATGCTTACTGGACGATGCCGCGACATGTGTACTGAGAGGGGTGAGCACGGTTTGTGGTGCATGTGTGTGCGTGAGCGCTGGTTGTACACGAAGGAGCATAGTTTTTTTTGGCTTGACTAGATTGTACGCAGCACTTCGTCTATATTTTTTACTATTTCTGTGTTTTGCAAATAAAAAATCCTGAAAGTAGTTATCACTTTAGTTAGTTTTTTTTGTATGTATATTCGCATCACATTACTCTGTAACATAACATAACGTCACGCCTGTATTTCCCCGAAGGGGTAGGCAGCGGTGTATAGTACACCCACATTTCGCCAGTTATGTTGTAAGTCCCATTTAATAGGGGGCGAGCCTATTGCCATTAACCGGGCACATATCCAGACTCCGGGCTGCTACTGAGAATTTCCTAATGAAAAAAACAAATAACACTTTGCCCGACCCGGGAATCGAACCCAGAACCCCACGCTCAGCAGTCGCGCTTGCGACCACTAGACCAACGAGGCATTACTCTGTAACTTTATAAAAATATAAATTACTAGCTTTTACCCGCGGCTCCGCTCGCGTTAAATTCTGCTAACCCACGTCAGTCCAGTCCAGTCCAGTCCATTTCAGTCCAGTCCACTGTCCCACTGCCCCGCTAACCCACTGCCCCGCTGCCCCGCTGCCCTACTGCCCCGCTGCCCAGCTGCATCACTGCCCCGCTACCCCACTCCCAATACCCGACTGCCCCCCCCTGCCCCGCTACCCCACTGCCCCGTTTCGCCGCTGCCCCACTGCCCCGCTACCCCACTGCCCCACTGCCCCGCAGCCCCCCACTGCCCCGCTGCCCCGCTACCCCACTGCCCCGCTACCCCACTGCCCCGCTGCCCGACTGCCCCGCTGCCCCACTGCCCCGCTGCCCCACTGCCCCGCTGCCCCACTATACCACTGCCCCACTATACCACTGCCCCACAGCCTGCCCGCTGCCCCGTGTTATATATTAGCACTAGCCTTATTTGTTTGTATTAGTCATAAGTAGAAGTGGGCGTTTAAACAAAAAGCGCTTAAAAAAGTCTAATTAAAAAAAAAGCGTATAAGCACGCTTTGTGATTAAAGCAGATATCGTTTAGACTTTTTCGTAAACGATTGAAATGTAACCTTATTTCTATAAACATAAGACTCAATTTCAAAAGTGACTGGTGGTGGTTTGAAACCGGCAGAATTAAATTTTATTCGTTTACGTAAAATTTGTTTAGAGAAAGCACTTTTTTATTTTGTTGATTATTTTTGTATCGTTTAAATATTTTAAACGTTTTTGACTTTGATTGATTTGCTTTTGCTTTGGCGCTTAGTTTATTTTTCGTCGTCAACGAGTGAATGCGTTTTTGAATGTTCTCCTTGGTAATTACGCGACGATTGTAGTTTGTTTGTATAGTTTTTAGTGAACTTTGTAAATAGTTTAAATGTAAATAGAATAGTGTAATGTAGATAAATAAAAGTCAATTTTTTTAGAAGTGAAAAACGAAAAGCGGCAAAAGCGTAAAAAAATTCGTTGGCAGAAAAAAGCACAACGTTTAAACACGCTTACGATTTTAAGTCGTTTTTCCCAACTTTAGTCATAAGTCTATTTTATTGTTCCTATCTCTGTTTAACATCTTCCATCTCTTTCACACTAACATATCCCTTCCCCAAACATCCTTTCTAACCGCTCGATCCCTTCCTACTCGACTCACTTCGTTCCCGACCACGATCTAGAGACATCGTTCTCGTTCTCAATCGCTGTAACATTAACATAGTACATAATCATAAGTTCATTTTGTTATTTATTATTAAAAGATTATTATAAAACAAGAAACTGTCCTTCATTGCGTAACAACTGGCGCAGTCGGTAGGATACTTCAGCGTGAAACGCGACGCGAAAAGACGAAGCAAACGTGCGATTCTTCGTGGACAACATCGCCTACAAGAAGACGTGCGGTAGCTGCAGGCTTTCGATCGCTTCGCCGGACTATGCTGATAACATTGCTGTTACTGTGGTGAGTGGCTAAGACTTGTTTGCTCTAACTCCTTTCCTATCCCATACAATACATTTTATATATCTATTTCTAAATCTTATGTACTATTTTGTATTATTATAAATTACTCCATGTCCATATTATTATATATATATTTATAATTCCTTCATGTCCGAAAATAGTAATTGTACATTCAAAAACGAACCATCAGACTCAACAGAGTCACACCAAGATACATCGTTTGTTTTTGCTCAAAAATCAAATCTAAAAATCATGTCGTTGGATATGACAACCCTTTTAAAACTTATCCCCACATTTGATACTCATGCAGCCGATCAAGTTTATAGGTTTATCCGATCTTGCGACTCAGCCTTCAAATTAGGATCTGCTGATCAGAAACCAGTTTTATTAGTGTACGCTTTAAACAATATAACCGGTGCAGGCGCATCCGACGTCCACGCCAAACAATATACATCCTGGAATGAACTTAGACAATTCCTCATAGACAGATTTTCAAATGTTAAAACTATTTCTCATCTTAACTTAGAATTACAATCTATGTTCCAAAAGCCGCATGAAACGGTGACAGAATATTTTCACCGTGTAGACTTGTGCAGAAGCAAAATAATTGAAAAAATTAACGCAGAAATAACTAACGATACTCTTATTGGTCGTTTAGCTAGTACTGAGGAGACTTCAATGAGCGTTTTTGTAAATGGGCTTAGTTCCGATATCGGTATAATGCTGAGAACAAAAGGTTTCACAAACCTTTCAGAAGCAGGACGCTTTGCCCTTCAGGAAGATAAGATTCGAGCCATGAATAATGCTCGACAATCATTATTTAGACTTACAATGCCGCGACCTAATAGTATTAATAGTAGACCAAATCAAAGTTATGTTAATTTACAAAAACCACCTGTGTCATATCAACCTCGTCCGATACTACCGATAATCAACAACCGAAATAATGCTAATCATCAAGATACAAAAATATGCAACTACTGTAAAAAAATTAGTCATGTAATATCCGAATGTCGAAAACGCGCTTATAATAATAACCTTAAGAACATTCAAAATCAACACGCTCGTCCCGCCTCTTCAGCCCCCATTAATAATTTAAACTACTGGGCGACCAACGAGATGGGCAACTCGCTGGAAATCGCTCCAACATCTTGCCCACAAACGGAAACATCGATCGAAGACATAACTCATTTTCAAATGTAAAAGCATATGAGTTAGGTCTTAATAACCAAAGACAAAATCCGCTTAATCCAGTCCATCGGGGACAAAACACTAAATCTCTATTAAACAAAAGCGCATCTACCCAAACATGTCAGAAACAATATAAAGATGTTTCTATACAAACGGATGAACAAACTCCTTACGGACAGGGTAACCAGCCCCAAACCCTTAGTTCCATCGAATGTATCAAACTTACTAACCCTAATGAATCTTGTAAATATAATGACTCCACTGAATCTTCTAAATCTACTAATTCCTTAAAGTCTCACAAATCCACTAAATCCTATAACCCTACTAAATCATGTACAAAATCAAAGACCAAATCTAACTCCAAATCTAAACTGAAATCCAATAAATCTAAACCTAAAATACAATCTTTTACCATTTCACCAGTAAACGATGTACCTCCTGAAAATCTATTACATTGTAATTTTCACGTCGAAGGCAGTCCAGTTACTCTTCTAATCGATACCGGAGCAGGAATATCAGTAATAAAAAATGATAAAATAGGCACATCTAATGTAAATAAATCTGACATCGCATCCATTGTAGGAATTTCTAGTACTCAATCGCCCACTCTAACTTCAGGCACAACTGAAATATCCCTTGATAACTTGCCAAAATTCAAATTTCATGTAGCAAACCTCAATATCAAGGCAGATGGCATAATAGGTAATGATTTTATGAACAAATTCAATTGTAACATCTATGTTCAATCTAAAACTATGAGAATACGTGACAGAACGTACAAACTTCATTTTATGAACGAAAGCCCTAAACCTAATATTGACCCTCATAAACTTTTTATTAGCGGTCGTTCCGAAACGGTTATTACCTGCACAACAAATAGTATTCAAACCGGTACAGCCATTGTTGAAAAACAAATGTTAGAAGACGGCGTCGTTATTCCCCACGCTTTAGTTAACGTGCAAAACAACTCCTTTGTTATCACTTGTGTAAATACGAATAAAAATGACCATGAAATTAATATTCCAAATATCAAAGTATCTCCTTACGAAATCGGTAAAGAAACCTTAGATTTAAACTCACATCAGATAAATAATGTAAATCATACATCGGAAACAGATAGACAAAAGAAAGTATTGTCAGTAATTAGACGCGAACATTTGAATAATGAAGAGTCAATATCATTAGATAAGATAGTTACCGAGTTCTCAGATATATTTATTATCGAGGGTGACTCGTTGACTTTTAGTAACCACACTAAACATCGAATTCCAACAACAACTGACATCTCAATTCATACTAAAACATATCGATTTCCACAAGTTCATGAAGGCGAAGTCAAGACACAAATTCAAAACCTATTAGATCAAGACATAATAAGACCTAGTTCATCACCATGGAGTAGCCCTATTTGGGTCGTTCCAAAGAAACTTGATGCATCAGGGAAACAAAAATGGCGTCTTGTTATTGACTATCGTAAATTGAATGAAGTCACTATCGGAGATAGTTACCCTCTACCGAACATTACCGACATACTAGATAAATTAGGTCACTCTCAATATTTCACCACTCTAGATCTAGCATCTGGCTTCCACCAACTTGAGGTTGAACCCAAAGATATCCCTAAAACTGCATTCAATACTCCCTACGGTCATTATGAATATAAAAGAATGCCTTTTGGCCTAAAAAATGCACCGGCGACCTTTCAACGGGTCATGGACTCTGTTTTATGTAGTCTACAAGGAGAACGATGCTTCGTATATCTTGATGATATAGTTGTATTTGCCTCCAGCCTCCAGGAACACGAAGATAAACTTCGAGAAGTTTTCTCCCGACTACGTAAATATGAATTAAAAATCCAGCCTGATAAATGCGAATTTCTTAGGCGAGAAGTTGCTTATCTCGGTCACATTATTTCAAACGATGGTGTCAAACCTAACCCTGACAAAGTAAAAGCTGTTAAAGACTTCCCTGTACCTAAGTCATGTAAAGACATAAAAGCATTTTTAGGTCTCACCGGCTACTACCGTCGCTTCATTTCCAATTTTAGCAAAATCACGAAACCACTAACCAGTCTTTTAAAAAAGGATGTCCCTTTCGTTTGGGGTGAAACTCAACAACAAGCTTTCGACGATTGTAAAAATTTACTCATAAATCCTCCCATATTACAATACCCCGATTTTACTAAGGAATTTATTTTAACCACAGATGCTTCGATACATGCTATTGGCGCCGTGCTATCTCAAGGTGAAATAAGTAAAGATTTGCCTATAGCATATGCATCTCGTACTCTTAACAAAGCCGAATGTAATTATTCCACAATAGAACGGGAATTGTTAGCAATTGTCTGGGCCACAAAGCATTTTAGACCTTATTTATACGGGCGTAAGTTCAAAATAGTTACCGATCATAAGCCCCTTACATGGCTCTTTTCTATCAAAGATCCTGGGAGTCGTTTACTTCGTTGGCGCTTGAAACTTGAAGAATATGAGTATGAAGTTATTTATAAAGCAGGTAAAAATAATACGAATACCAACAGGCAACAGTATCGCCGTGAAACAACAAACTCCATTGAAGAAGGCAAAAAGCTCTCATCCGAAACCAGTTCCTGCAAACCACCAGTCTACAACTTCAACGTCAGACCAACATACAAAGTCGCAGTAGTACTATTCGTCTGCATTAAGTGCTACAAATACAACCCGTGGAATATTGTATCCAGACGAAGATCAACATTACACCATCCAAATTGGCAATTGGCATTGGCTGTATCCAAATTACAACTCTTTTGCCCGTTCCGTCGGCAACCGCACATTGCGATGCAAATGGCAGCCTTCGATACTACAACATCATGCATGAAGACGAAGATGATGACGACATCGCGAGCACTCCTACAAATATCCAAAAATTGGGCACAGCCCAATCTTTATTCTAAGGGGGGAGGTGTTATATATTAGCACTAGCCTTATTTGTTTGTATTAGTCATAAGTCTATTTTATTGTTCCTATCTCTGTTTAACATCTTCCATCTCTTTCACACTAACATATCCCTTCCCCAAACATCCTTTCTAACCGCTCGATCCCTTCCTACTCGACTCACTTCGTTCCCGACCACGATCTAGAGACATCGTTCTCGTTCTCAATCGCTGTAACATTAACATAGTACATAATCATAAGTTCATTTTGTTATTTATTATTAAAAGATTATTATAAAACAAGAAACTGTCCTTCATTGCGTAACACCCGCTTCCAGACTGCCCCGCTGCCCCACTGTCCCGCTGCTCCGCTGCCCCGCTGCCCCACTATCCCACTGCCACACTGCCCCGCTGACCCGGTAACCCACTGCCCCACTGCCCTGCTCCCCCACTATCCCACTGCCCAACATCCTGCCCGCTGCCACACTGCCCCGCTGCCCCACAGCCCCACTGCCCCGCTGCCCCACTATCCAACTGCCCCGCTGCCCCGGTAACCCACTGCCCCGCTGCCCAGCTGCCCCGCTGTCCCGCTGCCCCACAATCCTACAGATCCACTTCCTGCCCCGCTGCCCCTCTATCCCACTGCCCCACTTCTGCCCCGCTGCCCAACTGCCCTGCTGCCCCACTGCCCCGCTGGGCCGCTGCCCCGCTGCCCCACAGCCCCGCTGCCCCACTGCCCCGCTACCCCACTGCCCCGCTGCCCCACTATCCCACTGCCCCGCTGCCCCGGTACCCTACTGCCCCGCTGCCCTGCTGGCACGCTGCCCCGCTGCCCCACTGGCTCGCTGCCCCGCTGCCCCGCCCCGCTGCCCCACTGTCCCGCTGCCTCGCTGCCCCGCTGCGCCACAACCCCACTGCCCCACTGCCCCACTACCCCGCTACCCCACTGCCCCACTATCCCACTGCCCCACTGGCCCACTGCACCGCTGCCCCGCTGCCCCGCTGCCCCACTACCCCACAGTCCCACCGTCCCACTGCCACTGTCCTACTGTCCCACCGTCCCACTATCACACTGTCCCACGGCCCACTGTCCCACTGTCCCACTATATCACTATCGTTATCGTCCCGTCCCATGTCCCATGTCCTATCCCATGTCCCATCCTATGTCCAGTCCCATGTGCCGTCCCACTGTCCTGTCCCATGTCCCGTCTCATGTCCCGTCCCATTTCCCGTCCCATGTTCCGTCCCCTGTCCAGTCCACTGTCCCGTCCCCAGTCCCGTCCCCAGTCCCATCCCCAGTCCCATCCTCTGTCCACTCCACTCCACTCCAGTCCATCGTACATTACTATCCGCTCGTGCAAATGCATAGAAGCTTCGATCTGTCGGGTGAGTACGCAACCCACGAATTAATTTTTTTCTTTTTTTCTTTCTTTCTTTCTTTCTCAAAACCCATACCAGTTTTTAAGTCAGATCATCAGCTTTCAAACAAAAAAAAAACATCAAAATCGGTCCAGTAGTTTTAGCGTGATGCTGGAACAAACAAACAAACAGACGTTTACAATTTTATAATAGTTATGATTATAATAGTTAAGATAATATAAGATGAAGAAGGTAATTAAAAATTGTAGACTGAAAATAGTATTTTTTTAGTTACACCAAGATAACTTTATGCTTATTCGTATATTAAGATGGATACAATATAACAACGTTTAGGTACTTCTAAATTTTATTGCTTTTCATACAAAAAATTAGAGAAATCGCAATTTAGAGGTAGCTTCCAGTCCTTGTCTGTAAGTCGAAAGATTCTGATTTTCGGTTGGCTCAAAAGACTGCATTTCCAAGATGGCACCACCCACATACGACAGGATTATTTTTTCTACTCTGTACAATTCGGCCCGACCATAAAGTTTTTAATGCAATTTCTTTAGCAGCCGTATTTTCTCTATGGAGGCGCGCGCTAGAGCGCATGCGTGCGAATGACAGCTGCATATGAGCGCCTTAATCACCTTAATGTATGCAAAATGTTGTAGAAAAATATAATTAAAAATCACCGGTTCCCGTCATCGTAGCGAGGTAAAATACATACCAGTTTTTAAGTCAAATCATAAGTTTTTAGTCACAAACCCTTTCAACAAAATCGGTCTAGTAGTTTTATAGTGATGCTGGAACAAACAAACAAACAAACAGACAACTGACATTTAACAATTTTATAATAGTAGTAGATAACTACAGTGTTGTTATTCATTCCCGATAATGAACCAAAAAAATAGCAAGGGGCCACTTGTCTAAAACGGCCCTGCCTCTGTGTGGTCTTGAACTTCATGTTCCTAATATAAGTACCTAACAAGTTTTTTATTATAATCAGTATAAATCAGTTACAGTTATTTTCATACCTCCTATAGTACTAAGTATCTCTGTTTTATTTGACTTTCACTCGCCGTAACACACAGCTAGGTAGCTAGGTATATCAAAACATTCAGTAACACGACCTCGCATCCGATGCTATTGCATTTGTATATTGCACAAATGCAATGGATGTTGCATACATATAAATCACATGTTTGCGTTAAGCTGTTAGTTGCAAAGTACTTATAAATTATAACTTTGATAAGTAGGGACATCCGAACAATAAAAAAATAATACTTATATTGAAGACAAAAACTTACCCATGCGTGAGTAAAGTCTAAAAGGTCATCAATCTCATGCAACGATTAAAAAAGTAATTTGACGAGTCGTTTCTTTTTTGGCAGGCATTCACAAGAACTTACGCAACACAAACATAACTACCGCTAGATACATCCAATCGTGTAGTAAAAAGAGGAAGTGGAATAAAAATAATAACTACGTAATTTTCGATGTTTATTTTATATTCATATTCACAAATCTACTTTTTCATAACCGCGATCCATACATTCTTCTCATGACCTACCCGACCGTTATGCAGTGCTAAGTGTTTATGCAAATACACTTTAAAATCTACAATTCCACATACGGGAGTGTTCCTTATTATACAGGCCGTCCCACGGATATGCCACATGGAGGGAAAGTACCTTGAATATTGTAGATGGATCATTTTACATTTTTTTTTTGGATGAAAGAAGACATTATTTGAATTTAAAAAACAATTTAAACTGCATTCATAGATATTTAAATAATTACATGGTTGAACCGGAAATCGAACCCGTTACATGAGAAAAATAATCACCCTGTAGCTTTATCATACCGATCGAAAGGCTTCATCATAAGGATATTTTTTTGCTAAATAACATAGTGTCACAAATAAAAGGAAGACCATGAATTTTAATATTTTTAATACAAAATTAATCAATTTATCAAATGCTCAAAATGAGTCCCTTCCTGTGGGGTAATTGTGTAATGCATTCACATTGACATCAGCTTTCATTTTGAAATTACAGCAATATTCATTGCGTGGTACGTAGTTGTCAATATGACGGATTGTCAAAACACACAGAGCAATGAACATTGAAATCCGAATGAATGCGATCGCGAGTGAGTTACGCAATTAGGCAGCAGGTTGAATACAAAGTCGCACTCTTTTGATTATTGCGCATCAAAATTTCACATCAACTTACTTATAATTAATTAATTTTTAAATTGGTAAGTTAGCAGTGAACGTTTATGGGCTGTAATGCACTCCAGTGACCCACTGAACATTAGTGATGTGATGTCACCTTTGATTATTATTAATTAAAGAATAACATAATACAAGTCTTCTACAGCGAACAATGAAGTTAATATGATGTGTTTCTTAAACATTTACGACGGCTTGTGTTGTGTGTTGCTCCTTTATTATTATTTATTTACTAAGCATTTGACCTGCAAGTACCTGGGGCCTTACTCCCGACTGGATCGAGTACAGTATCAATCGAATTTGAATTCTAGTTAGACTTAGTGTCAATTCGTACTGCGTTTCTTTAGGAATTGACATTAGCTCTATTTAGTTCAGATCATAGATTATATAATTGGTTCAGAGCTTCTACCGACGGTAAATGTCATGTCTCTGGTTCAGATATCTAAACAGTCGGGAGTAAGGCCCCTGAACCTACCTATTCTTAATTATTACGTCAGCAACCTTCAATATTCAATTAAGTTATTTAAATCATGGAAATTCGTCAACGGTCGCAAGATGAAATTAAATGATGATTGTTCTTTTTCGTGTCAGTGGTACGACTGATCTTTTGTCAGACTTGGCAAGCCCAAAACTTTGCAACCTCTACGGCGTTATCAGTGGCGGCGCAAAGGTCGCTTAAGGTGCAGGTGTTGGGGCACAAAGGACAGGATAAGAGGTGAGGCAGGGTCATACCCACAACCACATCTAGTCGCCCTTTTGTTAAATGAAACTGATTTTGTTATTTACTAACTAAACTAATACCATATTAGCGAACCTTGATCATTCGGTGAAATGCAAATCCAAGAACAATTCATCTCCACCAAGCTTTCACGAGATGTAATCGTGGGCGTGTGGTGTTAACCATCTGTAAGCCTCCAATTATACAGAATACATACAATCATCGCTATCACATGAATTTAAAAGATTCGTTTACTCACTATACTTAGTTCTGTTTATTAAATAAGTAGGTAAAGAGCACTCGCTTTGCGGTCAGCTATCCGTTTGCTAAGTGTGGTGACTGTGATGTGCAGTGCATGATAACTTGCCACACCGATCACCATTACATCAAAGACACATTCAATATAGGTGACTTGAGGTTGCATGAATAGGTCCTCTTAATTAAAAACTCTCAGGTAAACTGAAGTTTACCTAAAAGGTTTACATTAAACTTTAGGCCACACTCTATCACCGGCGAGATTTCCGAAAATACCGAAGCACCCAAAGCCGCCTTAATAATTAATAAGTAATACTTTGACGTGTCGGGTCGCAAAGTGCATCATAAAAACTTATCTTGTAAGACGGTACGAAATAAAACGCAAGTGTTGCAAAAGGCTCCATTTTGAGAAACAAGGTCGTTTTTGAAGTGAATCTTAGCTCTACCTCTACTACGCTACGTAGAAATAATAATATTAGGCATTTGTCTCTACTCAAGTGTCTTGCCTTGCATTCACTACTACTACTATGTACTACAATGTTGTTCTTTCTAAGTAAAAAAAATGAATTACTGGGTATTTGTTTTAGTAAAGCGATTACGCTGTTTGTATTCTTGAAGGTTTTTTGTTCTGTTTTTTCAATACCAAATACCTAGGTAGCTTTGTCAAAATCAGGTTTTGAATTTACTAAAAGCTGACGAATCTGTTTAATTTGAGTTGTAATTGTGTACGGTACTAGTATTTGTTATGTAAAGTCAGTGTAGTATCCGGCTGTGACCTCCAGAAGGTCTTTGGGTTGTGTATGGTGAAGAGGTGCGGCAGCGCTGCGGGTGAGTCCTCTCTGGTATTGGAAGTGAAAGTGAATGAATGTCGGAGGCTTAATTAGAGAGGAGAGCTGCGGCTGCGTCAGTCCCTCCGACACCGTCGCACTATACGCCTGCGCATCGCGTATCCGACACCGCCGCCCGCGCTCCCGCTCGTCCGCACGCAAGCGCATCATCAACTCCGTTCGACATTATTTCAGAGGTACGCGCTGCCTGTATCGACACTATATTTCAAGTGAAACTAACTTGTTTTTAATAATTGTGTGTGGTTTTTTATGTAATTGCTTCATTAGCATCTACATTTTCGACAATAGAATTCCAAAGGAAACTTCTATATTGTCATAGTGAAATCGTGCTTTTCGCGCTTCTTTAAAACCACATTCTATAAAGATGTTTGGATTAATTATTTTACATGTCCTACAGATTAATAATTGAGTCAAAATATAAAATCGAATTTATAAGTATTATAAACAGAAAATATCCCTGAACCCCCCTGAATTATCCTAAACAAATAAATCAAAACTTTTGTGTAAGAGTAATCACAATTAGTTAATAAATTAAAATAAATGGACTAAAGCAATAACATTGCACTTTTAAAGATTGTTATCAAACAACAAATAAAGTACATATTACCTACTGTATCTGGCACCTTACCTTTTCAAATCAATACGTACAAATTTTTACATAATAAATTTCTCCGCAGCAGGTGTCTAACTGAACGTGATTCATGTTTGCCAAACAAAAACTTGTGAAGTTACATAACAAGGCGTTTTCATTTTTACGTGTAAATAAGCGTCGTGACATAAAGCGTAGGTACGACGCTTTCCGTTACCATAAAATACGTCCCAAATCGTCGATTTCTCGCACTGAGTAGCTTTTCAAGCAAATATTTCAACTAAGAGCAAGGAGGTCAGCGAGGCGGGTTTTGCTTTCACAAATACAACACAATAAATTCATCTCACGTATCGATTGTCCTCGAGCATTCGTGCTCTGCATAACTAAAAGAAAGCGAACTTGCAATACGGGCTCACCCGTGACCACTTTCGTCAAAACGAGTGCCCGACACCGGGGCCAGTACCACCAGTTGAGTGCCTGCTGGGGCGGCCGCGGCGACCGAGTAACATCGTCTGCACACCGACCACACCTACTCGAGAGCCCCTCGATTCGCATCATCAGCCCTACTCACTTCACTTACCTATATTCAACGACTGCTTCATTTACATTATTGACGCAAAAACAGCTATTCCATATAATCTAAACCTTATGATTACCGTATGACCGTGGAATATGACTTTTGATCATTTTACTCTACGCAGATGAGCCGGCACGTGTGCCTTGCGGCCGTCGCCTTGCTGGCCGTACTCTGCGTTGCTGATGCCCAGAGGCGTCTGGCTCTACCAGACCCTAGAAGCTGCGCCAACAGTAAGTAACAGATTTAAGTGAAACTTTGTGGATTACATAATTAATGACTTATGTCACGATACCTACCCCTTTATTCGCCGTTCATCGCCAACCCGCCTGCCGAGCGTGGCGATTAATGCATATCCCTCCCTTGGGGAGGCCTATGTCCAGCAGTGGACGTCTTTCGGCTGAAATGATGATGATGATGACTCCTTCATTACAGAATTACACTGTAAGTCATCGTGCCGCATCGAATATTCTAGTCCAGTAGTAGTGTGGTGTACCCATTATGCGAAGTAATTCATAAAACTGTTATAATGAGGCTGAATTCGATTGACATGCTGGTTATAGGACACCATAGATTAAGTTAGTGTCAGTTATGTACCAAACTACGTCCGCACGAAGCAGACGGGCAATGTTTTTAGAACATGCCATTTGAACTCCCACGCATGTACAATCAGAAATATTTCCGGTGAACCACCACTAAGGCTAAAATCGCTTGCGCTCAATGTTCGATGGCAGCCGTAGGTACGTGTAATGTAGCAGGATTCGTTCAAGGGATTTTGTCGGCGAAGTATAGGTACCACCGCGAAGTATCGTGACCGTATTACCTGCTCGACGACAGATGCACGACAGGTACAAAATAATAAAACTGATCCTTACGATCCACAGAAAATCTAATAGGTCTATATTTATGTTACGATCGTGTTGATGTCGTGATCTTTGATTATTTTTTTACTATAATTTAATTCAAATAGTAGTTGGGATGTTAAGGTTTGCAGTTGGACTTCGAGCTGACTATTTTTAACAGATCTACTAAGATAAATAATGTGGTAAATTAAAGGTAGGTATTTCATCATCGTTGCCTGATAATTACAATCTTTTCTGATTTTGCTTTAACATGATAAACCACTTGGTTAAAAATTACGTTTTCTCTAAAAATAATAGTCCACAGTTGCTAATTAAAAAGTTTATGTGTATCCAAGCCCTTATTTTTTAGTTATTTTTTAATTACTTTTACCATCGGTAAATTATGTCTAGTTTTACCCATATATGCACTTTATGAAGACTTACATTGTATTAGAATATGTATTCTTATTTTGAGAAGAGGCCCGTGCCCAGCAGTTAGACAGTATAATGGGCTGTTGATGACGATGACACTGTAAGAGTCGTTGTGATCTACATATTCAATATCATAACAATAAAAATAACAAAATCGAAACGAAACTTAAATTTCGGGATCATTTTGCGTTTCGATTAAACAAGGTAGGTAAAACCAACACAGTAGCCTGTCAAAAATATTCGAGTCATCAGTGACCTAGGATTCATACCTACTTATATTAAAGTGTAGGGATGGGCCGACTATTCGTTTTATTTATTTATTATATTCTTTTTGTAATGTACATTACACCAAACGAAAACAAAGACAATAGTTTACAGAAAGATTAAGTTAGTACAATGGTGGTTTTATGTTCGGTATTCGGCATATTCGGCAGGTCTACCGAACATTCGCATTCGGACGATTATTTGGCAGAAATGCCGAACATTCTTCCGAATAATCTTGCATTAAAAAGTTGCCTCTATGCTTGTATGAAGTAATACAATTACAGAATTGTATCCATATCAAATGTCTTATAATTTATTCGGCATAGCTAAAGAGATAAGTACATACAGTTTTAACGATTTTGCCCAGAAAAACAAACGCATAGGTATGTCAAAGTTTCGTTTCTAACTCAGACGACGCAATAAGAGTCCGGGGGTAGCAGCGTCAGCGGGTGGAAACTGCGGAAAGGTCACGCCGTTCAATGCACTCGACAAGCACAGACTAGAATTTTTACAATGCACGATAAAGCGCACCAAATCCTGCCGAATATTCGGTTCGGTAAAACTTTAACCGAACATTCGGCTAACCAGATTATTCGTATTCGGTAAAACCCTTATTCGACCCATCACTAAATAGAGTAGGCGCCATTAATTATACAAAAGCTCGACTTCTTTTACGTGGATAAAGAATTAAAACGAGCTATCATTTTGACGGCTCGGTTTGAGCAGTAGTATGTTAGTACCATAAAGGTATGTATAGAAATGTCTTTGGTTAGTACTATTAGATATTCTGTGGCAGTAGTGTGGCATTGATGACACTTAAATTACGAAATCCGCCCTTACTGCTAACGAAATAAAGACGCTGTCAAGGTCAGACTATTACAACTGACGTGCAGTCGACTGTACCTATACCTATTATCTTTCGTTCCGGGTCTGGGTGTTTGGGAATGTGAGTTTTTTTCGTATTAACTTTTGTATAGCGGATTAGCATTATTCTGTTTTCTATGGGAATTAGGTACCCGTAGGTAAACAATGTATAGATAAATATATTTATTCGCAAGTTACTACATATTCAATTTTACACACGTATCACAGTAAGTAAGATACAAAAGTAAACACAGTCAATAAATTATAAAATTCAAAATGCAATCGGAGGCTAGTAGCTAGTAGTGCAGTGATTAACGCCTGTAGCTGCATGTAAAAATGTTAAGCCTAATAGACTAATATACACTAGGCAGGCTTTACAGTACAGCTCAATAATTAGATACATGCTCTACATCAATTATTTATTATGGACTAACGCCTTAAGGTCAAGGTTTCCCATTCTGAGAAGAAGCCCGTGTCCAGCAGTGGGACAGTAGGTAATGGGCTGATGAAAATGAGCATATTAATTATTGAGCTTGTTTTAAACTTTAAAAGTAGGTACCTAGTCATTTGTGTACGCATAAGTCTAAAAGCATTTTTATACGTCTTGATGTAGAAAATCAGCTAACTTGGTGCCGAAAACGAAAGAATAGTAATTTTTTTTCTGGAAACTACACGTGACTTCTCACAATGTAGAATTTTTCATGTCCTAATTGGTAAAACTAATACGTGCCTAGGTACCTAAATGGGCGGTGCTAGAATAAGGCGGGGCCAAGCATTTTGTTATCAAAAACCTCAGTCAAAAACCGCCAACTTTTCTCATACCCTCGTCGACAAAGAAGTTGATCTGTAACCGTGCCGTATTTCTAAAGCAAATAATAAATAATGTGCTTAGTCATCTAAAAATTCTTAAAAAGATTTATTTGATTCGTGTTCAGTATCAATGGTATAGTCACCTCCTTAAATATGGCACGAATACGGATCAACATGCACATATAAAGAGAGCCCCCAAAAACGCCCGCCCTTCACAACTTCCTAGTGTTTATACTGGGAAGAAGCGGGGCAACAAATACTTTGACACAGTCAGAGGCGGATTTACCAGCAGGCTGAGTAGGCTGGAACCTAGGGCGGCAGTCTTAGGGGCGGCAAATTTGGGGCCAGTTTTGCATTGAGTCAGAACTAATGAACAAGATTTCATACTATGATCATACTTACATAATGAATTAAGATTGAAACTGAAAAACAACTCGCTCTCGCTTCGCTCGCGTTTGGACGTTCACGTGTAACTGAGCAGCTATTTTATATTACACAAATTGGGGCTGGTTGGTGGTGGATTGGTTTATTTCCTCTTTCATGGCGTGTGTTGTAAGCAATATTTCAAATAAAGATTTCGCAAAAATCCGAAAAAAAACGCGCTCACTACATTCGTGCCTCGGCTCCGCCATTTTATATTTATATTATTTAGTATTAAGACAAATGTTATATTTAAATTGTGGAAAGAAAAAATCGCTCACGATCAGGATTCGAACCTGCGACTCCTGGCTCAGTACGCCAGTGCTTTAGTCACTAAGCTACCGTGAACTCTGCTCGTGGTATCGAAATTCTCATCCACTTGGTTTCTCAATAAGATATCGCTGACGTCACCCAAAGACGTACCAAGTGGATGAGAATTTCGATACCACGTGCAGTGTTCATGGTGGTTCACGGTAGCTTAGTGGCTAAAGCACTGGCGTACTGAGCCAGAAGTCGCAGGTTCGAAACCTGCTCGTGAGCGATTTTTAATTTCTACAATTTAAATCGTTAGATTTCGCTTCGCATGCGTAAATGCGTAAAAAATAATTAAATGTTATATTGTTTATGAAATACTACTGCAGGACTACATTAGAAACAATTGCTGAAAAATTTCTGTATCACAAAAAACTAGGGTATGGGGCCCCCATCTGAGATGTCCTGATGATCCCGGGCCTCTGAAAGTTTTGGTTCACCATTGTTGTAGAGATCGGTAGGGGCGTCAAAATTTGAATAGCCTACTGGCGGCAAATGGTTAAATCCGCCACTGGACACAGTTGCCTGTTACATTTTTGTTTGCAGAGAGTTAGTCTGAATAACGCTACACACAGTATCAACCTGTGCTAGTTATGGGTTTACAAAATTGTGGCTAGGCAAATATACATAATAAATAATAAATATTTTTCGGACATTTTTACACAGCACTATCTAGTCCCAAACTAAGCAGAGCTTGTACTATGAGTACTACACAATGGATATAATACTTATATACTTTTTTTTTGTAAATACATGCTTAAATACATAAGAAACACTGAGACAAACACAAACACTTATGTTCATCACACAAATATTTGTGTCCTGTGGGAATCGAACCCACGACCTCGTGATTAACAGTCCGTCACTCGAACCACTAGACCACAGACGTCGTCGACATATTATTGTAGACTATAAAATAAATATTATGTTCATCATTCAACCCGGGGAGGGTTGAATGATGAACATAATATTTCCCCGGTATCACGTGATATCTTCACAGACTGGGTACTGGGTACATTGAAAGAAAAAAGAAAGAAAGAAAAATGGTTTATTGTCACAGTTAACGACGCGCAACATTTAAACAACAGTGATAAACACAAGCAGGTAACTAACAGGTGGGGTTACAAATAAAGTAAAACAAAAAAACACATAGGTAAAATATAAAGAAAGGACAGTCGACATAAAATATATGAAAAGTATAGTTGCATTGCTCGTTTTCATTCTGTGCAGACAGGAATACAAATTTTCAAGAAAGAAACATATGAATTCACTGTGATAACATTTGACGTGTAGATAGTCTGTTTACCATTCCATTTCGTTGCATTATACACGTATAAGGTAGGTACAGAAATTACGAGACATAAAACGTAGTATGTAACTGGTGGCTTGCCTTCTAATAAGTAATGAATCGCCTTATATGTAAAGAGGATTCTTAGGTTAGTAGGTGGTAGTAGTTTCACTTTACGTAAGTACCATTCTCAGCGGATATATTATTATGTTTCCATAGGAGATAGGTACCTACAGGAGAAATAAAATATGAGATAATAATATACACAACCTTATTCTTATAGTTTATTCTCATTTTATACGAAACCTCTTAAGAGGTCATTGAAGGTACTCATCATTATGAACAACTTTTACTATGGACCAACACTGAAATCACAAAAAAAATCAGCTGATCTCTACATTTGTGTTCACATAAATCGACAAAATGTAGGGATCAGCTGATATTTTTTTCGCGATTTCAAGGTTAGTCCCGTAATAAAAGTTGTTCAGACCTATTATTGGCAGACTGTATCTTATTTAACATTGTTATACTTACTAGAGTAATTGCAGTTGGTCTTCCAAATAATAAATAAATAAATAACTATGAGTACTATGACCCCTTAAGAGATGTTCAGTTATTTCCAATATCACTTTGTGTAGGTATGTTACATTTTTTTTTAAATAGTTGTGTACTAGGTACTAATTAGAGTACGAGAACCAATGATATTTAAAAGTATAGATATGTCATTCATACCCTAACATAACGAACGAAAAAAATGTTCCGTACGCAGCGGCAGCATATAAACTAGTACAAAGTAAGTAAGTTGATTACTTCAAGTTACTTTCGTGTCATAATTGGAACACTTTCTGTACACACGACGGTATTTTAGTTTTGTTTTGTCACCGGTCACGCTCGGCGCCTTCATTGACGCGGATTAATAGAAAAGCGTCCTAATTAGGACGTTTTCGAGTCTTCAGATTGCGAGCTCAGTAGCATATCTGTACTTTTAAATATTATTGACAATAGCAGTTGTCCTTATGGGAAATCAGTGAATATTTCGCAATTTAGTACCCGCATGGAAGGTGCGGCGCGTCCCATCGGTAGCGATGTCATTGGGAGCGCACGGGTTCACAATCGAACGATGTATTCATGGCATGCATAGGTAGGTACTCTCTCACAAAGCGAACAACGATTCTTTGTTAGTTGTATGCTGCTATGTATTACGTACATAAGTGAGTAGGTACTTACCTATTTAAAAACACTTGAAATAAAAAAAATGTATCCACCAACCCAGATAATATTTCGAAATCATCATCATCATCATTTCAGCCGAATGACGTCCACTGTTGGACATAGGCCTCCCCAAGCATCGCCACAACGACCGGTCCTGCGCCTTCCGCATCCGTGAAGGTTGCGGGAATATTTCGAAATAAATCATCATAATTTGAATACCTACCTAAGCTAGATAGGTATTTATATGCTTAGCATATAACGAAATTTTAAAAACACATTGGTTGCTTCCACGGCTTTCTCTCCTCAGAAATGCGAAATAACAATGCTCATTTTACATGTTGGGTACACAAACACCTACCTACCTACATAGATAAACAATAAGATAGTCACATAATTTAGGTAACTTCCTACTTCAGTAAGCTTTGAGAAAAAACCCTCTAAGGCCCGTATTACAGAACGATCCTCATGCTTTGATCATTGTTTAAAACTAATTTTGAGTTGAGATTTAATTTTAGAACATTCCTCAAGCATAGATTCATTGATCACAGTGCAGCTGAGTTTAGCTTTATTCTACACTGTCACCTGATTAGGTGTTTAAGCAGAGATTTGATCTGTAATAATAATCACTAATCAGTAATAACTCAAGTGTAGTCGTACCAAGATTGGGTAGATATTTATTTGCTATTTCAGGTTATATTCATGTGTTATGTTGTTAAATTGAAGTTTATAATTACCGTATTGGAATAAGACTGGTGCTCAAGTAACGATTCTATACTTAAGTAGTGATCAGAGGAACGTTCTGTAACACTGATCTAAGAATCACAATCTTCGAGAAGTAGGTACTTAACTTGGTACCTACTATAGAAACATTCGCAAATACCAAACCAAATCTTTAATTTATCTATTCACGCTCAGGCTCAACCGTTCACTGTTACATAACGTGACATTCCTCAAATTACGTTATTTTACGGAAGATACGAAAATGGTTCCGGCATGGCATACACAATACCTACTTGTCAAATGATTTTATGTCAATACTAACGCAAATTTTATTTGGCAGGTAATTAAGCATGTGAAAAAACATTTGAACTTTCTAGTTACGAAAGAATCGCTTCATTTAACGACCTGACGATGGGCTCATTTTGATTGCACACTTTATGGACGATAATGTCTCACATTAAAGCGAGAGTTTGACTACACACGAACATAACGTAGGTATTTATTAAGCTTTTGTAGCCACAGCCACAATGCTCCTGATAATCATTACGATGATCTTGCAAATTATATTTTAAATTTAACATTGTACTGTAACTTGCCAAGCCTCGTGATTAAGAATTGCATTTGGATGGGAGTAAATCTTTCGGTTCTTTGATCTACTATTTGTCTTGTTTTTGTCTTAGATAATGCTAGACATAGACACGTCTAATATAGATTTACCGCAATGGTTGTGTGAATCAGGACAACGTGCGGTGTTGTGCAAGCAGCAAACTTGTGAACGACAAGACGTTTTAGATAAACACCATTTCGAAATGCTAAGTAACTACCTAGATCTGTCGTCATCGACTTTTCAATAGGTGACATGCTTCGTACAAAGTTCTTAGTGGTTCAGTGACTTACATATTATGGAATGTTGCACAATTATCTTCCTCAGGTGGGTTTGGCCGCATGTGGAGAATTTGCAATTTTAACCCGCCTGTAATTTGTAGAGACCTGATGGAAGTGAAGTAATTAGCATTTTTTTTATATAGGAGTGCGTCACTCAACGTACCGCGACGCCCGAGGAGTCCTTCACTCTTACTTCTTCAGCTGGGAGCATACCCCGACCCGTAACCTGGAGGTAGACTGGCTCGATGCCAGAAACATCTGTCGTCGTCACTGCATGGACGCTGTCTCGTTTGAGACTCCACAGGTATGTACCTGAACAACTTCTTACTTTAAGCAAAAAAAATTACCTAACTTATAGGTCACACCTACATTCGCTGGGGTATAATACAATTGTGCTAAACTTTGCCCCTGTCATCATAGCGTACTTAATATACAGTTGCTCAATTTTGCAAAAGATTGATAGCATTGAACATCTCACTAATGGGCTATCTTCAATTTATTGACCTTCAACTCAGGCTGCAAGAACTGGGCAGCCTTTATTACTGAGATGTTCAATGTTATCTACCTTTTGCAAAATTGAGCAACAGTCTATTAAGTACGCTATCATGACAGGGGCAAAGTTTAGAACAATTGTATTATACCCCAGTGAATGTAGATGAGCCTTGAGATAATCATGTTCATTACCCATGTGGTCATTTAACACGCACAACTAGGTCGATCGTGATGTGTATGTCTTTTCCCCCTCCTTCATCCACCTGCAAATTGTATAGCTGATGCGTTGGTATCTAGGACCAATTTAATTCTGAATAGCAATTTGTATTTCGTAAGGATAAAGGAGGTCGAGAAGTTCTATGGACAGTTATACACGTCCACCCGGAAACCCGCTGTAAATCGGGCTAATGACCCAAGAGCTCGATTGACCCGACACTATACCGAAGATATCCCGGACGTCAGCCTGTACGAGATTAGGATGGCTCTAAAGCAGCTCAAAAACAACAAGGCACCGGGTGATGACGGAATTACGGCCGAACTCCTGAAGGCGGGTGGAAAACCGATCCTTAAGGCCCTTCAGAAGTTATTCGATTCCGTCATTCTCGAGGGGAGAACGCCACAGGCATGGAGCAGAGGTGTGGTGGTACTCTTCTTCAAAAAGGGCGATAATGCTCTACTGAAGAATTATAGGCCCATCTCACTTCTGAGCCATGTCTACAAGCTGTTTTCGAGAGTCATTACGAACCGTCTTTCGCGCAGGTTTGACGACTTCCAGCCTCCCGAACAAGCCGGGTTCCGAAAAGGCTTTAGCACCGTAGACGACATACATACGCCGCGTCAGGTTATACAGAAGACCGAAGAGTATAACTTGCCTCTTTGTTTAGCGTTTGTGGACTACGAGAAAGCCTTCGATTCGATCGAGACTTGGGCGGTACTACAGTCTCTTCAACGGTGCCAGATTGACTATCGGTACATCGAAGTGTTAAAGTCTTTGTATGAAAACGCCACTATGTCAGTCCGATTACAGGACCAAGCCTCGAAACCTATCCTTCTGCAGCGAGGTGTGAGACAGGGAGATGTGATCTCTCCGAAACTGTTCACTGCTGCATTGGAGGATGTCTTCAAGGTTCTGGACTGGAATGGGCTAGGCATTAACATAAACGGCGAGTACATCACTCACCTTCGGTTTGCCGACGACATAGTAGTCATGGCTGAGACCATGGAGGACCTCGGTACAATGCTCGATGACCTCAGTAGAGCTTCCGATAGAGTGGGTCTTAAAATGAATATGGACAAGACAAAGGTTATGTCGAATTCCCATATAGCACCCATTCCCGTAAACATCGGAGAATCTACACTCGAAGTTGTTTACGATTATGTATACCTAGGACAAACTGTCCAGCTAGGTAAGTCCAACTTCGAGAAAGAGGTCAATCGTCGAATCCGACTCGGTTGGGTAGCGTTCGGGAAGCTACGCAATATCTTCTCGTCCAAAATACCGCAGTGTCTCAAGACGAAAGTCTTTGACCAGTGTGTGTTGCCAGTAATTACTTACGGTACTGAGACGTGGTCGCTCACAATAGGCCTGATAAGAAGGCTCAAAGTCACTCAAAGGGCAATGGAGAGGGCTATGCTCGGAGTGTCCCTGCGTGATCGAATCAGAAATGAGGAGATTCGCAGGAGAACGAAAGTAACCGACATAGCCCGAAGAATTGCCAAACTTAAGTGGCAGTGGGCGGGGCACATTGCTCGCAGAACGGATGGCCGATAGGGCAGTAAAGTTCTGGAGTGGCGACCGCGTACTGGAAGGCGCAGCGTGGGTAGGCCCCTCACAAGGTGGACCGACGACCTGGTGAAGGTCGCGGGAATCCGCTGGATGCGGAAGGCACAGGACCGGTCGTTGTGGCGATGCTTGGGGGAGGCCTATGTCCAGCAGTGGACGTCTTTCGGCTGAAATGATGATGATGATGAAGGATAAAGTGGTAGATAAGTAGGTACCTATAACTTCCACAAAAACGTATTTCACAATGATGAATCTTGAGAACAGAGTAGCTACCTAGTACCTACCTATCTGAATTCTTACGATTAAAACTATCCTAGGTGTTGCAAGATGCTTTATGGTCACATGATGGAATTTCTCAATTTAGGATAGGAGGTATACACTTATACCCAATGAATTTCTTTAAGTAGGCAAATGAGAAAATAATAAAAACCCAATTCTTAGGTTTTCGCGATCACTACACATTATAATAAAACAATCAAATCAATCAGGAAAACCAATTTAAATAATATAAGCGAATAAGGACAATGGAAATTAGGTAAGTACGATGTTACAAAGCTAGCGATTGTCAACTTTCATCCGGGTAATAATAGGTACCTAACTCATCAATGGAAAATAGGTACCTACGCAAGTTTTCTTTCTATAAACACTTCCTGTCGATTGTAAAATGGCTTCGAACGCGCCCGTCTATTGTTATGAAACTATGGAAAAAAACCTTTTGAACCTTTTCTTTGAGCTCTTTTTAGGGTTCTTATACATGCATAACATACGATTCTGCAGAAGTCTATACATCCGGAATTCTTGTAGATTATTACAAAAATTCTACATTCATTAAGTCATTATTCCGCACGCATCAATATTCATTAGGATAGATTGATTCGATTTGTAGAGCGTTAAAGACGTGCGTTGCGTGAAAGGGGTGCAACGGCCGAATGCGTCACGTTGACTCCGCGGAGGCGATCGCGCCGGCAAGTAGCACGTGGCACACATTCCTCCCGCAGCCGTGTTGCCTACTTCTTGTGCCGGACGTACGCGACAGACGCGTGCTTCCCGCCGCTGACATTAACACACATCCACATCACACCTTACTATTGAAACCCTTACCTACTACCTACCTACCTGAAGAAGGTACATTGTTGTTTTATGGAATCGAGCAACATTTTTTTTAGGTTGAGACAAACACTCGGCGGCTGTGACACTTTAAGCCCTGCATTATGTACTTATTTTTGCGAGCTTAACTCATTGGCAACAGGTCATCGGAGAAACTAAATCAATAATATAACACAAATAAAATGTGGAATGCAGAATTGTGGATAAATCATGTTTAAGGGCCCCTACCTCAGCCCCTAGACACTAGCGTTTCTCCAGCGTAGGCGTTCGATAAACGTATGCGCAGCGAGTTCCGTGTGGTGTCGGAGTTCATTGTGGTGCCGGACGTAAAGAATTGCACCACCCTCCACCCTATATCTTCTCATGGGTGTCGTAAAAGGCGACAAAGGGATTCACCAGAGGATGGGCAGCAGCGTTCTCTGAGTATTTAACCAACCAACTGCGATCGCCAACCCGCCTGCGATATGACCTGTAGCGATTATGGCATATCCCCCCAACATATGCTTGGGGGAGGCTTATGTCTAGCAGTGGACGTCTTTCGGCTGAAATGATGATGATGCGCAGCGGAGACCACAGAGTACTTTTTAATATACGCACAGACGAAACGTTGCGCGCCGCCGCGTCCACGCGACGTACAAGTCGCGTTGTCGCTGTTGCGGCGTTGCCACTTGTAAATGATAATATCAAATTCTACGCTGCTAATACGTTGATCGAACGCATACGCTGGAGAAAAGCTAGTGTGTAGGGGCCCTTCCTTTTTTCTGTTGGTCTAAGGGGCCCTTTAATTTAATCTTCTTGTATAAAACAAATTATGATAATCTTCTCCATAAGACCAACTTTTGTTGGAACTTGGAACCGTGTAGGTAATTAAATTCATAATGTTTCAAAAGTTCATGTAAATGCCTATTTGAAATAAAAACTTGAATTTAATACCTAGGTACCTACAAACTACCTGCCTACTTATACAGACTAGTTTTGAAAATAGTAAAGCGCGCTGGGTTGATTATATTGCCAAAGCCGCAGGAAATACCTGGATGAGGGATGCACAAGATCGAAGAGGCTGACAAAAACGAAAGGAGGCCTATACTATACCCAGCAGTGGGTGATACCGGGCTAGGATGATGAGGTACTGGAGAGCCAAATCTGATACTAGGTATTAGTTATCGAAAAAACTGTCAAAAGAGTCGTGAGGGTGAGACTGATATTGGAGAAAACAACATCTAAAATTTTGGCAAAGCAGCTGATTCGGCTAGGAATCGAAACTCAAACTTTTTGCTAAAAATCATCATGCATTTTTGCACTGATTGATAAGGTTGCTGATAATAACAAATCTTGCAAAGAAATGAAATGTGGTAAATCTGAGGAAATTGTTTTTATTAAGATTTTTGTTATCTATACCACAGATAATATAATACTATACTAGTATCTATACTAATATTATAAAGAGGAAAGATTTGTTTGTATGTTTGTAATCGATAAACTCGGAAACTACTGAACCGATTTTAATAATTCCTTCACTATTAGAAAGTTACATTATCGAAAAAAAAATCAGCTGATCCCTACATTTGTGTTCACATAAATCGACGAAATGTATGTATCAGCTGTTTTTTTTTACGATTCCAGGCTTGGCCCCATAGTAAAACTTGTTCATACTGATGACCCCTTAAGAGGTTTTCGGTTATTTCAACAACACGTTGCATAGGTATTTAGGTAATTTATTTTTTGTCATTACAATTTGAAGTCAATTTACCATTCAGTCTTATATTATTGAACGTGGACAGTAAAGACGCCCCCCAAAACACCCGCCCTTCACCTATACCATACTAAGATATTTGGTTTCAGGCACAGACTAGTAAGTTTCAGGCGTAAGTCAGTTGTTTCGGAACCTTACTGAGCTACTTTTATTATTAATTATTATGGTGATGAAGCTCCACATTTGAGGCATTCAATTAATTCGTTTAAAATTATTTATTTGAAAACTTTTGAAGCCGACGGCCGGCGTACCAGACACAATAGAAAATCTATCGTTTCGACTCCCGGGTCCATTATAAAAAATAACTCTATGCAGTCTGGATCGGAAGTAACGCCCCTGATCATACTAACAATAATGGCCACAGTAAACAACACACCTGCAACCTACTCGAAGCTCTAATAGGAAAATGATAACTTGTCGAAATACCGAATTAAAATAATTAATATATGATTGTTTTATTTTTTATAGGAAAATGAATTCGTGAAACAAAGGATTGCACGCGGGAACGTCAGGTACATATGGACTTCTGGTCGTAAATGCAACTTCGCTGGGTGCGACCGCACTGACCTACAGCCTCCTAACGTAAATGGCTGGTTCTGGTCCGGCTCCGGTGCTAAAATTGGACCTACCACCCAGCGCAACACCGGCGACTGGTCGTACACGGGTGGATACGGCCAAGCGCAGCCCGACAACCGAGAAGCCGCTCAGGTCAGTTCAATACGACTGCCACTTGAATTCATTACATTGACCGGATTTCAAAGGTCCACCTAAAACTTCCCATTTCGGAAACACTTTTTTAAGTAATCATTAATTAGATTTTTGTCATGCAGGGTAACGATGAGTCGTGTCTGGCGATCCTGAACAACTTCTACAACGACGGCATCAAATGGCACGACGTCGCCTGTCACCACGTGAAGCCGTTCGTTTGCGAGGATAGCGACGAGCTGCTGAACTTCGTGCGCTCGCGCAACCCCGGCCTCCGTCTATGAAACCTCAATCTAATCGCACTCTCGCCTTCTAGTATTATAGATGGCTGACATTGTACAAAACCAAGTGTCTATCTATTATTAAGTTATTTATTAAATTAACTAATTGTTAACTATTTGGATATTTTACTCAATGATAGCCATAACTAAATCCTGAAAACGATAGAGTGAAATAATATAAATGAGCAAATAATATACGAGAGCCTCGAAATAAGTAGGTAGCTTTGCGAGCCAACAGAGATGTTATGTAGAACTAATGAAAAAATTAAGAAACAAGCATAAGACTAGGATAAATCGTTGGCTAAAACATTACATTTCAATAATTCCTGAGAAGACATTGTTTAATAGAGAAAATTGCTTTTTCTTGGTGTTATTGCTATTAATTATTATTAAGTTGACTGCCGGAACTCTTGACTGCCCCCTCCAAGCTACAGACCTACTGTACACACTAATTATTTCACTCTTCATGTAATTTGTAAAAAGTATTATTTCACAATTAGGATTAACTTATTACATAATATGAGTTTTTAAATTAACATGGACACTAAAATTTATTACTTATTAGTTTTAGATTTAATAAAAAGTCAAATATCGTGTTACAAGTATTTTTATTAATTTCCAATACAAAAATAAGTCTTGAAATATATAAAACTGACATTATGAAATTTATTACATTTCCACTCCTCTAAATTAAACAAAGACATGATTTAATAATGTATGTGGCAAACATTATAAAAGAAATTTGAAGTTATACAATAAAAAAGCTGCTTGAACTCACTTATACAAAATGCACTACAAAAAATCAGTTTTTCCGTCGAAATAATATTATTATCATGGTGAGCTAATGTAAACGTAATACTAATTACTGAATATAGTGAATGAATTATAATGCTGTGTGTATTTGATAATGGTGTCAATTTGCTTGTTCACACACTAAAGTTATTTTAAACTTTAGCTTTCCTTTTTTTTTGCAGATGCAAGAAAGGGATGGCAACAATTTTAGTGCTGTCGAATTAGTTTACGTGTTTTTCTTCGTACCTTTAGTAGGCACGTAACGAGATCAATGTAACCTAAACTTGTATGGGAATTTTAATTCCGATTAATTTAGCAGCACTAAAATTGTTGCCATCCCTTTCTTGTATCTACTATTAGTAAAAGAGAGCGATAGTTTAAAATTAGTTGTTTGTGAACAAGGGAATCAACACCAACGACAGAAATTTGCTAAAAAAAACACGTTTTTAAATGAAAGTAAGTTAACATTGAATAATAATAAATAATATTTCCGACTGGATGCGGAAGGCAGAGGACCGATTGTTGTGGTGCAACTTGGGATAGGCTGGCTGGCTTGGCATCGCAGTCCAACAGTGGACTGCGATGGGCTGAGTTGATGATGTTGATGAGTTAATATTGCATTGTCATCCAGATCTGAGCTGTTTTCTAGCTCATGGAAGTTAATTTGAAATCGATTGCAAAATTTGTACCGAACAGACAGACAAGACTGAAAGCGAGTTAATAAAAACGTGGTAAAAAATGGACTATTTAAAAAATAAAACATATCTAACACTTTTTTTTTTCCAAAACCTATCAAGCAACCATTTCCAATAATAAAAAGTACATTCCCCTAAAAAAAATACATTTATCTTTTTAATTAATACTTACATTATAACGTTATCATCGAGGTTATATAAGAAAATAATTTTCAGTTACCATTTGACCACTATTGGGTAAACTGATTCACATTTTATTAATGGTTCAAGAAATTTCCTTATATGTACCATTGATGAATATGTACTTAATTCATTTATCATGAAAAATGCAACATGTTATACATATACACATGTTGTTTATTAGCATGATATATTAAATTCAAATTATTTATATGATAGAATATGGTATTTTTACAGGTGTCGGTGACTTGTGATTAGTTTCAGCATATTCTGGCCCTATAGAAAAGCTACATCAAACTAACCACTTGGAGATTAATACGAGGACAGTATTAATGAGCATCGACTGAAAATTCATAATATTATACCGATCCGATAAAACAACGCAATTTGTTTTAAAGAAAATCTTTCAGCGCTCGTTTACATAATATAATAGCCTCATACAAGTCGAAAAATAAAAATAACTCGCAACATCACAACACTGTCACCTTCATCTGTTAACTGACCAGGGGCCTATTTGATGTAACCACTCTGCAGGTCTGAATTCTGCTGTCTTCGCTTTCATAATATTGCAGAGTGTGGAGTGTAAACTAGGGATTGCAGATTATTTTAATAAAACAAAAAGTCTTCGCTCTACATTCTTCAATGCTCACTGTGGAGACATTTTGCAGACTGAAAATTTAAATTTGGAAGAGATAAAACATAATTTAGATGAAGAGTTCGGAATGTGGAGTGCATACTTGCAGATGTAACTAACATCAAATAGGCCCCGGGCGTTACTCCCGACTGGATCGAGTTCTGTATCAATCGAATCTGAATTCGAGTTAGTGTCAACTGTGTCAATTCGTACTCCAGTTCCTCTAGTAATTGACATTAGCTCGATTTGGTTCAGAACTCGAACCAGTCGGGAGTAAGGCCCCTGTGTTGACGCAGTGCAGTGTTCCTGAACACGCAATAGAGTATGCAAAAGTGTATGTTATATTTATGTATTTGCGTGTACGTATTAGTGATGTTCCGGATACCCGTATCCGTATCCGCGGATACCCGAGATAAAATTAAGAACTGTATCCGTATCCGCCGTATTTTTGGCGGATCTTGAACGGATCTTTAACATTAATAAATTTCATTACGTATATGAAATTGTAAAGAAAGTTAGCAATGAAATACTACTAACTTCAAATCGAATTACTTTTTATTTCTTAAAATCACATATTAAATTTTTTATTTAACTTATAACGTCTCCTGTCGGTCCAAGGTCACGCGCACCGGCGCACAGCGCCGACAGAGTACGAAATATACTAAAGTTGTGGTCCGTATCCGTATCCGTGGATATACATTTTAAACGATCCGGCACATCACTAGTACGTATGTACAGTCAGAAATCTTTCCGGTGAACCACCAGTCCACCACTAAGGTTAAAATCGCTTGCACTCAATGTTCGATGGCAGCGGTAGGTATGTGTAATGGTGCAATTAAAACAATTCGTTCAAGGGATTTTGTCGACAAAATGTACCACCGCAAAGTATCGTGGATCGTGGTGACCGTACCTACTTGAGTACTTGCATGGTTTATACCCGGCTTCTGGGTCAACAGATAAACTCTCATAATAAAATGATATAATCTTTGTTGATCTATTACAAAGACATTTCAATAATTTTAAATCTCTTTGATGTATTACTACTGGGTTTCTGAGTATGCAATAGATGAAAAGACAGTTCGGACATCCAAATATTTAGATTTTTTTTCACTATTTCGTTAAAGGAAAAAAATAAATGTAAACAACATTTGACTACTCTTAATAAAAATAAAATTTTAATAAAATGAAATCTACATAAAACACTTTTATGAGGTATGTTTCGAATATTTCATTGCGCAGTATTTTATTCCACAAAAATGACATGATCCCCTTTATTACAAAAGCTTAGACCCTTGTTCAAACCGGGCTAAATGTCAAACTTCATACATAAAAAGGTGTTTAAGCCTGGCTTTAAGCAAAATCTATTATTAAACCCGATTTTGTAATAAGGTGGGACAAGAATATAAAAAAAAATATATATAAATTGTGGCAAGAAAAAATCGCACATGAGCAGGATTCGAACCTGCGACTCCTGGCACAGTACGCCAGTGATTTAGCCAGCAAGCTACCACAGGTTCGAATCCTGCTCGTGAGCGAAATTTTCTTTCCACAATTTATTTCTTTAGATTTCGCTTCTATCACATAACTGGCGAAATGTGGGTGTACTTGTACTATTACACCTCTGCCTTCCCCTTCGGGGAAATAGAGGCGTGATGTTATGTTATGTAGATTTCGCTTCGCTTGCGTAAATGCGTTAAAATAATAAAATAATTAGAAAACTACTTCTACGCGTCATTCCGAGGCTTAGCGAAAATACGAATTACGCGATCCTGCGCCGACAGATATACAATGTGTTATTGAAATAAATGAAAACCTCTTAAAGGGTCATTGTACTCATCAGTATGAACAACTTTTACTATGGGACCAACATTAAAACCGCCAAAAAATATTAGACGTTTCCTACATTTGTGTTCACATAAATCGACAAAATGTAGGCACATCTGATTTATTTTTCACGATTTCAGGGTTGGTCCCATAGTAAAAGTTGTTCATACTGATGAGTACAAGAGGTTTTCGGTTATTTCAATAACACGTTGTATAGTGATATCACCTACCATATTCCGATTAATTTACAAAGTGAAATAGAGCCACGATTTGCAAAAAAAAATCGCAAGAAATCTTGAATTTCCCGGGCTACCCCTAGCAATCACCTTAAACATTGACCATTCAGCACAATAGACGCCGCATTACAGGCGACCAATCTCTGTCAACACATCAATGATATAGCACTGATGTAGGTCACCACTATTCGCCTCTTGATAACTTCAAATCAATTTCGACCACTTATGCGAGCCGTCAAAATTACCGATTAGCCATTCAGATTGCAGTAGCTTCTCTAACAGAATTTAAGCTTCAGGCCTACAGCGGGCGGCACGGAACTAAGGCGGAGCGTCGACCGAACGTGGACGGGGCGTGCATGTCGCACTGCGGGCGGATCACGCGCGGCACTGAACGGCGGCGGAATGACAGCGGCAGAAGAAAACGTTCCGCTGTCTGTGTGACTAGTACTATTCATTCCCATATAATACAACGCCAGCGTATCGGTTGCGCACTGCCCCGGCGTTCTTTTCGCCCGGCGGAGCGGTCACGCCATCAAAACGCCCGACAGGACGGCGCTGTGGGCACTGTCTAATACAGTTCAGTACATTACAACACCATGAGACCCGCCGACGATACGCTTCAGTTCCGCTCGCTGTGGGTTTGCAGCTTTATTATACGCATTATATTCAACAATAGGTGTCTATTGGGCTGTATGGTCGATGACATTTAACCACGATTAACAGTACCTTAGAAACCAAGCATTAATTAATAATCTTTTGCATAGATTCACTTATCTTTTATAATTTGCATATAAATTAAATAATCACTGCCTGGGTGAATAAAATATACAGGGTGGATATGACAATACGACAATAAATAAAACCACGTACAGAGTATCACGTCCTCTGATCGTATACAAAAAATTAATCAAATCCAGTTAATAGCTTAGCCACAGGAAATTATTTTAATTTAATTAATTTTGAACGTAGAACCATTTTTATAGGCAAAGATCGTTAGGTCAAAGACCTGTGCGGGTCCATATAATTTTAAAAACTCTTTCTCAATTATTACAGATTTTTACAAATGGTTTTGCTTATTATTTCTATGTTTTAATATTTATTTTGTTAAAAAAAAAACTGTAAACAACTTATTTATGTGTTTAAAATGCTTCTATAGACTAGTAACGACCGTGTTTTTATTTATAATTAATAAAATATTGATTATCAGAGAAAAAATATGTCATGACAATACAACTTAGTTGAAAAAATAAAATAAAATATTACTTGTTAAATATGTAGAAAATCACATCTGTAACCTATAGATATTCGAATGTCAGCCAGTAACGATAGCTTTATCAGACAGGATTTTAAATAATTATTTTATGAATAAATTATTATTATCTATACTTATACTAAATTTGTTTGTAAATTTTATAATCGATAAACTCGGAAACTACTGAACCAATTTTAATCATTCTTTTACCATTAGAAAATGCGCGAAGTGAAATTCTTACTTTTTTAACTTTTCTCACATGTTCTACTAAAACGAGTTTTCTTCCTTTTCTCATAGCTTCAGGTTGGAAAGATATATTATGTTTTATGCTTTCGAATCCTGTTCTTATTTCTCAAATATCATGTATATATTTATTGCACTTTAATATCGTCAATATTACACATTTCTCTAAATTTTCAACTTGGTTTAGTAGATATTTTCAAAACATGGCATAATAATAATAACTAATTGTTAAAATAATTCACAGGTCCTGAAAATACATTTCTTATTTATTAGGCGGCTAGGCGCTAGGCGGCGCCCCTGTCGTGCACATAGCCAATAGGTACACTTAATAGCTAATACATACAGTAAGCCAGTTTCTCTGACCGTAAAAACTAACACAGCTTCGTTATCATTTAAAAAATAACTTAGCATCCTTTTATTCAGTCAAAGAAAAACGACTAAAAAACAAGACAAGTACGAATTCACAACAGTAACACTTAAAGTTAAACACATATATTATTATATTGTATGTCAGTACTTAATTAAATAAAGATAGTTACAAGTTGCAATCTCTTAACCTTGCATTAAGCGCTAAGATTTTGCTAGTCAATCAACCTAAAATTTTAAAAAATCAAATCAATGTCAAACCGAAATACAAAACAGACCCAGCGATACTGGGCGAGTCAAAAAGACTATAAATAAAAATTACTAATATTACCTAAAATACCTTTCTGTGATTCATATCAGACAGCAGGCAGGCAGCTGACGTCATCGAGTATGGCGGCCAGCAGCGGCTTGTCGCGCAGTGCGGCCGGCTCAGCGCGGTCCTACAGCAGGCGCAGGCACCGCGCTCGTCTCGCACAGACGCTATGAGGGCAGGCAGCTGACGTCATCGAGTATGGCGGCCAGCAGCGGCTTGTCGCGCAGTGCGGCCGGCTCAGCGCGGTCCTACAGCAGGCGCAGGCACCGCGCTCGTCTCGCACAGACGCTATGAGGGCAGGCAGCTGACGTCATCGAGTATGGCGGCCAGCAGCGGCTTGTCGCGCAGAGCGGCCGCTAGCTCGGCGCGGTCCCACAGAAGGCACAGGCACCGCGCTCGTCTCGCACAGACGCTAGGAGGGCAGGCAGCTGACGTCATCGAGTATGGCGGCCAGCAGCGGCTTGTCGCGCAGAGCGGCCGCCAGCTCGGCGCGGTCCCACAGCAGGCGCAGGCGCCGCGCTCGTCTCGCACAGACGCTAGGAGGGCAGGCAGCTGACGTCATCGAGTATGGCGGCCAGCAGCGGCTTGTCGCGCAGAGCGGCCGCCAGCTCGGCGCGGTCCCACAGCAGGCGCAGGCGCCGCGCGCGCGCCGCGCCGCCGCACAGGCGCAGCGCGCCGCGCGCCTCCAGCAGCGCGCACGCCGCGCTCGTCTCGCACAGACACTAGGAGGGCAGGCAGCTGACGTCATCGAGTATGGCGGCCAGCAGCGGCTTGTCGCGCAGAGCGGCCGCCAGCTCGGCGCGGTCCCACAGCAGGCGCAGGCGCCGCGCGCGCGCCGCGCCGCCGCACAGGCGCAGCGCGCCGCGCGCCTCCAGCAGCGCGCACGCCGCGCTCGTCTCGCACAGACACTAGGAGGGCAGGCAGCTGACGTCATCGAGTATGGCGGCCAGCAGCGGCTTGTCGCGCAGAGCGGCCGCCAGCTCGGCGCGGTCCCACAGCAGGCGCAGGCGCCGCGCGCGCGCCGCGCCGCCGCACAGGCGCAGCGCGCCGCGCGCCTCCAGCAGCGCGCACGCCGCGCTCGTCTCGCACAGACACTAGGAGGGCAGGCAGCTGACGTCATCGAGTATGGCGGCCAGCAGCGGCTTGTCGCGCAGAGCGGCCGCCAGCTCGGCGCGGTCCCACAGCAGGCGCAGGCGCCGCGCGCGCGCCGCGCCGCCGCACAGGCGCAGCGCGCCGCGCGCCTCCAGCAGCGCGCACGCCGCGCTCGTCTCGCACAGACACTAGGAGGGCAGGCAGCTGACGTCATCGAGTATGGCGGCCAGCAGCGGCTTGTCGCGCAGAGCGGCCGCCAGCTCGGCGCGGTCCCACAGCAGGCGCAGGCGCCGCGCGCGCGCCGCGCCGCCGCACAGGCGCAGCGCGCCGCGCGCCTCCAGCAGCGCGCACGCCGCGCTCGTCTCGCACAGACACTAGGAGGGCAGGCAGCTGACGTCATCGAGTATGGCGGCCAGCAGCGGCTTGTCGCGCAGAGCGGCCGCCAGCTCGGCGCGGTCCCACAGCAGGCGCAGGCGCCGCGCGCGCGCCGCGCCGCCGCACAGGCGCAGCGCGCCGCGCGCCTCCAGCAGCGCGCACGCCGCGCTCGTCTCGCACAGACACTAGGAGGGCAGGCAGCTGACGTCATCGAGTATGGCGGCCAGCAGCGGCTTGTCGCGCAGAGCGGCCGCCAGCTCGGCGCGGTCCCACAGCAGGCGCAGGCGCCGCGCGCGCGCCGCGCCGCCGCACAGGCGCAGCGCGCCGCGCGCCTCCAGCAGCGCGCACGCCGCGCTCGTCTCGCACATGTCCAGCGGCAAGATGTTGCGAGCCGCCGCCACCCTGACACGGACGGAACCTCAGTTATACAGATAGATAGATTATTCTTTATTGTCACCATAAGTAGAGGGGTGCGTCCGACGCATTTGCACGAGCGGATAGTAATGGATGAATGAAAGAGTGTGAGTGTGAGGATGAGAAAAAAGTCAAAGTGTGAGTTTTATGAAGTCGGTAAAAACATTTTTTAACACGGATTGCTTACTTTTTGTAAACGTCGTGCAGTTTCCCCATGACGATTTCCTTCAGCTTCCCCTTCTCCAGCATTAACATTATGCTACAAAGTATTAATTTCTGTTGCAGCGGGAACCCGTCCTCAGCGTCCGACTCGATCTTCCTAGAGCCGCCGTAAACGTCGTTCAGTACTTCGAGTACTTGTTTCAGTTCCACAGTTACCGTTGAATCATTCATCATATTATCGATGGACTTATTATCTGCAAATTTTGTCCTCCTCGCGAGCTCTATCACTCTTCGTCCTATGTCTAAGGCCCTCCTCATGTCTCCGGATATGGCTGAGATTTTTGCTGGAATATAAGTTTAATACTAAACCAAAAATTTTAGCGTAAAAATACATTCACCAATGATATTTAAAAGTACAGATATGTTACTTGCACTCGCAATTGAAGACCCGAAAACGTCCTAATTAGGACGTTTTTCTATTAATCTGCGTCTAGTAAGGCGCAGAATCTGACCGGTGACAAAAAAAAACTAATTTGCCGTCGTATATGTACAGAAAGTGTGCCAATTATGACGCGAAAGTAACTTAAAGTAACCAACTTACTCTGTACTAGTTTATGTATATTGTGCTGCCGCTTCGTACGGAACATTTTTTTCGTTTGTTTTGTTAGGGTATGCCATATACTATTTAATATCATTGACATTCACAAATTAAAACGTAATACAATACTCTAGGCACAATGATAAAATATGTAAGTAGAGTGGGTAACTGTTACTAAATACCACAGAGTCCACAGACCAGTAAGCCTCAAGACGCCGCTCAAACAAAGTTTTGCATGAGAACGCAGTCATAAAATGTTGGCGGGGACCGGGGGGCAAACGGCGCGTTATGATTGGCGGGCTTAAATGTTCGGTGGTACGATTCCGTATTATTGGTGCCGCTCGCCGACGGACTAACGTCCTGATTGGCGATAGGGCGTATTATATGCAGTGCACACTGTGCAGTACTGCATATGCGTTGTGACCGGGGGTGTCCGGCTAATCGGCGTCTAGATGTTTACTGGTCTGTGCTAAATACATAAAAATTCAAATTACCAGCAAGCATTTGTAAAGCGACAGGAGAGAACACATTGGTCTTGTCCTCGTTGGCTAGTACGTGCGTGAATATATCGATGATTTGCTGCTTGGTGTAGGGCGCGAAGTGCAGCGTGCGCGGGCGCAGCGAGCAGCGCGCCTGCAGCCGCGGCAGCGCGCGCTGCGTCAGGTCCAGCGCGTTGGCGACGCCCACCAGCACCGTGCGCGAGTTGCCCAGCGCCGGCCATTCGAATATTGTGTACAGAACTGATTGACGTTTGCTATCTAATTGGTCGATCTCATCTAACACTAAAAGTCTGTAACAAACAATATTGGTTTTCAAGTGTTTTGACCCAATTGCTCATAAATTGCTAAATTATTCATAAAAAAAAACAATACATCTACCTATCTTTTCCCAACAATTACTGAATGTCCTTAATTGAGACAGATGTAAGAAAAGAAGAGGCAAAAAAATAAACTCTTCGGTACGCTACCAAATAACACGCCAGCAATTTCCAACAATTGCTGGATAGTTTCATTATTTCTCAGCCAATCGCAGTTCACTGCTGGATATAGGCCTCTCCCAAGTTACGCCACAACACTCGGTCCTTTGCCTTCCGCATCCAGTCCCCCCCAGCCACGTTCTTCAGGTCGTCAGTCCACCAGGCGGGGGGAGGAGCCCTACGCTGCGTTTGTCGATTCGCGGTCTCCACTCAAGGACTCGTCTGCTCCAGCGGCCATCGGTCCTTCGACAGACATGGCCAGCCCACTGCCACTTCAGCTTACTGATCCTACAAGCTATGTCGGTCACTCCAGTTCTTCTCCGGATAATCTCGTTACGGATTTTATCTGGACAGTTATTTTTTAACAATTATACTTGGAGTGCTAGCGATTTTAAGTACACATTAACATAAATTTGGTGTTTTTAGGTACACGATATTTATTATTGTTAGGGCTGAAAGCACATGTCTTTTCAAAAGTAAAAAATAACTAAGAACGCGCGCGGTCGAATTGACGCGAATGAAAATTAGTTGTTTGATATTAGTTTATCACAATTTAAAGTTCCCTGGCAAAAGTGTTCAATAATTTGTAGTTGTCTAACTGTACAAACTGCAATGTAACTTCTATATTATATATCGTCAGTTGTCAGTTGTAACATGAATTAATGTAACCGGCAAAAGGCGACTTTACAGGAGAAGCAAAAGGCGACTTTACAGGAGAGGCAAAAAAACTAAATTACAATTCACAAAAAGAGTTTTGTGTACCTACATATCCTATTGCAATGCTGTTAAGAGCATTTTTCTCAAAATGTTTACATCTGTTATCTAAAAGAAAACATTTGAAGCCTACTATTATAGTTTCGAAAACGACATGGTGGTTACGTTAATTAAAGAAATCGTGTTACATTAGATTTTTTGATAAAATACATATTTTAATGACAGCTATAACGTGACTCACAGAATATAAAACCTAGTTTAAAGTATATCGCAAAAATTACTCTTACATTATTGATTTTGTTTCACGTTGGGTCAATACATTAAAAAGTAATACCAAGCCTGTAATTACACGTTACATTGCTCATTCTTATAAAATGTACCATACATCACAAAAAAAGAGATGAAATGAAATAAAAATTGTCTGATTTTGTTAATGTAATCGCCCTTTTTCAAGATATCGAGATTTAAAAGACACCAATCGATAGAGCAAAAAATTTGCAGTCGAACTGTATATTTAACTCAATTTCGTTATTTTGGCGGTTACATTAATTCATATTACATCATCATCATGATTCTAGCCCGGTATCACCCACTGCTGGGTATAGGCCTCCTTTCTTTTTTGCCAGCCTCTTCGATCTTGTGCGTCCCTAATCCAGGTGTTTCCTGCGGCTTTGGTGATATCATCAACCCAGCGCGCTTTCGGACGGCCCGGGTTTCTCCTACCTATTATTCATATTACAACTGACGATAAAGTCAATTGCCGCATATATGACGGAGCATCATTTGAGAACGGCTCGACCGATTTGGCTGTTTTTTTGCTGTGTTCGTAATTGTCAGGACCAGGTTTGTAGAAAAGAATTTTTTTGGAAAAAAAAATGCACCCGTGCGAATTCAGGGCGGGTCGCCAGTTTAATATAAATTACACGTTCATGTATCTTAAATTAATTTTTTTATTGTTCCTCGCAAATCAGAGAAAAGTACAAAAAAGTCTAGGCCAAAATAGCAATTGACGGCCTCGTCCTTTTCAAGTCACTTCGGAGGTACCTAGTCGGCTTCGCCGCGGCCGTCAGTTGTTTATTTCAGGCCTGGACAGCAATGTACTAATTAATCCTAGTTTTTACGAGGCTCATAGTTTATGAACGGATATGGTGATGAGATAAGGTAAGAGGTAAATGTTACTTACATCATTTTGTGTTTCTTCTGTAAATACTTTTCGATGGCACTAAAACAAGCTTTTTCGGTTGATCCAGATGTTGGCAACTGAAGCTCTTTACAAATCCTGTTATAGATACTAGCAGCTGATTTCATCATTGTGCAGTTTATATAAACTTGTTTGTATCCTTCTCTGAACTGCAACCAATTTTTTTTTGATAAATGATAGTGTGTGACGCACCCACTTCTTATATAAATGTATGCAGCTTATAAGGAGACACAGTACCTATAATATACATTTTACCCAACGACAAGTCTTTAATTGACCCTGCCAGTGCTGCGCTGCTAGGCATAATTTACGAGAATTACGAGATATTCTTGACGAGTCTTCCAAGTCAAGGAGTCCAAAGACCAAGAAGAATATAATTTTATTGTGCAAAGATAATTGAAAAATATTGGAGTTAAATGTGCTGCACTCGTCCATTACATCAGGTCTAAATGACAAATGATAATGAGGTGAAGTGTTTGGTGAAGTTTTGTGATTGGTAATGTTGAAAAATATTGAAGTTAAATGTGACAGGTATCACGACCGTGAAGGTGAAAGACGTGGCGAATCCGTATGGATGTCCCTGGGCGGCCGCGCCAGGCCAGCAGCAGTAATGGACGAGTGCAGCACTCGTCCATTACATCAGGTCTAAATGACAAATGATGCTGTTAAGCTACATAATGAGGTAAAGTGTTTGGTGAAGTTTTGTGATTGGTAATGTTGAAAAATATTGAAGTTAAATGTGACAGGTATCACGACCGTGAAGGTGAAAGACGTGGCGAGTCCGTATGGATGTCCCTGGGCGGCCGCGCCAGGCCAGCAGCAGTAATGGACGGGTGCAGCACTCGTCCATTACATCAGGTCTAAATGACAAATGATGCTGTTAAGCTACATAATGAGGTAAAGTGTTTGGTGAAGTTTTGTGATTGGTAATGTTGAAAAATATTGAAGTTAAATGTGACAGGTATCACGACCGTGAAGGTGAAAGACGTGGCGAGTCCGTATGGATGTCCCTGGGCGGCCGCGCCAGGCCAGCAGCAGTAATGGACGGGTGCAGCACTCGTCCATTACATCAGTTCAGACAAATGATGCTGTTAAGCTACATGATGAGGTGAAGTGTTTGGTGAAGTTTTGTGATTGGTAATGTAGGTGTGGTAAAATTAATAAGCTTAAATCAAATTTTAACGTTACACTTAACAAAATATTGAATAATATCTATTTATAAGTATTTATTTGCAAATAACAGTAACTTTAAGGTAACCGCTTAACATCAGGTGGGCCTTTAGCTCGTTTCGCCATCCTATACTATAAAAAAAAAATTCGTCAGTATTCAGTAAAAATAAACTGTAAGTATCAAAATCTTCTGCGTTGTTGGAAGAGTTGGAACGGGACGACCTCGGCGAACGTATCGCGATCAAATCGCGGACGTTCTCAAAAAATGCCAAGTTAAGAGTTCTCTAAACCGACGAACATGCATGACGAGGTTAATGGACGTAGATGAAGCGAAAGAGGTGTGTCAGGATCGTAGCAGGTGGAAATCCAGTTTCTGCCTAGCCCAATGGGAAACAGGCGTGATAATATGTATGTATGTATGTTGTTTAAAAGAAATAAGCGCACAAACAGACAATAAATAGAGACTTTATTTTATACTATTCAAAGATACTATTTTACAAGCTTTTATTTAGCTTGCAATGTATGTATGTATGCATGGTATAATAACACCAGGTAGTCTCTTCCCGTGACAGCTAGGTCACGTGATTGCCTCCGTACCACGTCATCGGCCGTGGAGCCAATAGCGGGCCGTTAGCGTGACACTTGTCAATTTGATGTGCTGCCACTACCACAACTCAAAAATGAGTTTTCTTACAGCAAACCTTAGAGCGATAGAGAGATGTAGATAAACAAGTAGATTGAATAAAGTGAACTGATTGTTTTTTTTTTTTTTTTAAATTGAAACTCGAGTACCTACTTAAATCTCGCGACAAGCTTTTATATCATATAAATTATGTAATGACGTTATAAGTTGTTGTCATCCAAACTAAACGTGTATACAAAATTTCAGCTCAATCGGTTGAAGATATCTGCTTCAAAATTGAGTTGCAAGATTCCACACCAACAAATTACATACATACATACATCCATTGCAAGTTAAATAAAAGCTTGTAAAATAGTATCTTTGAATAGTATAAAATAAAGTCTCTATTTATTGTCTGTTTGTGCGCTTATTTCTTATTATTATAGTAAAAGTTTTAAAGGAAAAGTTTATTTTATTCTTTTTAGTGCATTAAAATGAAAGCTTGTTTTTAATAAAGTTATTTTACTTTTAATTTATTTATACATACCTTCGGTAAGTGTAAAATATATGCCAAACTCGCAGTTTTCCCAGTGCCTGGCTGTCCTGACACATACAGTGATGCAGACTGTTCCTTTTCAAGATGTTCTGTCAAAAAATTGTCTAACCATTCGATCTCTTTCTCTCTACTCGTTAGAGGTTTTAAAGACGCTTCTTCACTGAAACAAACATTTTACTTTATTAGAATACTATATTTTTGGTAGATATTTAGTCTTCCGACTAGGCGCGGATCCAAGATTCTGCTCAGGGTTGGAGGGGGGCATTTCACAATGGCGGACTACCCTCCACCTCTCCGAAGAACCGCCAGAAGCTCGGGGTGGGGAGTGCGGGGATCTTTGTACTCAACCTATACAAGTGAGCATTCTAAAGAAAACCTGAGCATAGCAAACTAGACTATTTTTTAGTGTTCCGTACCTCAAAAGGAAAAAACGCTGATTATAATTTCTCGATTTTCGCGATCACTACACATTAGAATAAAACAAGATTAACCGGAGTGTAGCGTGCTGTTTGGGACTTTATTATTTCTAGAACTGGGTTCCAAACAGGTGGTAGCTGTCAACCATATTATCTATTAAAATTAGGATGTTTTTTAATTTCAATAGCGTCACGGAGCATTCTAGGTACATATCGGTTTTCTTCGCCAGAACTTGTAGACGCTCCACAAAGTCTGCAGTGTGTGAACTGAACATGCCCTAGACAAAACCAAACATTTTCTTCGATTTGATAAATCACAAGTGAGACTTTTTTGTGATAATTTAGGAAATCGTAATAAGTTATGAATGTATTATTGGAAATTATGGCTGATTATTTTTATTCCTCATAGGAGCGGCCTGTCGCAAGGCATCACAAAGTTGCTGCCTTTTATATGGGTAGGTTCCTAGGTTCACACGATGCAATAGTCTGCCCAAACACCCGCATTTGCAACGATATTTTGTTACTTAATACAAAATAGTAAAGATATTGGAAAAAAAAAAGTATATTAGTATCATATCCATTGTCTAATTGTCTAGTACCCATATTACAAGCTCTGCTTAGTTTGGGACTAGATGGTGCTGCGCAAAAATGTCCCAAAAATATTTATTTATTTATTGGCGCAAACTTCAAACTCGGCGTCACACACACACGCTACACGTTCTGTTTGTTCGAACTTATGTCTACACAAATATGGGCGCAGATGTAAGTCGGTCCAGTGTGACCAGATATTACTTAAACCAATGTTTTACCTGTTCTTCATAGACGTGATTTTATTGACCACGGTATCCCTTCGAGAAGTTTTTACAGGTGTGCAACCTGTAAATAATAATTTTATTATGATTAGATTTATCCCAACAAAAAAATTATGTAAGAACGTGCCAAGCCGCACAATTTTTGCTAAGGTGGCATTTCCTAACCTCTAATAGTTTAGCTAGTCTCTCTAGAGTTTCACATCACGGACTCCAGACCTTCAATTTTTATATGTTAACAGAAAATGACCATCACAATGAACAATGTTTGCGGCATTTCCTTATTTCCAATAGTTTAGCTGTTCCCCCTATGGTCCCTCACCAGGTAAAAGAGGGATGAAACGGGGGCTGATCCTCATATTGAAAGTTTTCCCTTTGTGTGGGTACTAAAACCTATCCAAATTTCAGTTCTCTAGGTATATGGGAAGTACTAGCATAAGAAAAGAAAATATATTATTACCTATTCTATGGTACTAGTTCTATTTTGATGATCTATAGTCAGTGAGTGTCAAATTAGCTGATCGTTACCATCAGATATATTCGAAAACATCGAAGTTATAAACTTGAAATTCTAGGATCCTTATATAAGTATCCTTTTAGTAGTATTAGAGTCCCTTTGTCAAAGAGCTCGTCCGGGGAAATACTACTACCGTACCTATTTCTCCGCCAAATAGTGATGCTTGCATTACTGTGTTTCGGAATGTGATTGTAAATTCACCGGCACCCGTACCCTTCAGACCGAAACGGTGCTCTGTGGTTTCGGTCTGAAGGGTACGGGTGCCGGTCAATTTACAATCACATTAGACTTTCTATCTTCATGTCTCAGTTTGGCGAACCGACTTGCAGTAATGCAGTTGTAATGGGTAAAAGTAACAGCTTAACATCAGGTGGGCCTTTAGCTCGTTTCGCCATCCTATACGATAAAAAAAAAGTATACATAGCCTATTAAATAGCGATATTTTCATCGTTTTAATCGTTCCTATTGCCAAGATACATGGGTTATAGAATCAACCGCAATGGTTCCAGAAAAGGTATATCAATCGTAAACAAGTCAAATTGTTTCCAAAATTGCAATAATTTCACACGAAAGCTCACGCGCTTAGGTAACTTCGGTAGAGACGCATGAGGCCCCGGGGGCAGCGACGGAATCGCGAGCGTGTCAATACAAATTTATGGATGCAGCTGGAAATAATATTTTTGCATAGACTTCGTATGGCAATATAAAATTACCAACCGCAAATGAAGTTTTTATAGTTTTCTGTTGCAATTTACACTTAACACTAACCGCATGCAAAATTTAAAGTTCGTAGGTCTGCTAGAAGTACCTTAGAATTTTGATGATCGGTGAGTGTGTCAGTGACAAAACAAGGGAATTTTGACTTGAGATAATTCGTAACAAAATATTATATGTAGAAACTTATAATCTTTCAGATTGATAGACCTTTGTAAAAACTCTCTTTTAAAATTATTTCGAGTATAATGTCATTATAAATTTTCGAGTTATAGTGAGAAAACTGCAAAATACTTAAGATGTCCTAGTTCAAAGGTCATTGACCTCAGAGAAAAATGATCTCAGCAAAGAATGCTCCTTTAGTTACTTACTATTTGAAAAAATCATAAAAAGTACCTATGTGTTATTGTGTCATGACACACTTCTTAAATCCAGTATACAGCGCCATCTAGCGCTAAAGATTAACAATGAGTCACCAATGCGGCCGTCTGTTGCAAAAACTAAAATAGCCATGATTAATATTTGATTTACTTCGTTTGTAATTCATCTAGGTACTTAAGGAACCCTATAATACTGAGCATGGCCCGACATGCTCTTGGCCGGTTTTATTTATGTTAGCATATTCTGTCGGGAGACCCTTGCCCAGCCGTGTGGCAAAAATGGGCTGATAATGTATCTACGGCTGCTTCAGTAACATGTTCAGTTTTTAAAAAAACTTACCATCTTCAAATTTTTTAATTAAATCTTGTTCTATGTGTCTTTTTAATCTTCTTTCGCTCGATTTCCTGATGTTTAATATGTCTTTATTTTCGATAGAACCAATGTCGTCGTCATTCATGTATACCTTCTTACGAGATTTGAATGGAATAGTCGCCTGTACTCCAGCCATCTGTACCTAGGTAATAAATAGTTTTGTTAAAAAACATTATATTAGTATTTAACAATTAATATGTTGCATATACGTACCTATCTTTTCTTGTTGCTTTATATACAGTCAGCAACTAAAATAGGTTAACAACTGTCCAAAGATTCAAGTGATGTATACAACGTGTTATTGGAATAACTCAAAACCTCTAGACACCCCAACTAGTTTTTATTATAATAAATTGATATGGAAAGTAATTATTAATTTTCATTTGTTATTGTAGACGATATTTGTAATTTTTGGTATCATGGTTCATGGTTACTCTAATCGATTCATAGCGCTAGATTCATTCACGAACGTACGACGCTCTCGATGCTACTGTGTCGAGAGGTGAATAACCTCTTAAAATTAAGTTATGTTTTAATAGTTTTAGGAAACAAATGTTACCCAAAAGTTTCCATCACACTTTTTACTGGGCCTCGCTCGCCTTTGCGCTCAACGCCACGTCGTCGTATGAAATTTTTAGATTGGGCATGGTGTGAAAATATTTTTTGGTATAAATGAACCTATGTTAAAAAGTAGTGTAATGGATTCTACCAACGACCATACAGCCCAATATAGTCGTTGGATTCTACTTTCGATCCTGAACAAACTGGTTTCAGGTTTTGAGTTAATTCAATAACACGTTGTAAATGAAAACTTACCAGTTAGTTATAATTTATTTGTAACAAATTAATAATCTCTAGATAATACTATACACAACACAACATTATATAATATATTGAAAACTATCATTTTAGATTCTATGGTGCTAATTAATAAAAAAATCTAAATAATAATCATTGACTTATGTCGCTGACCGTACAAGAAAAAAGTTAAAATAATATTGAATTCGATGGGTGGTTTGGAACAGATGGACAATAGATAGCAATAAAAAAGTTTTCTTATGGACCTTGCGTTTATTTTACAAACAAAATTACATTTTCATTACACGTTTTGCGTTAAAATTATTGCATTATGAATAATTATGAATTAATTACATACTTTAAATAAATTAATATAAAAATTATATCATCGTACTTTACTTTACAATACAATGGGTAGGTAGGTAATACGAATTTCTGGAATTGAAATAAATACTATTATTTTAAATAAGAATATAGTTTTCATTGCAGGGTTTACGCAAGCCCACTGACTTGACCTAGTAAAAAATTTAGGGAACGTACTCATACGTGATCCCTTCAGAGGGGGGGCGAGGGAGGTCTTCAAAATACCACGCTTGGTCACAGGGGCGGGGCTTAGGTTTTCGTCACGTAGTCAATATGATCTAGGGAAATCTAGCGCTTTTACGAGCTATATTCAAATATGGCGCACAGCGTTTAGCGCTTTTTAGGGTTCCGTACCCAAAGGGTGCAAACGGGACCCTATTACTCTCGCTACGCTGTCCGTCCGTCCGTCCGTCTGTCTGTCACAGGGCTGTATCTTTGTAACAGTTATAGATAACCAGTTGAAATTTTCACAGAATATGTGTTGCTATGAGGTGTATCACGACAAATATTAAAAACAAAAAAAAGTCTAAATCAAAAGGGGGTCCCCATACAAGTAACCTCGAAAAATATGCATTTTTAGGGTTCCGAAGTCCTACAAGGAACCCTTATAGTTTCGTCATGTCCGTCCGTCTGTCCGTCTGTCCTAATCCTTTACATCTTAATAACTTCTACAGTTATAAACATAAGCACAGATAATATAATACTATACATAAGTAAATGAAATTTTGTTAAAAAATAGTCTACATATAGATCTCAATTTTAAAAGAATAAAAAAATCGTTTTTACGTATTTTAGGGGTGGCGTCCATACATGTGAAATGGAGATGAAAAAATTTTTTTCGCTGCACCCCCTCGTGTGGGGTATCAATGAATAGGTCTACTAAAATGAAGGTAATGTTTCATACACCACTTTTTTATCAGGTGTACCATCTGTGAAATATAGCGCGCCAAAGTGGCTTGCAATGTGTCCCCCCCCTGCCATTTCTAAACTATGCAACGTAGAAAGTTATAATCTTCCACATTGATAGAACTTTGTGAAAACTCTCTTTTAAAATTATTTCGAGTATAATGTGATTATAATTTTTTGAGTTATAGAAAGAAAACTGAAAAATACTTAAAACGTCCTAGTTCAAAGGTCATTGACCTTAGAGGAAAATTATGTTAGCAAATAATGCTCTTTTAGTTACTTTCTATTTGAAAAAATCACAAAAAGTAACTTTGTGTTATGTTGAACACACTTCTTCAATTTGGCTTCTTGAATTTATCGCTAGATTTCGGTACCTCGGTTCACTTGTGCAAAGCGATGGCGAAATAGACCGGACAGTCAAGCACCGAATTAACACAGGATGGTTGAAATGGCGGCAGGTCACGGGAACTATATGTGACTCCCGAATTCCTCTTAAACTGAAGGGGAAAATCTATAAGACCATGATAAGACCTGCTGTCCTGTATGGATCGGAATGTTGGGCTACGAAAGGAATTAATGAAAGGCAAGTGCATGCAGCTGAGATGAGAATGTTAAAAGGAATGTGTGGTGTAACGAGAATGGATAGGATAAGGAACGAATATGTAAGAGGGAGTCTGAAAGTAGCGCCAGTGACAGAGAAGTTAAGTAGCAACAGACTATCATGGTATGGACATGTGATGAGGAGGAATGAGGAGCATGTTACGAGGAAAGTTTTAAGTATGAATGTTGATGGCTATAAGAAAAGAGGGAGACCGAAGAAAATATGGATGGATTGTGTGAAAGAAGATATGAATAGAAAGAAAGTGAACACGGAGATGACGGCTGATAGAGATGTATGGAAGAAAAAAACATGCTGCGCCGACCCCAAATAGATTGGGATAAGGGCAGGAGGATGATGATGAATTTATCGCTAGATGGCGCTACTAACAACACGCTCTGAGTCGCGAATGCTGCCGATTATTGCAAAAACTAAAAAAGCATAGCCATGATTAATATTCGATTTGATTCGTTTGTAATTACACCTACTTAAGGAACCCTATAATACTGAGCATGGCCCGACATGCTCTTGGCCGGTTTTTTTTCAACGTTTTTGTTCCTGTTCTATCTTCAAAACGGTAATACATACCAGCGTCAAATTTGGTCTGATTATAGTGCATACTATGTAGTTTAGCAGCAAATACTAAAAACAGGACAAACATAGACATATGTGGTGGTACCTACGGAAGAAAGAGATGCAAAAATTCACATTTCGCGTACGTTCGTTGATGTCTTTTGATAAACTCTCGTAAATTAAATCAGTTTCTATGGGGTATCAGGTCGATGGGTGGTACAGAACCCTTACTGCGTGAGTCCAACTCATACTTGGCCGGTTTTTTTAAACTCACAGGTAACAACACTTCAACACTGACGGACGAACATAAGCACGCAAAGACAAAAATATGAGCAAACATTTTTGTATAACTTTGTTTCCTAAAAACGATTTAAAACCGTATTTATGAATTACTACGTGAAACTAGAGGCGGAGGGGGGTCTTGGCATATACTACGGCTGGTCACCGAGGGAGGGGTGGAGGGGTAAAAAATTAAAAAAAGTGGATCACGTAGTATTGGTATGTTCCCTTACCTACTGGACAATATACTACTGGACCAATTCGTGTGAAGCTAAATAATTTTATTGTTGAAGGTTTGCTGACTTTTCAACATCCATATTAATCGTGGAATGCAGCAAGGGCGGCTCCAGGGAGCACGGGACACGTGCTAAGACGGTCGAAACAGATTGTGCCACACACTCCCTTCGCCTTAGAAAAAATTGTGCATCCGTTCTTGGAAAGCAGAGAATCAATTTATATGATTAGAAATAAGGCTGCTTTTGTTAGTAGATTAGATAGTCAAGCAATTTAAGTGAGTTGCTTCATTGTCAACTTGTGTAAACCCCGTTTTATTATGTTACTTAAGTTCTTATATCAAAATGTAGACCAATAACATTGTCAACTCATATCTGAACATATTTCATAATTTTCAGTACCATTAAGGACGCATTTGTTTTTTTTTTTACTGTAGGACCTATCTATACCTATTGCTACTTCTTTCAAACGACACGACCAGTGGCGTAGCTGGGGGGGCGGTGGGGGCGTTGTATAAAAATTATGTAATTTTCTTAGTCTTGAAAAAAAAATTAAAATACGAGTTTTTGAGTTAAATAAGTAGATATGAAACTAAGCTCAAATAGACAGACCATACAGCCTCTAGAAGCCGATTAGCCGGGGACACCAAATATTAACGAGGGCCCGCTGGCAAACTTCCCCGCTCCTGCCCGCCTCTGGACCCGACAGCGACAAACCGGGGCAGAGAGGCGCGGCGCGCGGGCAGGAGCGGCGCGGTTGCGTTGTATCACTACGGCCGCCATACTAACTGACCACACCGGAGCAGGACAGGACATGTCACTGTGACGTCAAAGCAGTTACGAGGGTTACGAGGCAGTTGTATTGTTTGACAGCTGTTACAACATGTCATACTAAAAGCAGTTCTTTGGCCTAAGCCTGTGTCGATCGATCATTTCATAAGACCCGGGTCGATCGTGACCCATTACGTTTGTGATCGAATCAAAAGACCCGATCATATGATCGAATGTTTTTATGACCATGTTAGTTATGATTACGAATACGCGTGGGTCTTCATCGAATTTGTAACCTGTGAGTCCTGTGATACATGATTGATGACAGATCGATCCAATCGCGACCCAAGTCATGGGTTTCGAGTCACGTAGAAAGAGACGCATGACCGCGATAAATAACTGTTGTGATTGCGTATGACAAGGACAAAACATTTTTGTTGATGCGATTAGATCAGTTTGAACGACTCAATATTTGATACTATTGCTTAAATATAAATTCCAATACTAAAAACATAAAGTTCACTTTGTAGGTATGGAAGTAAGGTGTCGTGATCGGGACGTGTCGATCTCAAAGATCGCGAGTCACTCATGAATGAACGTGATCGGGTCTCAGTGATCCAATCAATCACGATCGACTCACGTCTACTTTGGCCGGCCCGCCGTCAAAACGCTCAGATGAACGACCTTTTAGTGTGACATCTGCCGCGCTCATGCCCCGCACTGCTACTGACCTGCTTGTGGTCTTCACGGGGCTTTAACATGCTCGTATAATGTTTCCCGTCGTAGTTGGGGATAGAAAAATACGGTTTTCTGTATTAATATTTAATTTGATAGAGTAGATACGTCGTGTGACCCCAGGATATTTTTTTCATTTTAACACCCGTTTTTTACCCCGCTAAATTTAATATTCGAAATATATTTCATTAATTGCTTTGAAGATTACTAATTACAGAGTTTCGACTCAATCCAGCCACGTAATAATAATATTCTCCCATACCAAAATAACCCTATTGCAAAGTCTTTTGTGTTTAGGAGTTATTTTGGAAAAAGAAAAGATAGGTGTTTCACACAGACATGGTAAAAAATATAGACTAAGTGCTGCGAACAACCATAGTGAAGCCTACAAAAACCGTACTCCTTCATGTACAACCAGTGCTCATGCATACACATGCCCCATTTTTTATTTTTTATTTATTTATTTATTTTACTTTAATTAAAACGGCTGGATGCCAATTACAAAAATTAAAGACAAAAATTAAATTAATTAACATAACATTAAAGAAAAATTAAATAATTATATAAAATATTAATAATACATACTTTCATACACTCATCTCGCAGTACTCCAGACATACTGACAAAATCGTCTTCCATTCGTCGGCAAACACATCACAGTCAGACTTGGCGTCCAAGAGGGCGTTAAGTGCAGTGAGTGTGCGAGGTATGGGAGAGAAGGCTCGCGAGACGGTGTTGCACGTAGGAACGGCAAATAATTGATGCCTCCTGCAACGGCTATAATTGACTGGGGCGTACAATCTGGATAATTCGTCATGCAGATCAGGGGCATAAATTTTGCTATGTAGGATTTTGCACATTGTTATCATTTGGTCGTACTTCCTTCTGACCTCAAGAGAATTATACCCTAAACAGCCTTGGAGAAAGTTTGTAGGATACAAAAACGGATAATATCCATACAGACGTTTATACATATACCTAAGGTAGGCTTTTTGCACCTTTTCTAACATCAGTGTGTACTTCTTTTCATGCGGGTTCCAGACACATGCACTAGACTCAAGCTTACTACGAACAAGCACACCAAAGAGTGATCTAATTACGCTGATATTACTAAAGTCCTTAGCATTTCGTAATATAAAACCCAACCGCTTATAAGAGTCCTTTGCAACTGCAACCATGTGGTCATGAAACGTTAACTTATGGTCAAACACGACTCCCAGATCCTTCATACCGACTGTTCTGGTAATGTTAGTGTCATTAATTTTATAATTAAAGGAGATTGGGTGTCTTGCTCGACCAAAAGTCATGACGAAACATTTTGAAGAGTTAAACTCCATTTTGTTTTTAACACTCCACTCAAACACTGCGTTAACATCGCGTTGCAGTGCAAGGCAATCAGCTTCGGAGTTAATTTCGGAAAATAGTTTCAAATCATCTGCATAAAGGAGACATTTTGCGTGCCGGAGAACTGTTGGGAGGTCATTAACCATAATAAGAAACAACAATGGCCCCAGTATAGATCCTTGACTAACTCCGGAACGCGTGTGATAGGGCTGAGATTCGTAGAAACCCAGCCTGACAAACTGTTGGCGGTCTCGTAAATAGTCAGCAAGGAGCTGAAGAAGACCCGGCGGAACACCAATGGTGCATAACATCGCCAACAGTATGTCATTATTAACCCTATCAAACGCTTTCCTGAAGTCAAAGTATAGTACATCTACTTGACCACCACAGTCAAGACGATCAGATATGTAATCTACAAGGGTCAGAAGGTTGGTATTAACTGATCTTTTGGCTCCCATAAACCGTGCTCACCCCTTTCAGTTCACATGTCGCGGCATCGTCCAGTAAGCATCGCGAAAACAAATATCCTTCAGGTGCATGGTGTGTACGTGAGCACTGGTTGTACATGAAGGAGCACGGTTTTTGTTGGCTTCACTATGGTTGTTCGCAGCACTTAGTCTATATTTTTTACTATGTCTGTGGTGTTTCATTATTTATTTTTGACAAGTTTTGAGTGAATCAATCCAGGAGGAAAGATTTTTTCGTACAAACACACCAAATTTTAGAATTTCCAAAAATCCTTTCTTATCAGCTCCGCGATTCAGAACCACACGATAACCAGTTGTCGACCGATTCGGTTTGTTATCTCTTTTTCTCTCGTTGCGTGAATCATAAGACGAAACGAGATAACAAACCGAACCGGTCGACAACTGGTTATCGTGTGGTTCTGAATCGCGTAGCAGGTGCTAAACGTTACAAAAGAAACCTAGTGTCCAAATTTCATGTTTCTAACTTGAGTAGGTTAGGTTCTGCATTGATAAATCAGTCAGTCAGGACACCTAAGTATAGTAGATAGATTTACAAATACGTCCTTATTGGCTAACAACTGGAACATGACGATGATCAGTCAACAATTCCCACGTAGTATGCTGCACATAAGCATATAAGCTGCTATTTTAGTTCTTATTTTACCATCGGAACTTAATAAATTTGTTTCAATAACATTTGTTAACCCAAAATCACAACAAAAGATTAACATAAACATAGGTACAATTCATCAGATCACATAAAATATAAAAATATGTCATAATCCTATTTGATGTTATGTACAAAAAATATACCTAGATAAAAACAAACCTTTTTTGAATAGCTTAGTAGCCATACTCTCACAGAATCTTTAATACCACTGTAAGCAAAATAATGGTATCATGTAAATTCTAATTGTATATACAATACATAATTAATTTTAAGATATAACTTATGTACTTAAAAGATAATCAATTAAAATCATTTTAAAAAGTTTATTTTTACAGGCCTGCCATAGGGTGTTTTCGAGGTAGAACACTTGAACTGTCCAATGATCAATTAAAATTACCTGACATGAATTATTGACAGTAAGTAAAGATTATTATTTAAGTGAAAAGTCTTTTAGGAAAATTTGTTCAGTTTTATTGGTAGAATCCACCTATAAAAAGCCAATGACCAAAATTGATGCATTTTTTTTTGGTGGTGGCCAATGATAAAAAATGGTGTAAAATAATATAGCAAACGAAATATCGTATTAGTATTAGCGGGTACCGTAAAATTCAGTCTGAACTGAGCTATATCGGTTTATACAGACTGAGTTGAAATAGGATTGGATGGCCAAATCCTAAACATTTTGCAGATAGAAAAACTGTATTTTTAGATTTCTTGAAAAGCCACTCGTTTAGCCGGGAATCAAACCCAGTTTTTTTTCCAAAAAACACAAACCTATAAAAAAGTTAATTAACAAAACCAAAAACCCGACTGTGTGTAAAAAAACTGAAAAGATGCAAAACAGACACATACATGTGTAATTATATGTGTATAAGTATTAAATCATAAATAACACGTCGGAGGCTGGCTACCTATGAACTATGTAATTCACAATCTGGCCAAAAACATACTATGTAGCTAGCTAGTTATGATTTAATACTTAAAATACACTTATAATTACACAAAAGAAAGGCACAAATACACTACCATTTAGGTCATAGTTCTTTTTTCAACTTAATTTGATTTCAAAATGCATAAGAAATAAACTAAATGTTTTTAGGGTCCCATACCTTAAAAGGAAAAAAACTGAAACCTAGACACGAGAGTGATCCTATGATCACTCTCATGTCTGTCTATCTGTCCGTCTGTCACAGCAGTCTACTGGATGAAAAAAGTAAAAACTTGGTAGGTACATAAATGGAGTTTGATGGGGTCATCATCACGGATGTATGGCGTAAATAAACGAATTTCGATTTTGGGGGGCTAATTAGAAAGTAAAAAAAAATATCTTGTACATCATGTCACATGATGTCATAAGACATATCAAATGTAAGGCCTATTATAAGAAATTCATATTTTTTTTATCTTCCACCTTAAAACATATTAAAGTAAGTATTGGAATATTGAGCATTCCGGGACAGATTATCTCCGAAATTATATAGCCTCTCTTATTGTTTACAGGAAAACCTATGTTTCCCAATTCTTTCTTATGGAAAATGGAATGGTATGGAACCCTCTCCACATGAGTTATACTTGCACTTGACCAGTTTATTCTTCTTACAATGTAATGTAATGTAGCCAATGTTGGTACTGTCAAAAAACATTACCCTCCTTCTGGAGCAGTCAGTTAAAACAATACAATATGCTGAATTACATTTTGTAATTAAATTAATATTCAAAAATAAGTCTCACTCACAGTAAAACATCACTAGGGATTCCTGTCCCTTACAATTAATATTTTTTATCATACTCACAAATATACAAAAACACTACTGTTTGTCTTTATTGTTAAAGTCGTTATGAGTCTGATGGACCATGTTTGTAGACATACTCTTGATTAAATCTAGCTGTCGTGTAGCTTTCAGCCATGCATTAATTTCCATTTGGTGCTTTAGTGTTGGATAGTGCATATGGTGTTGAGGTAGCAATTGAGGTCGAGTTTGAGACATGAGATAGTCCGCTGAAGCATTCATAGTAGAATTAGATTTTGGAGTTGATGTTAAAGGCTGTCTTATACCTGGTAGTTTACCTGTAGTAAGCACAGGTTTCAAACCAGGCTTAGAAGGCCCTGGCGATCCTTTGGATGGATCATTGTTTGCTTGTTGATTGATATTGGAAATTTGAGTACTTGTGATCTGATTTGATTGGTTCATGCTTTGTTCTGGAGCAGTACTACCCGCTTGTTTTTCCTCAGCTATTACTAACTTTGGAGATGAACTAGGTGAACGAGTTTGCGATCGAGGGGATGGATGTGCTGTGTTTGGAGAACTATGTGGAGCAATTTGAAAACCTGGACATGCAACATTAGGACTCCCACTGTTAGTTGGCTTCATTGGATGTGTTTTATTACTAACAATTTCCTGTCTGTTGTTCATCTGTGATCCACCTGGGCCACCTTTATCCAATTTCAACTGATTCATATTAGTTGATGGAATTCTTAACGGGCTGATAGCGGTAGTCAGAGGTCTGTTTGCAATATTACTCGGAAAAACATTACTCTGAGGCATAGCCAGAGGCAAGCTTTTTGTGGGAAGATTTTGTTTCTTTGCCAAATTGTCTATAGACTGCATAGTTTCAAAGGCTTTATGAAAGGTTTGTTGTTGTGCCAGCTGATTTTGAATGTTGTGAGGAGTTGATAAATCCAGTGCAGTGCTCGGTTTGTTTTCTGATACAGGTATGGTATTAGTACTTGACTTATTCACAGGATTGCTAGACTTGTTTGCAGCATTAAATAATTTTGGTGGGGCAGGCATGAGTTTGGGTACTTGTGCTTTGTTTTTTGGCAACTTTGATTTTTTGTCACATTGCTGGTTTTGTAACTGTTGTTCAAATGTTTGCTGAAAAGTAATAGGAGCTGAAAAATTACCACTTTGTTTCCCTAATTTTGTATCAGAAATAGGTTTCAAGTTAGGAACAGGGCCTTTAGCAGAATTTTCAGATGATTTAGTTGGAGGTTTACTTTGTACTGGAATATTATCTGCTTTACTTGGTTGACTGGACTTCATTTCATTATTACTTTCTGATTTCTGATTTTTTGTTTCAGTATCTGGTAGTTTCAATATTTCTATATAGTTATGTACTGGAGGACTTGGGACTTTATGAGTAGTATTACTAGCACCAGCCAGGTTTTTATTTACAAGAGTCTTCTTGGGATCAGAATTAGTTATTTCACCTGGATTACGAGAATCTAATTTTTGATCAGTTAGTGTAATAGATAATGATGATGGTATATTAATTTTACAAGAATCAAATAAAGACTTTAAGGGATCACCAGATGGTTGAGTTCCTGTGATTGAAGTACCCAGTGAGGATTTAACCTGAGACAATATTTTACTCCTATCAATTGTAGGGTCACTGTTATTTGCTAAGAGATCCATTCTTACTTTATTAACTGGTTGTCCTTTGTTTTGTGCTGACATTGGAACACTAGGTTTTAAATCTGGCATTTTTTTCACTGGTGGCTTTTGTACTTCAGGTGGCTTTGAATTTGATGCTTTTTCAGACTTTGGCATTTGAAGTTTAAGTGGAGAAATTGTTTTCTGTGTTCCAGGTGGAGGCTGCATTGTAGTTGACATCTCATTTGGTGGTTTTCGTTTAGGAGATATGTTTTGAGGCACCGAAACTGTTCTTTTGACTCCAGGGCTGTCTTGCTGTTTGGAACTTGTCATTTTCTGTTTTATGTCTTTCGTAGGATCAGTGTTGCTGGTAGGTAAATTTTGTGTTACTGTAGGTGCCTGAGGGTTCTTAGAAGATCCTTCACTCTCTTTTCCTTTTATTGCAATATCCATTACTTTATTATCATGGTGAGTTGTAGCTTTTGAAACAACAGGGGAACTATTGACTACATTAGTAATCTTTGCCTTTTCTAGTTCTATTTTAATTTTTTTTAACTCGGGTGTATGTGGTAATGCCTGATATTTTCTTTTAGATGATTCAGGAGCCTTGTCTTCAACTTTTGGAGTATTAGACTGATTTTTTGATAAAACATCATTACAAACAGTTTTTTCATCTGTAGATTTCACTGGTGAAGATTTAAGTGGCAACATACTCTTTGCAGTAAGTTCAAAAGAATTTAGAAACTGTGATTTTTCAACTTCATCATCATTCTTCTTAGAAGTATCAGAGTTTTTAGCAAGATTAGTGTTGTCAACCAATTCTTTACTTTGGTTTCCCACTTTTTCATTTTTCTTTGACATATCACTTGCATGTCTAATACCATCATCTGGCATTGGACTGTCAGTTCCTGAAGAAGCTTCAGATCCTTGATCATTTAAATGAGGTGCAGGACTGCTTACATTAGTATCTTCAGTTGAAGCAGGACTTGACTTTCTATCGCTAAAATGACAGGATGCAGAACCTTTTCTGTTAATTTCAAATAGCCTATTTCGAATAGCTACATAATCTATTATTTGGTAGAAAAAGCGCATTGGTTCATTCCTCTTCCAATTGTATATGTAAGCTATGTCCATCAAAGTATAGTAATCTGGTAAAGGAACTCTCTTGTACAAAATATCAATAGCAAATTGAGTACTGTCAATATCAAACTTCATGCTTAAAAATTTCTTGAGATGACTTATGTTGACCACAGCAGGACATTGCAAGAACCGTCTTGGTGTGGCTGGTACCAGTTGTAGCTCATTGCTGTCAGATGATTTACTAGATATGCTATCACTGTCAGTTGCATCAGCATATTCTAAAGAGAAGGATATCACATCTTCAGGACTAAAAATTATTCTTTCAGTGTCTTCACCTCTCTGCTCAGGAGTAGCTGATGCAGCCGGGCCTGGTCTTGATGAATAAAACTGTTGCCGCCGTTCCATTTCTTTTTGGAAAAGTCCTGGTACAAGCTTGTATACTATGTCCTGAAGTGCTTTATCTAATTTAATGTTGGGCTTGGCAGCATTTATCATCATTTCACATACAGGACAATAACTCTTTGCATTCAAATGCTTAATGATACAACTTCGACAAAAAGAGTGTAAGCATTCCACAATCGTTGTCGCATCGATATAATAGCCCCGACATAAAGGACATGTTATGTGTTCGTTGACTTCACCGAGCAAGGTTCTTTGTGGCAAAACTACAGAACTGTTCTGCTCGGCCATTTTTACTACTTTTTTCTCAGGTTGTTTATTAAACGTAACCATTTTTTAGAATCCACCGTTACTAAAACAATAATGTATGAGCCCACGTAGCTGATAACACTACAGCTACACAAAACATAATATACGTGTATATAGATTTCCCACTTCCGCACAATAAATACAACTGTTTTAATTATCTAAACACATCTATTCTTTAGAAAAACAATAAAAACTACGAAGCAGAACCTCACAATAAAAAGTACACTATAGACGACAAACTTCGTATCGCATTAATAATCGAATCGCCATGCAAATCGATCATGTTGGTAACACTGTTTTATTTACCTTTCAACGCGACAAATGTTTTAATTCTTACTAATCAGAGTAATTAACAACTTTATCATATATCAGAAAACACTTACCGGGTAAATAAATCGGCTTATCTAATTTTATAAACAAATTGTCAATACACTTAGGATTTTATAAATCTTTTGGCGCGAATATTTTAGGAGATCCATGCAACAAACGTCAAACTGATTAATTGATTCAAAATTGTAATGTTGTTGTACTTGTGTGTGTTGGTGTTGCTATGCCAGGAAATTTAGTGAAGTTACCTCTGTTGTCATCAAAGTGATAGTTCCATAGTCAAAGTCAAAGTGCCGCACTAAGGCCCGTATTCCAGAAGGATACTCAAGCGTTGATCTCTGTTTAAAACTAGTTTTAAGTTGAGCTTTGATTTTAGAACGTCCCTCAAGCAGAGATTTGTTGATCACAGTTCAGCTGAGTTTAGTTTCGTTTTATATTGTCACCTGTTTCAGTATTTGGGCAGATATTTGATCTGTAATCACTCAAGCGTGGTCCAGACTACGCTTGAGTAGAGATTTCTATTATATTTCAGGTCAAATTCGTGTGTTTTGTTGTTGAATTAAAGTTTATAATTACCGTTCTGGAATAAGACCGATACTCAAGTAACGATTCTATACTTAAGTAGTGATCAGGTGATTGGAGTTTAAACTGTACTTGAGGAAGCTACTGTAATACGGGCCGTAGTCTGCAACCAATGAGTCCACCACGCCATGGAATGGAACTAATACTATAGGAATGCTGACAAGTGCCGAAAAGTTGGTCTTGATAGGGAAAACTTATACATAGTAGTATCTTTTAATAAGGTGACCATACATTTCCGTAAAAAGTAGGACACGAATGACACGATGGAAAAGCTAAGAACATTACCTACGTTTTAATGGAATGTAATTAGAAGAAAAATAAATGAATTTACCTTTACCAGATAAGCGCATAGGTACACACCTTCCGGTCCAGTACAGGCTGGGCCGCCCGGGACGGGTAGATTCTACCCGGAACGTGTAGAAACTCGTACAAAATGTACTAGACGGCAATTTAGCGCGGGCACACACCTACCGGTCCGGTTCGGGCCGGGTAGATGCTGAAAGAAACGCGCATTCCAGGTAGAATCTACCCGGTAAGCTTCGCCGCAAAGTCAGAATGCCCGGCGCCGGGAGGTGTGTGCCGATGCTCCGCGTTTCTTTCAGCATCTACCCGGCCTGGACCGGACCGGAAGCTGTATGCCCACGCTAAATGAGAAATACAAGGTTAAATCAAATTAGTTGATGAATCTTTACGGACGTGATAGGAATCGATATCTAATGATAATTGTGGCATCGTGGATCGATTATACGTTCTAAAAAAAATCTGAAAATCATGCAACAAAGAAAAAAAAAAGACGTTTATGAACAGATTGATACTGAATATCACAGGGAAATTTCAGAAAACAGAAAAAACCTTCAACCCATTATATCTTCGGTCTTATTTTGTGTTACGCATGATTTACCCCTTCGAGGAAAAACAGAAGATGGGTCAGTTTTCAAAGACTTACTACATTTCCGAGTTGAGGCAGGAGATACGGTTTTAAAAGACCACTTTGCAACTGGTTCGAAAAATGCCATCTATGTATCCCATCAAGTACAAAACGAAATTATTGAAACCTGTGCTGATGTTCTTCGTGAAACCATTACTGATGAAGCAAAAGAAGCGGCATTCTTTTCAATCTTGGCTGACGAGACAGCGGATATAAGCGGGACTGAACAGCTTTCAATGGGCATAAGATACGTCAAGTTTGACCAAACGAAACACAGTTACGTAATACTTAAAGAATTTTTGGGGTACAGACTAGGGCATGCATTCCGAAATTCCGGAATCTCGAAACTCCGGAATCTCGGACAAATTTTTACGATTTTTCAGTTCCGGAATTGAGAAACTCAATATCGTAATTCCGACATTCATAATAACTTAACAAAGTTACTTTTCGGCTATGTGGTTATAGCACATATCCATTAAAGGGCATGCAGTTTATATATTTTCAGTTCGAAATTAGCTTAGCTCATAAATTTCAAAATTATATGTAATCTTTAAATCAAATAAGCCTATCAAAATCTTCTGCTGGACATACACAATAATACACATCTCCCAAGTTGCGCGACAAGACTGAATCTTCCGCATCCAGTACAACTCAGCTACTTTCTGGTTGTTTGTTCATTTACCTAGATGGTCATACGCTGCCTTTTCACGGCCTCCTCTAAAGGATTCGTCTGCTCCAACAGCCATCGGTTCTTCTACAGGCATGACCCAGCCCACTACCACCACAGCTTGCTGATTTTGCAAGCTATGTCAGTCACTGCGGATATTTACCGGATAATCTCATTGTGGATCTTTTTATTTAAAGAATATCCAAGCATAGTTCGCTGAGTGTTTTATGGACTAGTCCAACTGACAGTGTCCACTGCTCAGCATCGTAGGACACGACAGACAGGACGTTCTAGTTGAATACTTTTTCAGATTTTGTGGTAGAGGCGACGAGAAGATTCGACGAAGGTTGCTAAATGCAGTCGGCTCCTTTCTTAATGTTGTGTCTACCATATTCCTGCACATTGTCGAGCGCTTTCTCTTCCACAAGAACCAACCTCAGCGCAAGACCTTGTCTAGATTCATCCCAAGACCGACAATTTAAGAAATATTTGAGCTATACAGCATTTTGGTTAGTTGTTCGAGAGACTGCCGTTGTAACGATCTCATCGGCAAGCAGAGTCATGAAATGTTCTCGCCGTTTACGTTGATACCATTTCCAGTTTAGTCCAGTGTTTTGTAGACGGCCTGCAAAATTTCAGTGTAGTTCGGTGATATTACATACCCCTGTGTCACAAGGATCAACTACTACTGCTCTTCAATGTGGCATCGTTTAAGAGCATTCAGAACTGCTCGAAGTCCTTCAAAAGCGGCTAATTCAATTTTAGCTTTTGTTTCAAAATTAGCGTCTTCTGTACACTCTGCGGTTGAGAAAGGTTGTTGTTTACAGTGCTGTAACTTTTTCAACACCTGGCTTGGTTCTATGAAATTCGTCAAATCTTCTGACGAGATAATTTGTGATGAGCTACGAGAACAGCTTGTATACATGACTCAAGAGTAAAATGCATCTGTTTTTTACCTTTCTTGAAGAACAGAACCGGTGGTTCTGTTCTTCAAGAAAGGTAAACTCTCGGTGTAGTGCGTTGTTGAATGGTGGAATAAAAAATACTAGCTCTTTCAAAACCAGAGCCACGCTTGCTGAAAGGAGTTCAGTGGTGATACCGTCATCATCATCAATCAACAATCAACTCTGCCTATCGCAGTCCACTGCTGGACATAGGCCTCTTCCAAGTTGCGCCACAACACTCGGTCCTCTGCCTTCCGCATCCAGTCCCCCTTCAGCCAGTCATCATCATCACCCGAAGGTTTTTTGTTCTTTATCTGCCCAAGGGCCGCACTAATAACGCACTGGTCAACGTTTCAGAAATTCTTGAAATGGTGCGTGAATGTTGCTAGAAACCGCTGGTCTTGCTGTTCTCACGGGAAACTTTCAACTTCATCAAGCATCTCAGTAAAAAGTACCTACTTACGATATCAAGTTTGTTAAAAATCTAGTTTATGTTATGGGATTTTGTTTCTTGTTGAAAATGGGTTCTTGGAATCGTTAGATTTTCAGTATGCTGCTGCTGAGAGACAGATTCTCAGCTTTCTAAAACAATAAAGTTTCGAAAAAAAGTAATTGAAAAAAAATTACCAATTCCGGAACTAGTTCCGGAATTTCGGAGTTCAGTACCCAATATCGGAAATCAGTTCCGGAGTTGGAAACCTTCCGATATTGCATGCCCTAGTACAGACCACTTCAAAAATTAGATGCTGCATCGATTTCTAAAGTTATAATATCTTTTTTGACATCATGTGGTTTAGTTCTCAACAAAATGGTTGGGCCAGGGTATGATGGTTGCTCCACGATGGCTGGACATGTTGGTGGAGTTCAGAAAATAATTATTGATAAATATCCCAAAGCAAAGTATTTCCACTGTACTAGTCACATATTAAATCTTGTTGTCAATGATTTAAATAATTTGAGTGAAATAAGAAATCCTGCTGGAATGATTAAGGAAACTATAACTTTTTTTAGAGAGAGCATTTTACGGCGAAAAAAATTTCCGAATATTCCCTTGTTTTGCGAAACCAAATGGTCTGCAAAGTACAAAAGTATTCGAATTTTCGCTCAAAATTTCACAAAAATTGTAGAAGCATTACAAGACCTCTCAGAAGATCAAGCCACTAATTCTAAGACAAAGGTTAGAGCTTACCAACTGCGCACTGCTTTGACCACCACACATTTTATTGTGGCATTGCATATTATTGCTACTTACTCGGCAAAGCTTGAGCCTGTCTGCAACCAGCTTCAACAAGTGGATTTTGACATTAATTCAGTGAATAACCACATTTGCAAACTCACTAAAATAATAGAGGGAATTTACTGCTATATTTGAAGAAGCTAAACAATGTTGCGAAGACCTTAATATTGAGATTAAATGCCAACGAGTTACGAAACGACAGGCTCATCGATCCAACCACCCATCTGAAAACGTTGAAGAATTTTACAGGAGAGCTTAATGCATCCCATACCTTGATTCGATCATTTCTTCTTTAAAAGACAGATTTTCCGAAACACATAAAAAATCATTTTCTCTGTTACAACTACACCCAAAAATAATAAAAGGCCTCAGTAAAGAAGAATTTCTTAGAGCTGCAAAAGACATTGAAAATGTGTATGGCGATCTTTTACCTAATTTTATTTCAGAAATCACGACTTGGTTTGAAATGTGGAAATATCCACAGCAAGCGGCAAATGATATCAGTGGAGTTGATCGATATGAAAAACATCTTATAGACTACATCGATGAGGCAAAAGATTTCTTTCCTTCGGTAGCAGAAGCGATCAAGATTGGCCTTAGTCTACCCGTCACAACGTGCACAATAGAAAGATCTTTTAGCACACTGAGAAGAGTTAAAACTTGGAATAGGTCCACAACAGGTGACGAGCGACTGTCTGGATTATGCTTGTTAACGGCCAAAATTAATATCCAATCTATCCACGATTTACCCTACTGGAGATAGAAATTTGACATATTTTGTATGGAGCTTATGACAAATTCCTATCTCTAGTAGGGCAAATAGTGGATAGATCGGATATTAATTTTGGCCGTAAGTGTCCACCGAGGCAAGATAACCAAGGACAATAAAGATAACTTTATAGAAAACGTCATTAATAAGTTCGGTCAAAAACCCCGCCGGCTGCAGTTGCTTTTTAAATGAGAATTGTGTAATTACTGCCTACTAATTATTGTGAATGAAAAAATGATTTCCAACAGATGGCTTTTTATTTCAATAATTCCTGTTGATCCCGAGATTCCCAAAAGGTGCAAGTGCACCCCCTGGCACCCCCCTGCCGGCGGCCATGCTAGATGATCTACTAATAAGTACTTACATTTTTCTGAGAATTCTTGGCCGATTTGCGTGTTTTTTTAAAATTTAAGATAGTGTAGTAGTAGATAGTAGTCCTATAAACATTTATGAATCAACCCTCGCAATTATCAACTAAAAAGTAAAAAAAAAGAATCCTTGTAAGTATGTATTTCAAACCAACATTTTGAAGGCAGGGCGTGATTTTCATATACGTTCACATAAACTGTTTTTTCCTACATATATGATCTCGACTGTACATTATATTAATTACATGACGCAAAGGGTCAATCACGCGCCGCCTTCAAAATGTTGGTTTATGTTAAGATTTTAAAATACATACAAGGATTTTTTTTTACTTTTTAGTTAAGGTTTTTGAAGTCTTTTTTTGTTATTACCTTATTGCATGTGCAGAACTAGTAATTATATTTTATCAGTAATTATTTGAATAAAGAGACAACAAATGAGATAAGTAAAAGAAACAGACCTTAGTTTTGTTCTGCTTGCCAAAGCAGCTTGATGCATACATCAAGCGTCTTGATCAAGCATGAGGCATTTTTACTCATTTTGTATGTACGAATTCTTACAGTGATAAAGGCTGGGTTATAGAAATCTTAATAATAATTTAATAAAAAAATATCTACAGTCTTTTAATACCGGAATGAGTGTCACCGGTTCGTCACTACATAACATAACATAACATCATGCCTGTATTTCCCCGAAGGGGTAGGCAGAGGTGTATAGTACATCCACATTTCGCCAATTATGTTATAGTCCCATGTAATAGGGGGCGAGCCTATTGCCATTAACCGGGCACAACTCCATAATCCGGGCTGCTACTGAGAATTTCCTAATGGAAAAACCCAATAACACTTTGCCCGACCCGGGAATCGAACCCAGGATCCCACGCTCAGCAGTCGCACTTGCGACCACTAGACCAACGAGGCAGTATATGTAGTATGGGAGGTTCGCCACTACCAACACATAAATACGCAATTACGCCCACCACTATGTTTCTAGCCACCAATGCAAAATAAATTAAGCCAAAAAAATAACTACCTTTGCCACTTCTATTACCTTATATTATTTAGATTTCTAAGCGCAGAATATGCAAAAAAAATATAACTGATGTTTCTTGCGAATACGGTTAAAACGTCGCGTCAAGCCGTTCCTTCAAGCCTAAATATAAAATCGCATCAAGCATGGCACCAGCACGTAGATGCTTGTTGACTCAAACAAACATTGTAAACGATCAAACACACTTGACTCAAGATAAAATCTACATACTTGTTTCAAGCCACTTGACCGTCTCGGAACCCCTTATGAATTGAAAGTACGAGATTTTTGGCAACTCTGATACGAGAATAAAATCCGACATCTAGCAACCCTGCTGCGGCCATCCTCTTTCTTTTCATTCAACGGAGTCTCGAGCGCGGACTGATATCTTCATCGTGAATTTCGTTATTAATCACGAACTCCTTCTGAAGGAGGAAAGTTATATTTTGTACTTCTAAAACATGAGAGCTAAGGTATATAAATATTTCAGTTGTGAACTACTTTATTAAGTTGTTCTATCAACATTATTTTCCTGGCTATACCTCGTTTTGATTTGTGGTGTATTTAACTGTTTCAGTGGCGTAAGAAGCGCATGCGAAGGCTAAAGCGTAAAAGGAGGAAGATGCGTGCGAGGTCCAAATAAAATGGTATGTATTCACCCCATTTTTATACAGCATTGATTAGGCTATTTTTACACTTTGTGTATTAAGCGGCCTCCACCCGGCTATTAGTACTTATTTGTTACTGAGTTAGGTTCAAAAAATTGTTACATTAGCTGTGTAATGCAAATGATAAATTAAAACTATTCGCACACTTGCTCAGAGTTGTCTTGAAAGTTCTTGCATAAAGGTTTTCTACGCGTTTGTTTAAAGCTAGTCCACACTATTAGTAGCAGTATATCTTGTCGGGCATTGCATTGGTATTGTATGAGCCGTATGAGGTTCAACAACAATATTATCAGTTAACCTCAAAATAAAATCAATTTTGCTGTCACAGCATGTATTGTGGCATGGTATTTGATTTATAAATATGAAAGTTTAATCTCACTAGGTTTGTGACCATGCTATATACCACTGAGGTACTATGTACTCTATATACCAAAATTTAACATAAAAGCATGGAGGTGTCCAGTATATTTATACTGAAGTGACATGTGGTTAGTGGATTGTATAAAAACCATGTGTTGAAAGTAACATTAATGGTCAGATAACTGAGGTTAATATGCCCTTTTGAATTATAGCATTTTAAGCTCATTAAGACTGTCTCGAGACAAATGTATCATGTACCAAGCTTAAGGATTGTCGGGTAATGTGTCAAGACCAGCTTTGTTTTCAATTATTCAAAACTCACACTGCCTAAAGTAAATACCTAAATAATACAGTCAAACCTGGATGAGCGAGAGTTCAAGGGATCGGAATATTTTTCTCACTCATGGAGGTTTTTCACTTAACCAAGTTTCTCACTTGTAGAGGTGCTGGAGCGGTTTTTCTCACTTACAGAGGTAACTAAATAGCTGTAGATACTTTCTTTGCAATTGATACATTTCAACTGTAATAAGTTTGACAAAAAGGTTAGTGCAGATGCACATTTGGTTATTCTAAAAGAATGTGGTGCAAAAACAATGACCTGGGTGGGACACAAAGACGCTCGATTTGTTGTTTTTTTTTTGTTAGCTATGCGAACCATATGTGCGTTAGTTCCGCGAAATTTAGAAAGTGTCATAACAGATAATAAATATGCTCAACTCTCACTTATAGAGGTATAAGGCTTGGCAGTCTCAGTTATAGAGGTCCAGACGTGAAAACCTACTCTCTCATATAGAGGTTTCTGTTTCTCGCTTGTAGAGGTTTTCGAGGCTTAAAATGATGGGACTTGGCAATTACTCTCACTTGTAGAGTTTTCTCGTTTATCCAGTTCTCACTTACCTAGGTTTGACTGTATATGCAATCTGGTTTAACTTGTTTTATTATGAGTAGTGATCATGAAAACTTAAGAAATTATTAAATACCTAATGCATTAATTTAGGGAAATTTACCAGATAATTGACTTATTTCATTATCAGGGCTGGTTAAATAATCAACAAGTATATTCTGTAAGTAGGTTGTTATCAATACTTTAACAACTCACTGTGCTATGTTTCCGGTTTTTCCTAGCTAGCTGACCACTATAAAAGAAATGCTGATACTCATTTTTCAGACTTAATTTGTAATAATTATGTACATAGTTTTTGCATCTATGTATAGTTGAGCAATTGTTGTTCATTCATGTTGTTTTGTTTTTAACCTAGTCAAATATTATAGTACCTATTTTATTTTACCTTGAACCTAATACCAAATAGGCAACATGGCATGTGGTTTCAACCAAAATCAACATTTATTCATTTTTGAACACAATTTCATAAGGGGTTATTGTACTCATCAGTATGAACATCTTTTACTATTGGACTAACCCTGAAATCGTGAAAAAAAACCGACTTATGAGTACAATGACCCCTTCAGTTATTTCGATTACACCTTGTATAGATTTGACATATCTTTGGATTTCAAGACCAGACTGTATGACATTAATTCCTTGTAAAATGAGTAGGCCTCCTGTGTAGAACTCAACCTGTGTCGACACCCTTGCTCCATCCCATCTTCCTAGCTCGGTGGGCTGTGGCTGCACTGCAGCTGCAGAGACCCTTCAGCGATGCAAATATAGGAACCTCAGGAAATATCTATGAGACTGGTCGACACTTCACGTGACCAGAGGGCTGGCTGGCTTCTTGGTCAAAGTATAAGCATTGCGATTCAATGTGGCAATGCTGTCAGTCTTTTGGGCACCCTTCCGGGTATTAATATAATGACTTCTTTTTTTTATAAAATGTTACAAAATACATTTTAAGTTTATTTTATTATTGTCTTCCCTCTGAGGCAGTCGTTATCTCTTTATGAGACAAACGTAAAGAATCGGGAGGGGATATTAAATATGCTTGCTCCACCCTTGTGATATTATTATACCATAAGGACTATTGAAGAGCACACAAATTACGGTATTTTAATCTATAAGTTGTTCTTACTAATAATTTACAAAACAAAAAAACCCGACTATGTGTAAATATAACTGAAAAGATGTAAACAAGACTTGTGAATGTACATGTAGGTATATGTGAAAGTATCAAATCAACACGCAGGCGGAGGCTACCTATGAACTACATAAGTAATTCATGACCAAAAACATACGTAGCCTCAGACTGCGTGTTGATTTGATACTTTCACATATACCTACATGTACATACACAAGTCTTGTTTACATCTTTTCAGTTATATTTGTATTTTTGGTTTTGTTAATTAACTTTTTTATTTCAAAATTTTTAGTTCAGTGATTTTTCAATTTTTTTAAAGTCGCAAATATTTAATTCATTTTTTTATGTTGAATATTTTGTTGTTTTTTAGCATTTCTCATTCCAAATTACATTAAGGGCCGGTATTTCAATAGTCTGATAACTTTTAACCAAGGAATAAATGTGACATCTTGACAGATTTTCTATACTACAACGAGTTTTTACTTGGTCTAGGACTACAACTGTCAAAATGTCAAACTTATTCCTCAGTTAAAAGTTAACTGGCTATTGAAAGACCGACCCTTAAACATATAAGTTGTATATATTTTTGAAAAGCATTTATAAAACCCTTTATTTTGATACCCACTCGATAGGTTTTGAGAGAAGAAAAAAATTTTTTATGACGAAATATGGCGCCAAAAAGCGGCCATCTTAATTTTTATAATTTTGATTATACCCAGTGTCACTCTCACAATTAAGACTAATCTAACGAAACCTCTCAAGCTAAAATCCATCAAGGCGTTTAGGCTACAGAGCGTGCTAAAGAAATGTACATACATACACTCGAAAAACATAACCCTCCTTCTGGCGCAATCGGGTAATAACAGGGCTTTGTTGATTGTAGTATTTTTTTACAATGTGTAGTTATGTAAAATGTTTGTTTTATTGTTTCAGGTACATGGGTGGAAGTTAGTTTTAACGAATTCTGCTAATGTATCAAATAAAAACTAAAAAATCAATATTTATTTTTTATTTATAAAGGACAATGCGTCAGAACGTCCCCCCAACTAACTTGCAAGCAGTGTTGCCAGGTCCGATTTTCAAAATCCGGGAGGCTTATTATGAAAAAAGCGGGAGATGTATTAAGGAAAAATGGAAAAAATCTGGAGATGTTTTTTTAACAAAAATCAAAGTTTTTGGAGTAATCACGGTATTATATTTTTTCACCATTCCAGCTGTAACATTAAAAAATCAAAGCAATTTTTTACAGTTTACTGCCATGTGTAATGAAAAAAATTGAATGTGTTTAGTGAACATACGATACACTGGGAGTGACGTAAATATTCAGGGCAGCAACTTATCCATCTGTTTCATTTTGTCTTTTTTTGCCAGGTTTTGATCTTATTCCTATTATTAGGCTTTATACAGGGATTGTAAAAAATCGGGAGATTTTTAGAAAAATTGAATCTCCCGGAAAATCGGGAGACCTGGCAACAGTGCTTGCAAGTCTTGCAACAACTAGTGGTGTGAACCAGTTCTCAAAAAACCGGATAATCACCGGTTAGAGTTAGTACCGGAGACTAATCGGTGATTTCACTAAACTACCGGTTATTGGATTTGTTGCAGAACGCACCCAAATGTGCCAATATATTTGTCATTTTTTTTTTTAGCGTGTTTTTTCTTCTCATATATATAGATTTAGAGTATTTTGAATAACCGGAGATTATCCGGATAATCTCCGGTGATTCAATAAAATCTCCGGAGGCTGAAATTGCCTCCGGTTCACACCACTAGCAACAACCAACACTTAGATTAAGAACACTACAACATATCTGAAATAAGCAGTGCTGCCAACAATAATTCTGAAATTCCGTTAAAAGTGTTGTGTGTTTCCGTCAAAAAAGAAAATTCACCTCGATAACAGCCCTATTTTTTTTAAAATAACGTATCTAGACGGTTTAGTTATAATTTACGATGAAAAAATCACCTATAGTTTGGCAATCCGCTTTCTACTCTTTTTTGCCAGGACATTGATAACCATTGAGCACCATGGACTGCATTTAGCAATAGTGACAAGTTACAAAAAATTAAAATATGTTCATAAATCTGACTACTATATATAATAGATATGTTAATAAAACTCGCAATATTTTCCGTTAAAAAAACCGTTAAGTTGGCAATACTGGAAATAAGTAGTGTTGCTCATGCTAGCCGCATAGCCTGTGCGCATAGCTCAGATGAAAAACCTCCCGCATAGCGTACTCTCCATGACATAAAGCGATTTTGATAGTACTGTCGACCGCACAGAGTACATTGTAATATACTGAAAGTCGACCGCACGTCAGTGGTAACAGTTTAATATTGACAGCGCCTTTATTTCGCAAGCATTAAGGGCGGTTTTCTAATGGAAGTGTTACCACTGTCATGCAGTCGACTGTACCAATCACATCAAAAACAATGAAAAAGGGACCAAGTTCGGTACAAAGGAGGAGGTGCAGGATTATCGGTTTCATCGATAAAAGAATTAAGATTTTCTTGATGTTCTGTCGCGGTACCACGGCGTAAATCAGGATTTATTTTAATGTGATGATAAAAATGTATAATAAATGTACAGAATTGTACGCGAAATATTTCAAAGGAAAAAACAAGTCTGTGGTACCGCGAGAGAGAGCATGCTCCCTGGCGGTACCACGCACATTTCTATTGACATGATTTAAAGAGTTTTGACTATTGGAAAAATATGTTCGTAAAGTGTTCATAACGATACGTGAAAAGCTTTTAATTGTTCGTTATGATTTAATAGATTTAAAAAAACCGGCCAAGAGCATGTCGGGCCATGCTCAGTATTATAGGGTTCCTTATTATAAATGAATCAAATCGAATATTAATCTGATCATTGCTATTTTAGTTTTTGTAAACAGCGCCACCTAGCGCTAAATTGTAGAAGTATATCACAAAGTAACTTTTTGTGATTTTTTAAATAGAAAGTTAATAAAGGAGCATTATTTGTTAAGACCATTTTTCTCCGAGGTCAATGACCTTTGAACTAGGACGTCTTAAGTATTTTGCAGTTTTCTCACTATAACTCGAAAATTTATAATCACATTGTACTCGAAATAATTTTAAGAGTTTTTATAAAGGTCTATCAATGTGGAAGATTATAAGTTTCTACGTTTTATAGTTTAGAAATGGCAGGTGGGGGCGACACATTACGAGCCACTTTGGCGTGCTGTATTTCGCAGATGGTATACCTGATAAAAAAGTTGTGTATGAAACATTGCCTTCATTTTAGTTCCCTTAAGTTTTGCTATAAGTGGTTGTATAAATTGTTGGTGAAATAAACGTTATTTATTTATTTATTTTAGTAGACCTATTCAATGATACCCCACACGAAGGGGTGCAGCGAAAAAAATATTTTCATCCCCATTTCACATGTATATGGGCGCCACCCCTAAAATATGTAATCACGATTTTTTATTCTTTTAAAATTGAGATCTATATCTAGACTATTTTTTAACAAAATTTCATTTACTTATGTAACTGTAGAAACTTACTTAACTGTAGAAGTTATTAAGCTGTAAAGGATTAGGACAGACGGACGGACATGACGGAACTATAAGGGTTCCTTGTAGGTACTACGGAATCCTAAAGAGAAGTTTCCTTTCTTTCCTTTCTGTATGTCATATCATCTATATATATATACGCAAAAAGTAATAAAGTAAAATGTTAAAGATCAAATAGTATGTACAATGAGTTTTTGTTTGTTACAAAAACCGGCTGGGGGCCTAGAAATAAATAAATATAAAAAAACCATCTAGTCCCAAACTAAGCAGAGCTTGTACGGTCGACAGCACGTCGGTGGTAACACTTTGACATTAGCAGCATCTTTATTTCGTAAGCAGTAAGAGCGGTTTTCGAATTGACGTGTTACCACTGTCATGCAGGCGACTGTACTATGTGTACTAGACAATGGATATAATACTTATATACTTTTTTTTTGTACATAGGCAATACCCAAAAAAATAAAACACGAATCAATCGAAATTTTAGAGTCTGTCTGTATTTTTCTTATGTATATTTTAATTACTTTTCTGGTTCACCGACACTTGTTAAGATAGGTAACATGTATAAATCAGAGAAAAGTAATGTAACAATCACTTAACAGACAGGTAAACTGAGCATGCAAAACAAAAAAAAACGGCCAGTGTGAGTCGGACTCACCCAGTAAGGGTTCCGTACGACCCATCAACCTGGATACCCCATAGAAACTGATTTAATTTACGAGAGTTTATCAAAAGACATCAACGGACATACGCGAAATGTGAATTATTGAATCTTTTTCTTACGTAGGTACCACCACGTATGTCTATGGTTGCCCTGTTTTTGGTATTTGTTGATAAACTACATAGTATGCACTATAATCAGACCAAGTTTTACGCTGGTGTGTATTACCGTTTTGATGATAGAGCAGGAACAAAAACGTTGAAAAAATGCATGTTTTTCGAGGTTTCTTGTATGGGGACCCCCTTTGGTGTAATACTTTTTTTATTTTTAGTATTTGTCGTGATTTTCCTCATAGTAACACATATTCTCTGAAAATTTCAACTGGTTGTCTATTACCGTTACAAAGATACAGCCCTGTGACAGACAGACGGACGGACGGACAGCGTAGCGAGAGTAATAGGGTCCCGTCAGCACCCTTTGGCTACGGAACCCTAAAAAGAGTTGTACAAAAAGATAAATTAAATTAGTTAAGTACATTAACTGTAAAAAAGACAGAAAACCAACGATCTTAAACATATAATTCAATGCACAAAACATAATAATAAACATACGAGTAGGTACGTAGTAGTTCCCGAGCCGGAATATGACTGTACTACTATAGTGCAGCTGTGGACTGTCTTCGGTTCGTGCCCCATCCCATCGACTGCTAGCTGGACCTGTGTCCTCTGGCAAGCCTTCCAAAGGTCCGGACATTTTCGTGACGGAGGAAGAAAAACCATACTACTCGTATGCGAGCAGATTCTATAAATGCCAATGCGAGCTAATAAAATGGTTAATGCAGATCGAGAGAAAACACTTGGATTAAGGCTCTTAATTTGTATAACGACTCAAAGTGGAAATCGATTTGATCGCTACACCCTAATCTAGCATATTATGGGGAATTGGCTCCTAAAACCATTCTTCTCTGCGGTGGACGAAGTGGTGTTATTAAACTGCGAGGAATTCTAGCAGGAGCACAAAAATTGAAGAAGATCAGAATTTTTGGGCAGACGGTTTTATGAGCCATTACTTTGCACACAAACACTGCGTCATTGAGCTGTCGGCGTTGCTCCAACGAAATAATCTTGAAGTGTCTCAGCCTGTTAGTGTAAGAGAGTGTACTCTTAGCTATTCCGTTAGAAAACGCCAGGTGCCATAGAAAACGCTTCTGGATACGCTCTAGACGCAATGAGTACGTGGCATTGTGTGGCCGCCAGATCACGCTACAATATTCCAAAACGCTTCGAACTAGAGATAGTCAAAAGATGTAGTAAAGCATACCCCCAGTTTCTGGAAGGCTGATCAATTTGATCATGGTATAATAAGATGTTTCACCCATGAATCTATATAGTAGGATAACACACTGTGACTTAAAACGAGCCCAGCGAGAGGTCTATAAAACTATTGCATTTCTTTCTACTAGGGTGTCCAAATAATATTTATTCGTGGATTTTCTCAAACTTAATGTTATCGTTTCGAAAACTAAGGCCCGTATTCCAGAAGGATACTCAAGCGTTAATCTCTGTTTAAAACTAGTTTCAAGTTGAGCTTTGATTTTAGAACGTCCCTCAAGCAGAGATTTGTTGATCACAGTTCAGCTGAGTTTAGTTTCGTTTTATATTGTCACCAGTACGCTTGAGTAGAGATTTCTATTATATTTCAGGTCAAATTCGTGTGTTTTGTTGTTGAATTAAAGTTTATAATTACCGTTCTGGAATAAGACCGATACTCAAGTAACGATTCTATCCTTAAGTAGTGATCAGGTGATTGGAGTTTAAACTGTACTTGAGGAAGCTTCTGTAATACGAGCCTAAGAGGGGTGGGTCATTGTACTCATAATGAAGTAGATTATATGCTTTGACTTTATATATTTTTCTTACCCCGAGTAAAATCAGTATATCAAATCCGTTCAGCCGTTTCAGTGTTATGGAAGAACAAACTAACATCCATACTTTCGCATTTATAATATTAGTAGGAAGTAGTTATGGACATTGTCAACACGGCCTGCTGGTTTACGGTAGGCAAAGTCGATGTTTTATTAATTTTATTTTCATGGATCATTGGTGTCAATTCTCTTGTTCACGCTACTTCAACAACTCAACTATCGCTCTCTTTTATTAATAGTAGATACAAGAAAGAGATAGCAACAATTTTAGAACTGGTAAATTAGTTTACGTGTTACATTTCACTGTATTTTAGTGGGCACGTTCCGAAATCACGACTAAACTTGTATAGAAATTTAAATTCCGACTAATTTGACAACGCTTAAATTGTTTCCATCCCTTTCTGTTATCTCCTATCAGTAAAAGAGAGCGATAGTTTAAAATAAGTTTAGTTCATGAACAAGAGAATCGACACCATTGCCAACTTTGCCAATTCTACGTGTGCAAAGATATTATACAACGTGTAATTGAAATAACTCAAAACCTCTTAAGGGGTCATTGTACTCATCAGTAATAAGCTGTTCCCTGCATTTGTGTTCACATTACACGACAAAATGTAAGGAATAGTTGTGTTTTCGCGATTTCGGGGTTGGTCCCATTATTTAATTAGCATCCCGGGAAACCTCGAAAACGACACCCATATTGATTTTATTTAAAAAGTCACGTCCACCATCTTGGATCTCAAAATTGATGTTATATTCATAATCATCACCCCGGGAAACCTCGAAAACGATACCCATATTGAATTTATTTGAAAAGTCACGTCCGCCATCTTGCATCTCGAAATAGATGTTATATTCGTAATCAGTACCCCGGGTAACCTCAAAAACTATACCCATATTGATTTTACTTAAAAAGTCACGCCCACCATCTTGGATCTCAAAATTGATGTTATATTCATAATCAGCACTCCGGGAAACCTTGAAAACGATACACGTAATGATTTTATTTAAAAAGTCACGTCCACCATCTTGGATCTCGAATAGATGTTATATTCGTAATTAGCATCCCGGGAAACCTCGAAAACAATACCCATATTGATTTTATTCAAAAAGTTGCGTCTGCCATCTTGGATTTCAAAATGGATGTTATATTCGTAATTAGCATCCCGGGAAACCTCGAAAACGATACCCATATTGATTTTATTTAAAAAGTCACGTCCACCATCATGGATCTCAAAATAGATGCTATATTCATAATCAGCACCCCGGAAACCTCGAAAACGATACCCATATTGATTTCATTTTAAAAGTCGCGTCCGCCTTCTTGGATCTCAAAATAAATCTTATATTCGTAATCAGGACCCCCGAGAACCACGAGAACGATATCTGTATTAATTTTATTTAAATAGTCGCGTCCGCCATCTTCGACGTCGAAGTAGATGTTTTATTCGTCATGCTCCATCCAATGCGGGCCCGACACGCACCGACTCTGTGTGGTTTGCGCTTTAGAGTTCCTAAGACTGTGGTACAACCATGGGCGTATTCAGAATTTTGTCATCATTCAACGTTGTAAAAAAGTTGAAGTCATGTTGAAAAAGCATTTTAGATATTCAACAGCACAATTATATAAAGATGCTAAAGTACTCACTGTGAGGCAGCTGTTTGTTCTACAATCCGTCATGAGGAAACATGCTGACCTCCCCCCACCAGACCCTACACGCCGTAAAAAGAAGCTTCTCTGTCTTACAGAACCTCACAGGACCACTTTTGCTAAACGACAGCATTATGTCTTAAGCTCACACTTATATGAAAACATAAATAAAAACCTACATATTATCAACCTAAATTCACACAAAGCCAAAACTATTATAAGGGATTGGTTGAAAGATCTATTATGCTACAGAAAATTTACTTACCTAGCCCAGTTAATACTAATTATAAAAATATTACAACAGCCGCAGCAACCACACACACCCTCACCACATCCCTACACACATACACCCCCTTTCCTCTACACGACACGCACACATACATAAACTACTCGAAACCATACATACACTACATGCACATAACCAAACACACGCATACATTACACATACTTATAACGTACACATACATAAACTAAAGACAAATTCATCATAATATTAATTAATATTATTAATTAATTATTTTTCTTTCTTTCTTTCTTTCTTTCTTTAATTATCCTTTCATATAATAACTTCTTAGGTTTTCGCGATTTATTGAACTTTGTTTTATTATCCTTTCATATCTCTTACACCGCACTGGTACACAACCAAATACATCAGAATATTTACTAATAAATCTCTGTATACACATCTTTGTTTCATACATCACATCACAGTTTGTAAACGCACAATATGTCGCTAAGAACAATGACAAAAGTCGCTCGACCATAATGTACTGTTTAAGCGAGGACACTGTCTCCTAAGATACAGGGTATCCTAGTTTAGGAGGCAGGGTTTCACTAATTGCTCTTACCTTTTGACTGTTGTATCCTGGTTGTAAAATTGTATATTGTTTGTATTGCAACTATTTCTATGTGTACCATAATAACTCAGTGTTCTACAAAAGGTTTTTGAATGAATAAATAATTTAATTTAATTTAAACGTAAATAGAAATATTCTACTTTTTCTTTGATTTGAATGAATGAGTATTTTTTTTTCAAAATACACGCTAAATACGATAGACGACTTTGTGGGATTCCTGGGAATTATTTTTTCCCGATCTGTCATTCATAGTCATCTTTGGGATCCAATAAAAAAACCAAATACATTCGTGCATACAACGCATGGTCACCCTAGTGTGTCAGTGCTTTGTAAATATGAAAACCATATGAAAACACTTTACCTGTGAAAAGATAAGCCACAGCCAGGATATGATTCTTTTTTACAACCACGTACGCAACAAAAATTCACCATTTTATAATAAAATATACTGAAAATTCAAAAACATGAAAAATTACAATAAACCGCCATAATTGTTGTCAATATGACAAATCAGTGTTGACATTTAAAGGTTAAAGTTTACACCAATATTATTTTATAAATTCAATAAGAATACGTAACAAAATAGTAGGTACGATCTACTTTTATTAATGGCTTACATCACTATTACGAATTTCACATTATCGTGTTATAGAAGTGCGGTGAAAACGAATTTTAGAAAACTATAATTTTGATTTAAAAACTACTATAGAAATTTTTATTTTACTTTGGCAATTTTTTAGACAAGGACACACAAGTCGCTTCTCGGCTCTCCCTTTCTTTTGGTTTTCTGCTTACATCACTATTACATGAAAATAAACCTTAAACCATAGACTTAAGGTATAGTTTTGTATTGATAAAAATATGTAGTACTTTGTCCAGGAATGTATGTAATACATACATATATAATGTTCTTGGTGTCACCTTATTATACCATGGGTACGTTCAGTATTATCGTCGGACGACGGCGGACGACGCCCGGAGCGTTTTTAGGTCGTTCAGTTACTCGGAGTGATCGTCCGGGCGTTCACACCAAACCGTTCAGTATTGTGAGCGGGCGTCGTCGGGCGATCGCACCGGTCACCCCGTGAAATAGTAGGGTAAAAGACGCCCTGCTGTCATGTTGACAGATAATAGTATGAAATGACAGATAATTTGAGGTTTCGATTGTCATAATTGTCAGTGCTTCATTGTTCTAGTGTCAGTTTCATGAGGTCGCCCGAAGTCGTTCAGTAACTCTGAGAAAATCGTCAATGATCGAGCGATATTCGCACCGGGCGACTTTCACACTGAGTGCGTAGTAAGTGAACGTACCCCAGGAATTTGATCTATTGTCAAATATAATGTCAGCTCCTGTGATTGGTCAGCAAAAATACTAACAACCAATCATATCGCTTGACCTTAGATTTGACAGCTTGTTAGTTGATTTTTACGTTGATCAGCCTTCCAGAAACTGGGTGATAGTCTTGCTACCCTTAAACTGTTTGGAATTCCTTAAAACAAATCCCAGAATTTTAGATGACATTTTTATTATGTTTTTACGTGTGGAATAAAGGTTAATTTCCTTCTTTTTTTTTCGTGGGGAAACCCTCATGGACGCACTCCACCCGGGGAAGGCAAAGCCAGTGTCAGACTCTTACCGACTAAAACCACCACGGAGTTCCTCCAACTACCTTTGGCGTGGGGCGTGGGAACCCTCTGTATTCGCATAAGCACCCCCGACAGTACCCGGCCCGCCACAAGCAGGAGAGCCCATTCTCCCCGTGCGGCCTACCATCAGCTCCACCCACCTGACTGGAACGCGCGAAACACGACGCGCCACCGTCACGGGCCTTGGCCAGCAACGCTTGCTATGCCAGCTAAGCTGACTACGCCTGCTGCGCCTGCCCCTGGTATACCAGCTACGCATCAATTCTATCAAAGATGAGAATAAACAATTTTCGTATCTTGCGTATTTATTAAATATTACACATTTTATCTCGTATTGTATTTAATCTTACTTATTTATTTTTTATCGTTATTTACCAACATCACGCCTCACTGATACGTTATTGCATTGTGAATTTGTGTCGACGCCGGCTGTCGCTGAAAACCAGCGCTGTGTCTTTGCTCCGTGCATGAGGCATAGCCATAGATAATACGTATAAACTGGCATAGCAATATGCTGAGCGGTGGCCGTTTTGCGCGGATGTGACGCACATCTTACCACACTTCTTGGCTCAGTAGGTCTACTCGCGTTTTACGAACGACAAACGAAGTACGAACTTTCGTTCCGACTGATACTTACATAATAAAGATAGGCACATAAAAAGGCACAATTAAGATAGACTACGGTTCATAGTCGTATACAATTTACCGGAGATGAGAAAAACAAACGTCAAAACACGATCATCGCATGCGATAAGGGAACGATGGTTGACCGGAGTAGCAAATTGTGCGATGAATCGTATGATTTATCGAATATCGTCGAACGGGAGTAGACCCCCTGTACCTGTATTTGTTCTGTGTTCTTGAATTTTTTGGTAATTTTGTGCGTTACTTTTGAAGCAAATAAATATTTTTTCTTTCATTCTTTTCTTTATGTTGAAAATTGTTGTCGTTAAGTTTGTTGTGACGATGGAAGGCACTTTTCTTGGAGTACTGCTAATTACATAATATGGTACAACACCAGCCTACTTTTATCTATTCAATCATAACGAAAAATTAAAAGCTTTTCACGTATCGTTATTTATTTATTTAACAGCTGCCTACTGCACTTACAGTTGCCCAACACGCACAGTAGGCCATGTTATAATTTAGGTACATATATAATTCTATAAGTCTAATCATAATCACTTAAAAATTTATGACAAAAGCTGACAAATAGGTTTATTTTGGTGTAAAAAATATCAACTTCTGGTTGTTGAGCAATGAAACAGCATGTTATGAACACTACTACTAGTATGTATAGTATTATATTATCTGTGACACTACGAACATATTTTTCCGATAGTCAACACTCAATAGAAAAGTGCGTGGTACCGCCAGGGAGCATGCTCTCTCGCGGTACCACATCGACCTATGTTTTTTTCCTAGGTATTTTTTTTTACATTTCGCGTACCTACAATTCTGAACATTTTTATCACATTGAAATAAATCCTGATTTACGCCGTGGCACCGCGACAGAGCATCACACCTCTAAATGGGTGTTAATGTTTTGTTCTATAGAGGTTCCTTAAATCATAGCTGTAGGAATGTAAAATGTTCTTCACTTGTTTTAAAATAATGTTTGATTCCTTGCTACTGGATAATTATAAAACTTAGGGTTAGAACATTAGAACGACTTTCGTCAAGTGCAGTGGTTCGTCAAATTCCTTTTTCGTGAAACCCGAAATAGTTCATTGAATAAGAAAACTTATTTCATCAAATTAATAGTAGGTAACTACTTGGTAGATTTATGGTTTATTGAATTAATAAAGCCAATTTTTACAATTATTCAGCAGCATGGAACCTATGTAAGTTTCTTTTAAAACAAGTGACGAACATTTTACATTCCTGCAGCAGCTAAAGGAACTTCTATAGAACTATAAGTTCTATAGAAGTTCCTTTAACCCAATCCAGATGCTCATAACTTATAGATCTCAATTATTTTATCGACGAAACCCAATAAACCAGAACTTCCTTTGTACCGAACTTGGCCCCTTTCCCACATTTATGTTTTTGATGTGATATCTGATCTGGATATTACCTACCTATTGATTTTTGTAAAATTGTATTAAAATACTTAAATTCTACCTACAGTTAGAAAGACTTTAGTCAAATCGCTTTTTCATAAAAAATATTCAGGGGTCACAGACTATTCCGAGTCAGGGGTCGAAAATAGGGTGTGTGGCGATTGACCACTATCACACGACAAATATTAAAAATATAAATATGTAAAACCAAACCAAGCAAGAAACCTCGAAAAATATGCATTTTTTCAACGTTTTAGGGTTCCGTAGGTTCTACGAGGAACCTTCATGTCCGTCCGCCTGTCCTAATATCTTTTACAGCTTAATAACTTCTACAGTTATAAACGTAAGTACCTACATGTGTTATTTTGCTCAAAAATAGTTCAGATATAGAACTTAGATCTCAATTTTAAAAGAACAAAAAAATCGTGATTATGTTGTTTTTAGGGTTCCGTAGTCCTACAAGGAACCCTTATAGTTTCGTCATGTCCGTCCGTCTGTCCTAATCCTTTACAGCTTAATAACTTTTACAGTTAATAAACATAAGTAAATGAAATTTTGTTAAAAAATAGTCTAGATATAGATCTCAATTTTAAAAGAATAAAAAAATCGTGATTACGTACTTTAGGGGTGGCGCCCATACATGTGAAATGGGGATGAAAAATTTTTTTTCGCTGCACCCCCTCGTGTTGGGTATCATTGAATAGGTCTACTAAAATGAAGGGAATGTTTCATACATCACTTTTTTATCAGGTGTACCATCTGCGAAATATAGTCCGTCAAAGTGGCTTGCAATGTGTCCCCCCCCCTGCCATTTCTAAACTATAAAACTTAGAAACTTATAATCTTCCACATTGATAGACCTTTGTAAAAACTCTCTTTTAAAATTATTTCGAGTATAATGTGATTATAAATTTTTGAGTTATAGAGAGAAAACTGAAAAATACTTAAAACGTCCTAGTTCAAAGGTCATTGACCTTAGAGAAAAATGGTCATAGCAAATAATGCTCCTTTAGCTACTTTCTATTTGAAAAAATCCCAAAAAGTAACTTTGTGTTATGTTGTTGACATGACAAACTTCTTAAATTTGGCGCCATCTAGTAATACAATCTAGTACTAACAACACTCTCTGAGTCGCCAATGCTGCCGTCTATTGCATTTGGCGCTGTATAGCGCGCGCCATCTAGAGGCTACTAACAACACTCTCTGAGTCGCCAATGCTGCTGTCTATTGCAAAAACTAAAATAGCCATGAATAATATTCGATTTGATTTGTTTGCAACAACTACTTAAGGAACCCTATAATACTGAGCATGGCCCGACATGCTCTTGGCCGGTTTTTTTTTTGTGTTTTTTCGGAAAACATCGTGAGCAAAGATAATATAGGGTAGTGGAACCAAAAGATGAACACCCCCCAATAGATGAACATTTGGTGGAAAATTATAAATATTGGGAATACTATACTACTAATGTGAAGGTGGCATTTTTTCCTACAAACATATCGGAGCGAGCGAATTATTTGCGTAGAAAATATTCAAGTACCCGCAAGACGTGAGATCATCGTACCACTCAATGAATCAGGAGGGTGTGGAAGGGGCGCGACTACATAAGGCGTTGCACGGAGCTGTAGCGAACACTTCACAGAGTACATTATAATATACTGAAATAGAGACCAATCTTCCACCACAAAACTGGTAACCGCTTACTAGCGCCATCTGATACTTTTAGTTTGGAACTGCTGTTAGTACATCAACAGTAAACATCAAATAAAAAATGCAAAAAGAGAATCGTTTCTTGAGGATCGAACTTACGCCCTGCGTTTATAAATCGGACCGCAAGATAGTACTGCTATAAATACTTGTTTCTGACTTGCGAATTTTAGCACTATAATCAACCAGTCAAAATCAGTAAAAGTAGAATACTTTAATGTTCAAGAATCAACAAAAAAGGCTCTGAAAAAGATACTTATTTATTATTATAATATTTCGTGAAAAATCAGTAAAATTATCTCGTGAAATGAAATCATAATCTCTTTGGAACAATTATCAAATATGGGGTCATGTAGCGACATCTATCCGATATTGAATAAACTATTACAGTATCTCGTTTCTTAAATTTGGTAAATCCGCCATCTATTACTTTTAGTCCGTAACAATAACAAATATAATGCTACTAAATTAAAAACCACCATCTTACCTGTTATCTACAAGTATTCGAAGTACTACGTTTTTTTGCAGCGTTGTAAAAGCTGTTGTACCCGATTATTTGTTTTAAGATTGAGGACCACAGAGTACATTGTAATATACTGAAATAGAGACCAATCTTCAACCACAAAACAGGTAACCGATAACTAGCGCCATCTGATACTTTTAGTGCGATACTACTGTTAGTACATCATCTGAACTAAAAATAAAAAATGCAAAAAGAGAAGCATTTCTTGAGTCTCGAATCCACGTCCTGCGTTTATAAACCTGACCGCAAGATCGTACTGCTACCGACACTTATTTCTGACTTGCGAATTTTAGCACTATAATCAACCAGTCAAAATCAATAAAAGTAGAATACTTTATTATTCAAAAAACAACAAAAATTGGTCTGAAATAGATACTTATTTAATAATGTAATATTTGGTGAAAAATCAGTACAATTATCTCGTGAAATGAAATCTTAATCTCTTTGGAGCAATTATCCAATATGGGGTCATGTAGCGACATCTATCGAATATTGAATAAACTATTACAACATCTCGTTTCTTAAATTTGTAAAACCTGCCATCTATTACTTTTAGTCCGTAACAGTAACAAATATAATGCTACTAAATTAAAAACCACCATCTTACCTGTTATCTACAAGCATTCGAAGTACTACGTTTTTTTGCAGCGTTGTAAAAGCTGTTGTACCCGATTATTTGTTCTAAGATTGAGCACCCTGTTGAGGACCCTGGAACACTTCGATTGAGGCGACCGCGCTGTCCACAACTCTAATTGTGACACGGATCACGCCTGAATCATATTGTCAGATTATTATCGTGTTTTGATATTTTATTATTATTAAATTAAATTACTGTTTTCAAGATCAAATGAATTGTATTTATTTTTGAAGTTATTTCTGATATTTTAATTTTGAATGAATTGTTTTAATGTTTGTTTATATCGCAGTTTTATGTAAATAACATAATTAATGGCTTAGATCCTGTGTAACATGGGCTATCTTCACCCAATCTTCAGTCAAGTGACTCTTGATCCGACAAACATCAACAGTTTTTGAACCCAATTCAAAATAAACTTTGTCTTTTAGACCACCGACACGCTCATGATAATTCGTTGTTTCTGAGGCTCCCACCAAAAATTCGCTTACAAAGGAAATCTAGTTAAGGTAATGCACTGAAAATTTAAGGTTTTGATTAAATTACAGAAAGTGTTGGTATAGTATCATTTGAAGAAGTTTTACGTTCACTAAAATGTTGATTATTGTTTCTTCCATTATACAGATGCAGATTTGTGTTAGGTACTTATTAAATTTACTGTTCAAGTAATGGATTCATTTCTTTTATCGTAATCCAAAAGTTGAACGGCGTTCATCTATTGGGCAAATCTCACTTTTATTCAGACATTAAAAACCAAAATCTATAGCATATAAAGGAAAACAAAAATACACAAATCGATCATAACTAGATCATGACTTAGTAACCAAAAGTTGAACACATATTTTTAATTATATCAAAGAGTTTTAAGACTTTATTTTTGTATGGAAACTTACACTGTTCATCTTTATGATTTATGCCTAAAAGTTGAACTTTAAGAACTGTTCAAATTTTACTGGTTCATCTGCTGGGTATTAACCCCGAGAATCTGAACTAAATGAATAACATAGTTTGGATTTTGGTCTTGTTATAAACGGTGAACAAATATGTGCCCGGTGCCGTCTACTGCTTCTTCTTACTATTGTTTTCTTTCTTTTATTGCATTGAGGTAAAAAAAGAAAGACATATATGAGCAGAACACTCTTGAAGAGGCCGTGAGAATGATACAGACCAAAAATAATCACTGTCTCTGTCTGGTTGAAGACTTTCGTACTTTGCGGTATAGGCGACGAGAAGACTCGGTAAAGTCTGCCAAGTGCTGCCCAGCCCAACTGGATTCTTCTGTCGGCTTCTTTTTCAAAGTTGTGTCTACCAAGCTGGATAACCTGCCCTAGGTAGACGTATTTATGTACAACTTCGAACGCCGTCCTTTCGACGAATATTGCCTTGGCATGACATGCATGTTGGACATGTCTTTGGTTTTGCCCAGATTAATGCTGAGAACGACACGCCGAGAGGGTCTGTTTGGGCTATAGCAGCATTTTACCCAGTTATTCCAGCGACTCAGTCAAAACAACTTGTAAACATTTATAATTATTAATATTCCTTTTTTGTTATTAATTCAAGTTCTTAATAAATTATTCAACCGTAAAATCTACCATATTATCCTAGTTTTTGTATGTTACAGTCACTAAATTTCATAAGAAAATCATTAGTTCAACAATTGGACACTGAATGTTCATAATTAGGGCACAGTGTTCAACTTCAGGGCAAACCCGCTATATTTTTAGAAATTATTTTTTTATAAATTCCTGGGAAGAATTAATAAGGTTTAATTTAAACTTATCATTTGTTGAGTATTTGAAAGCTTTAAAAAAATATTTCCAAGAGTTATTGTAAGAAATAACTGAGAAAAAAATAATTCAAACCTACCATAGTCTCTTAATCGTTCATTTATTGGTTCCACTACCCTAATTTAATCGTGAGGAAACCTGCACACCAGAGAGTGCTCCATACAGTTCTTAATGGTGTGTGTAGTCCGCCAACCCGCACTAGGCCAGCGTGGTGGACTAAGGCCTTAGCATTCTCGTATCGAGAAGAGGCCCGTGCCCAGCAGTGGGACAGTAATGGGCTGGTTATGTTATATGTATTTTAGGGGTGGCGCCCATACATGTGAAATGTGGATGAAAATATTTTATCTCTGCACCCCCTCGTGTGTGGATGTGGAGTATCATTGAATAGGTGTAGGACTGAATAGAAGGTAATGTTTTTTCACTTTTTTATCAGGTGTAGCGAAGCCAAAACCCTCTGTCCCAAGAGGCGCGAGAACACTACTCAGCAGGCACTCCTGGGTGCTCCTGGGGTTACGAGACCGACGCGACGGGGGCAGGGAAGGACAGTCCCCCCGCTGCCTGCCCGGTGGCAGGGTGAATGCACACCGGGCCCGCCCCTACAGAGACAGACAGCCATAGGCACACGCACATAGTAAACACACACCCATAGTAAACATAATAATAACAGCTCATGCCGTGGGGAAAAGATTAGCCAGTCAGCAGGTTGGTAGCGGGGCTGACTGCCCAGGGTGCGCCGGACGATCAATTAAATATCGTCACTCGTGGAGGCTCTTTTAATGCATCCCAACCTTACCTTTGCTAAAACTAACCCTTCCAATGTAAATCTTAAAGTTCACTCATGTAATTACCCACACAGTACCTACTAAATGTTCATGCCTTACGATTGCACAATCTACAAATGTCAAATACTTAGGTGTAATATTAAACGACAAGCTAAGTTGGCGTCCTCATTTAGATCTCTTTATTGCACGTACTAGAAAGCTTATATGGGTTTTTAAGAAATTAAGATATGTGACAGATTTTCCTTTGCTACACACTATATATTACGCGTCGGCCCAATCAGTTCTTGGATACTGTATAGGAGTCTGGGATGGTGCCTGTAAAACCCATATGATACACTTGGAGAGAGCACAAAGGTCTCTACTGAAAGTCATGACGTTTAGACGATTCAGATATCCGACTAAACTATTGTACGAAAATTGCCAATTGCTATCAGTGAGGCGATTGTATTTATTTCAAATAGTGATTAAACAGCATAGAATCACTCCGTATAATGAGGTTGAGTATAATAAAAAGCGTATTATAATACCAGATGTCTGCTTATCTCCCAATTTCTGCACAGCTGCTGCTCGGCGGCAACAGAGTTTTAGGTCTCAAACATAAATGACAAAATAAATAAAATAACAAACAAACATCCTCTCTTAGGTCGTGAAACCAAAACTATGATTAAGAATTGGCTATTAGAACTAGATTATGAACAAACAGAAATATTATTGCTTTCTGCGCCCATGTATATTCACTCCACATTCATACTCACACTCACCCACACCACACCTACACGAACACCGCTCACACACTCACACAAACACAACACATAGTCCACATCTATACTATAATAAAACTGTAAAGGTCGAAAAGTCTGTACATTGAGTTTTTTTTCGCGAAAACCGGCTAGGGGGACTAGAAATAGGCTATAGATCACGAATCAATCGTTTAAAACATTTATGTCTTTCTGTCTGTCTGTTTGTTACCTCATCACGTGAAAACGGCTGAACGGATCGTAATGAAACTTAGCATTTGTATTGGTATTAGTCTAACTTAAAATATAGGGTATGTTTTATCTGAATCGGTTGAGTAGATCCAGCGATACAGCTTGACCCCTCTATTGTATTAAGTTGCATACAAAGTAGAGGTCATGATTGTTGGTTGCGTGCAGGTTGCAGGTTCCTAAAAATACAACTGGATTCTATTAGTATTATAGAAAATATAGAATAACATAACATAGCCCATCACTGTCCCGCTGCTGGGCATGGCCCTCTTCTTGGAATGAGAAGAGATAAGGAACTGGATATTGTTAGTGTAATAGATTATCATAACATAATCAGCTCATTACCTACTGCCCCACTGCTGGGCACGGACCTCTTCTCGGAATGAGAGAGTTTAGGGTTAATTACATGAAATTCTATCACCTTAGCCGGTTGGTTGTAAAAACAAAATATAGTATGGTCGGTAAATAGTGTAATCGTCTGTGTAGGCGCTTATATGTATATATTTGAAGACATTGTGTTCATAATTATGACACGATGTTATTTTCCGACATCCACGCGGACGGAGTCACGGGCACAGCTAGACACAAATAAATTTTGTAAACTGTAATTATTAGTCACTATTTGTGTTAAACTAATGGGAGAAGACACTGACTTCTATAACACAGGTTTGTACCTAGCTCAGAAGTCAGGGACTTTACAGATATTTGATGTAAAACTTTTTGTGAATAAAAAATCATTTATTGTATTTAACTATAAAAAATCTCCTTGGGAGCCACAGATATCACTTGGGAGCTAATAGAAAACGTAGTGATTAAGAGTGATTATATTATTATCTTTGACGTATTTCAATCAATAATTAATTAATTCTATTTTCAAAGTTGCTGTAAATTTTCAGACTACTACATGCCAAAGAGAATATAACCATGCTTTATTCCACGTCACATTTTGAAGTTTATCTATTTTAATGATTTTATTTCATTTACACATGGACATATAAATCAAAATCACAATGGGTCGAATGAGCGGTATAAAGTGGGAAAAGGCCACACAATGTCGACCTATTCATAACATAATTTCGTCAGATTTTCCCAGATACAATCCTCAACCATGGAAGTTTATGGTAAGCATTCACGAAAATATGGTTTTTTTCCATGGTTTTTTCATGAGTTGAAGGCGTAGGCTGCACGCCAACACGCCCCTTACCCCTAAGGCAACGACCATACAGCCCAATCAAAGAGATTAAATATAAAGTATATAGTAAGTATTTTAATGTCTTTAAGCCTAATAGACGCCTAATGTTGAATATAATACGTACAAAAAATTCGAGTGCACTACGGAAGCGCGACAGTACCAAGTGCGAATATCGCTGTTGTGACAAAACTATAGCTCGAACCACGGAAGATCGAATGCACGCTGGTGCGAAGAACTGTAGCTCGACTCCACTCAAGTGTGAATCACGCTAGTCCTACACAAGATTGACACCACTGTAGTTAGAAATCACGCTATTGCGACAACGTATTTATTTGATATTTTGCTGCTTAGGTGGTAGATTCAGTACTTGAATGTCTTTGGATAGGAACTATATGTGGATATATCTACAACATTACTTAAACTTACTGCAGTAGGTATATCAGAATCTGTACATTGGAAATATTTTGACTAACACCGTGAAAAAGATACAAGTACCTATGCCATTGGGATCCGTACCAAAATTAACCCAAAAAGGTAAGATCGTTTATGCGCTACATCTACCTTCGTCTATTCTGAATTCGAGAAAACACGAATGCCACTTGTTTACTAGAGATTTACCGCTTCACCGTCACCGTCGTCGTCGCCGCCGCCGCTCCGCCAGCGCCCGCTTTCATCCGTATTTTCTCAGATTCAGGGTCAGAGTGTAGCAAAGTTTTTTTTACCAAAAAACTGCTATAACTCGAAAACAAATGACTGGCGCCCCCTGGTTCACGGGACCATTTTTGTTGCAAATGAGTTCTAGTATAACCCCTTTCAAGGAATGGATCGAATTACAAATCACCCTGTATATGTAGGTACTGAGCACCCTAGGCAAGCACCTAACTGGCGCTGGCGCCCCTCTAGCGGCCATATATTATAAATTTTAACTAGTACTTATAGGTACTTGCTGCGCCCCGCAGTTTCACCCGTTTTCGAGTGAATTTTCAGAAAAATATGTAAATCTGGGTCTCCAGCTATTTACATACCAAGTTTCATCACAATCAGTTCAGTAGTTTTTAGAACGTAAAAATACATGCGATTTTTTTTAGCATTTATGCAAAACAGTACCACAAAAAGTAGTTAGTGTATTTTTTGCGAAATTTTAGGTGATATAAAAATTTAGCTAAATAGTTGCTCACTAGAAGCCAATAACGAAGCAGTGACGGCTGAATACAAGCGCGAGCGAGGCGAGCGCGAAACTTTTTTCAGATATGCGTAAACATAACCTCAATTTAAGTATATTTTTTCAAAGTTTACAATACCTAGGACACAGAATATCTAATGCCTAGGACTTGTGGAATATTAAATGTTACAGAATAGTCGGTCATATCAGATATGGTATGTTAATGTATAAGCGTGATTCTTTTTTTTCTTTTTGGTTTCATTCAAGCTTCAATGAACTCAGCCTAAAACTGGAAATAGGCCTCTCCCAAGTTGCGCCACAACACTTGGTCGCTTACGCATCTAGTCCACCCTAGCTGCCTTCTTCTGGTCGTCGTCGATCCACCTGGCTGGGGACTTCATTTGTCGAATACTAACATTATGATATTACCGTAGAAAATCAATTCAACAGGAAGGTCGATCACGCATCGAATGGATATTGTCGTATGAATACCAAAGAATGTGGTTGGATGAAATGGAAGCTTGGAAAAAGCGAATGTATCCTGAAAACACAACGGTCAATGTTGATGTTGTGAAGCGCTACGTCTTGACTTTCAAAACTAATCACCAAGCTCCGAGGCCAGAGAAAAAGAAACCGTTTAAAATGAAAAAGTGAGCATGTTTCGCATTTTATATCCATACCGCCTTACAGATAGTTAGATATACAGATTGATAAAACGTTAATTTAGTACAAAAACAAGACACAGGACATACAAGTAAAAATACAATAAAAAGTGTGATATGTGTCTCAGTATTTTACCAAATGGGTGTCCAGCTCAGCATGTGCCAGGTATAGGGACCTGACGCTGGTATTCTGCTTGATGCCTTTTTTTTTTTTAAATATTTGAGGAGGAAACCTTCAAAAGGCTGCCGACCTCATGGAGGACAGAGGCCGGTGTGTGTGGGATTTTTACCCACTAAAACTCCCCCGGTAGCCATCTTCAGCACAATAAGGGGGACTCCGGGAAAATAATAAGCCTCCGGAGCTTCCTGTGCTACGCCTATTAGGCACGTCTCAAGGGAGACTTTATTGTCTCCCCTTACAGTTTCCCGACGGTTGGTACACGGCGGCCCGAGACTAATTCGTGCCATCGGCATCCCTGAGGACATTTTACTGGACACAAAGAGCCCCCACTCTGTACGTCGTGACCTCAAAGGCTCCCCATTCTCCAGTCGCGTATCGATAGGACGGGGAGTGCACCTTATAGCCCTATTAGGCTAGGTGCCGGAGAGGTTGCCTCTCCGGCGCCGCCTTCTCCGAGCAGGATCGGCCCTCTCTTGATCCCGCTCCGCAGTCTCCTTCTGGACCATAATGGTCTCGCAAAAGGAGAATACTTCCCTCCAATTCGTCGTCTCTGCCAGCATAGCTGATACTACCGCTGACAGAGAGAGATCTTGCCCAATTTGATCGACCAGGACCGGCCGCTCAGAGTTCCATGCAGGACACTCTGCGTGTGTGTGTTGGGCGGTATCTTGGTCGCCTCCACAATGGTGGCAATTCGCCGTGGCCTCGCGTCAGATACTATTCAGGTATTCACCGAAACAACCATGCCCGGTGAACACCTGAGTGACGATAGGTGACACGCTCAAATTTACTCAGCCAGGCTTCAAAGCACGGCAGGATGGCCTCAACCACACGCTTGTGCGCAAACTGCGGCCCTGAAAGCCGCTCGCGCCACCGCTCGAGCGCGTGTTGTCGCTCCTGCCGTCTCAGCCTCTCGAACGCCCTCGTGGGCGCGCCTTCGCCACTCTGGTGAATGGTGCGAATCCGGTCATACACCCTCGCATCCATATCCGCCAGTATATACAGGGGTGGAAAGCGCGCCAAAAGGATTGCCGCCTCAAAGGATATCGTCCTATACCCTCGCACAATTCGGATGGCCACTTTACGCTGCAGACTATTAAACTTAGCTCTGCTGCGCCGGGCGCCTGACAGTTTATTCGACCACACCGACGCCCCGTAAAGGGCCATCGACCGCACAACACCCGCATAGAGGCGGCGAACTTCTTCTCGTGGTCCCCCGAGGATGGGCAGCAGTCCGTGCAGGGCACCCATTGCCCTCTCGACCCGGGGAACAAGGCGTCCGAAGTGCTCTCCAAAGCTCCAGCGGCTGTCCAAGGTTAGGCCAAGGTATTTCATACTCTGGCCCAACTGGACTTGCGCGTCACCAAAGCACACCGACACGCTGGGTGTTTGCCTACCTCGTGGCAATTTGTGAAACCATAGCGCCTCGGTCTTTTGAGGCGCTATCTCCAGACCCAGCAACAATTGCCACCCCAAGCTCGGCAAGTCGGATGGTCCCCGCAAAGGTGTCCCCGCCGGCAATGACTAAGGTGTCATCTGCGTAGCTAACAACACTCACGCCAGCGGGAAGATCAACACGCAGAACCGCGTCGTATGCGAGGTTCCACAAGAGTGGACCCATAACTGACCCTTGTGGAACGCCGCACGTAATCTCCCTCCGATGGACTTCACCATCCCTACCCACATACTGTATATGCCTGTCGCGAAGATAGGCCCCGACAATACCCTGCAGGTAGGGAGGCACCTGATGGTGTATTAGGGCCCCCCTAATCACGTCCCAAGGCAGGGAGTTAAAAGCATTGACGATGTCTAAGCTTATCGCCACCGCCATCCCACCCCTAGACACCACCTGCTCCGAGAGCGAACGGACCCGAAGTATTGCGTCTACGGTCGAACGTTGCTGCCGGAAGCCGTATTGGCTATCGGCGAGGTCAGGACCCACCCGCGACAGGTGCTTGACGAGGCGAGCGGCAACTATTCTCTCAAATAGCTTTGATGCCTCATCGAGCAGGCATATGGGACGGTATGCAGAGGGAGACTCCGCGGCCCTGCCTTCCTTCTTCAAGTGGACCAATCTGGCTTCTTTCCAGCCGGCTGGGAACACACTAGAATGGAGGCAGCTATTGAAAAGCCGCCACATGCGGTCCCCTAGAGCATCCAAAGCCAACACCCACGCCCGACCAGGAATACCGTCGTGTCCTGGCGCGGTGTTAATTCTGCTTGATGCCTGCAGTGACATACGGACGTCGAGCAGACCAGATACATGAGAAAAATTAAGAATGATATATGATTATTTCACCAGATCCTCGTTAGTCAGGGTTTATAGCGACCCCGTAACAGGGTAGTCACGCAATCATCATCATTTCAGCCGAAAAACGGCCCCTGCTGGACATAGCCCCCCCCCAATCATATGTTGGGGGGATATGCCATAATCGCCACGCTGGACAGGCGGGTTGGCGATCGCAGTTGGTTGGTTAAATACTCAGAGAACGCTGCTGCCCATCCTCTGGTGAATACCTCAGTCACCTTTTACGACACCCATGAGAAGATATAGGGTAGTCACGTAGTAGTGAAAAAGAAAGATGTAAAGGTGAGTCCAGATTCAGATTAAGTAGGTAGTAACATGTTATAAAACTTTCGTTATACTGGCTTGTCCTTGAAACCAGTGATATGATTTCATTTATATGAATGTATGTAAAATCAATGAAAAATAGTAACCTACTTTTTTTTAATCTACATTTCCCCATGAAAGCATTTCACCTTATGCGCGAGGGAAAAAACCCGCCGTCTGCCTAGCGCCTTTTTGAGCTACAATAATTGCTTCAAATAAAAATTTCCACTACGTATTGTTGTACATAACTAATTTACTGTCCATTTCAGATTCGACGGTATAAAAGGCAAAACAGAAAGTAAACGTACCCAGAACGATAAAGCAATGAGAGAAAGAGATTCTTTAAAAGAAAAGAGAAAAGAAGCAAACAAATAAAATAAAGCAAATTACAATTACGTCATGTGCCTTACTGCAGAAAATAGTATTCAAAATTAACTGTGATGCCTTTTCATTCAAGATATAAGATTTACCCGAACTGAACTGGTTATTTCTTTATTAACAAGGTTCCAAGGTAAATGTCTAAAACCAGGAACCCTTTTGTACCTATTACGTAGTAACTAATAAGTAATCATTGCTATTACGATTCACACATAGCCGGGCGCGGATCCAGGGGGCGTGGGGCAATAGGGGCAATTCTCCCCAGCCTGAGCCTCGACCTAAGTACTTCCAAACTCGTCATAATCACATCACTACCTGTCATCATCATCATCATCAACTCAGCCTATCGCAGTCCACTGCTGAACATAGGCCTTTCCCAAGTTGCGCCACAACACGCGGTCCTCTGCCTTCCGCATCCAGTCCCCCCCAGCCTCGTTCTTCAGGTCGTCGGTCCACCTGGCGGGTCACTACCAGTATTAGTAGTGGATTAAGTGGTAAGGACGTCAATGGACAGAATTCCCAAAATTTAGCTAAATAAGATCGGTACACAAATTAGCATTTATCTGGGGAATGCCTGTATATGTTGCTTTTTTAAATTTTCTAATATAATGTGATTTTACAGAAATTCAGCAATAAGTATTTCATTACTTAGCAAATTAGATAAATACTAAAGTATTTTTTTTTATTTAATTCTCAATTCTTGAATAATAGCGATTATTAATCTGAGATACCGATGAATTGCTTTTAATCACGCCTGGTAGGTATTCAACCTTCGTATGCTCTACTTGTTTGGTGTATATTGAGTGACTATTTAGTTGCATTTATTTAATTATTTGAATGAGAAAAGCCCGAAACCACCAAAAACATAAACAAAATTTTCACGCTCGCTTCGGTCGCGCTGATCTTACGTTTGTGCTGGCGAAGATTGACGTCATGTTTTTGCAAAACATCCCAAAAAAATTCGCGCTCGCGCTCTTTCTACTTTCATTTTAGGATGGCACTGTAGCGCCACATGCGTAACTATTCATCACTTAACAAACCTTTGTCGTAGATCATCAAAGAGGTATTGAGCTGAATTTAAGAAAAAATAAGATCTCTACTATCTACACTAGTTACAAATGATATCAACAACTAGTCTAGTTTGCTATGGTCGGATTTTTTTTAATGTGCATTTGAAAAAGAAGTTTCCCCGAGGCTGACTAGTTTACAGAATTCATCATGAAAAGTGCCAAACCCCCCCCCCCCCCCCCCGCAGCGGTGCGGCGCGAAGCGTAGCTGCGTAGGTAGTAAAAAGGATGCGCTCGTATCCATCCGGCTGAAAGTAGTTCATGTTGAGTTGACGTATCGTAATTCTATTTGTCGGTTGACGGGAGCGAGATAACAAACCGAATCGGACGAGTGCTTATCGAAAATGTTCTGGGAATTGGCGAGCTGGTCTAACCTTAGGATGTCGGTATTAGCCAGTAACGCGGCGCGTCGCTGTCCGAGGTCTACTATGAAAATGTCCAATCGTATGTTTAAATAAGTGTACTATGGAAAATTAAGGGACTACGGCAAAAAATATTTGCCGCAGTACCATCAATGGTAAATGGTACCACGACTACCACGGCATAGTAACAAATTTGATAATAAATTGCCAATTTTACCATTACCATAAGTAGTCATTTTATGTGAGAAGGCTGCGTGTAGCGTCTTTACGGCCTACTCAGGTGTCAATGCGGTGTCGTGACCGCCCCACGTCTGTAATCAGATCGCGCAAGAAGCTTTTGGTGGTATCCGGAGGGCGCGCCTGGGCGCCAGGTGGACGCGTCGGCACTCGCAAACATCTACGCCATAGCCGTGGCCTCATTTTCTGTTGGTCTGTGGCCGTGGCGAAGTCGTCGATACTCTCGACGTGCGGTCCCTGTGTAAGGCAGAGTTCCTCACGTACGGTGAGCTTTGGTTATTTGGGGCAGCACGATGTTCTGCTGCGCCCGGAGCTTTTCCCGGTGGGTCTCGCACGTGAGGGCGAACCAGGGGGTCTACTTGCGTTTAACGATATTCGATTAATCGTACCCTTTATCGCACAATTTGTTACTCCGCAACCATCGTTCCCATACCGCGTGTGATGATTGTGTTTAATCTCCAGTCAATTTCATTCATATGACTTTGAACCGTAATCTATGTAGATATCGGTCGGAACGAAAGTTCGTAGGTACATCGTTTGTCAAATGCGAGTAGACCCCCAGGCTGGGGGCGGATTACGTTTTATACACCCCCTGACAGGCGCTCACTATCATTTTCGCGGCATCGCATTTTGTGAACAGTTAAAGTATGAAGTGCTGTACTGTATCTGTTTTTCTATAATCTAAGGCCCGTATTACAGAACGTTCCTCAAGCGTTATCACTGTCATCACCGCGCATACGCTCTTAAATCGGAGATTATCAACTTCTTTTGAGTTTGGGATTTAATTTTAGAACATTCCTCAAGCATAGATTCATTGATCACAGTTTAGCTGAGTTTAGTTTTATCTCGTATCTCTATGGTTTTATTCTACGCTGTCACGTGTTTAGTTGTTTGAGCAGATTTGATCTGTAATTAATCACTCAAGTGTGGTCGAGAGCACGCTTGAGTAAAGATTTCTTTGCTATTTCAGGTTAATATGTTAAATTCGTGTGTTATGTTGTTGAATCGAAGTTTATAATTACCGTATTGGAATCTCGGACGAATAAAAATGGCGGACACAATCTCGCTAAGAAAAGATTGAAGCATTTGGTTTTTTTGCTAAACCCACTATAATTTCGACATAATTTTAACACACCAGATATATATTGTTATTTTTTATGACACTACGACAATGACTACCGTCACACGAGATTTGTTGCGTGTTCGCGGCTTTTTGTCTTACTATGGGTGTGCACTGTGCATGTGTGCGTGCCAGCCCATACTTACTACGAGCCGTCTTACTATGGATGCCTCACTTTTTGTTTAGCGAGATTCCGTCCGTCTTTTTTTATTCGTCCAAAATTGGAATAAGACCAATGCTCAAGTAACGAATCTATATCCTTCCTTAAGTGGTGATGAGATGATCGAAGGTCAAACTGTACTTGAGGAACGTTCTGTAATACGGACCAAAGGATGCTAATCGTTCAGACGCATGTCGCTCCGACTTGCATCTCTGTGGGTGAACCGCTTTACGGCCAAAATTAATATCCAATCTGTCCACGATTTACCCTACTAGAGATAAAAATTTGACATATTTTGTATGGATCATATGTCAAATTCCTATCTCTAATAGGGCAAATCGTGGATAGATTGGATATTAATTTTGGTCGTTAATCTAATAAGAGCATTCTATTTACCAGTAGAGGGATCAGGTAAATGAAACAAAAAAACATCCAGTTAGAGGATTTTTTATTTCAATGCAATAATTGAGTTTCTGTATTAGATTACTGTGAATGTCCGTTTTGATTAAAATCTATTTATTTTCAAATTATTATATCGATCATTTCATTATTATGCTTTAACTTTAGCTAAAACTATGTATTTTATCCTACTTGATTATTGAACACAAAACAACAAGCGATTAAACAAAATATCTCCCAAGTTCAGTTTCCTTTCATATTAGCTTTGTTATATACAGAGATGAGTAAATATTGCGATTATTTTATTTAAAATAGTAACTATAACACTCTTGGATCTACTTACACGTACATTAATATAACAATCATGTATTCGTGATGTATAGACGAAAGAGATGGGATTGTGTTCTACTTATTCAGGTTAAAATAAAATAAAAAAACTATTACATATATGCGCATTTTTTGTTGCGTTTGGCAAGGTTATTTAAAAAAATGGGGATCTTTTATGATACATTGTACATTTTATTATTATGGTCGTTTTTTATTTTGTTATAACAGTTCTTTAATCACCATCAGGCAGACACACGGGCGATATATAAAAAAAATCCCGAGGTAGTTAAGAGTTATCTTCTAGTTTTATTTATTAAATTACATAAAGCATGATCACACCTCCGTATGTGGGGCTAACAATCAAAAAATTACTTAACCAAATCAGTCATTATTATAATAATTAGGTACTAAAGTAGTGAACGCAACACCAGTAATGTACAGTTATAACAAGTTATTAGTTCATGTGCTGCACAACATGTTTGGTCAGAGTTCGTTGCGATACCGTAACAAATAAATGAAGCACTTTTTAAAACTGTTATACCGAATATGGTGAGAAATAAAACAATTTTTTGCCAATATCCCAATTACTCTTTCATAAACATTTACATATTTTTAATGTGGAATGATGTATATGTGGTTAGCTAGATCTATTTTTAAATTCTATATAGTACACATACCAATTTATAAATTTATGTATAACAGTTTGTTGATTGCCGAAATGATGTTTTTAACGTACCAGAAATGAGGAAATTAGCCAAATTGAAAGCTGAAAGAGTTCCCAGGGAATCCACCACCTGAGTGAAAATCAAAATGCTGTCCACCACGGTTGAAGAATGTCTGGAATACGACGTTGGGATCAATGTCTGAAAAAAGTAAAAAATTATCAAGAATAATAATTACATTAACTTTACAAAAATGTTTGTTGTTTCGTTTTAAATTAATCCGAATAATTATACTACCGTGTAGTTTTCGGCATGGAATAGATTTTCTTTCTCTTTCTGTTGGTAATCAAAGCGTAGGTGCAACAGTGTAATCACAGAAATAGATAGAATGGTTGTAATCACAATTTTACTTGCGATTCATGCGTGGCAACTTTTCGAACAAACTACGCCTCCCATAAGACGTCATTAATTTAAAAAAAATAACTTTAACAAATGTACTTTACAGCTTTTGTTTCTGCAGTTAGAAACAGCACAATAAGGCATTTTTGCATTTTTTTGTTACAGTATTTACAGAAACAAGTCATAAGGCGTACTGAGAAAGGCTTTGAAATGCACTGCACTATGGTGCAGAGTGTTGGCACGCGCGCCCTGATCCACTTGGCCATTCTATCTATTTCTGTGGTTATAATACTTTTAACATGAGCCACTTGTTTCAAGAAATAGGCGATCACAGATTGATTGGTTTAGATAAGTGGAACATTTAAGGTGAATGCTTCAGGGTAGCCCGCGAAATTCAAAATTTCTTGCGTTTTTTGCTAATTGTGGCTCTGTTTTGAGTTGTATATCAATCAAAATACGATTTGCGGTAGTAATAACAATATATCTACTGAATAATACTTATAAAAAATATAAATCTAGCTTTATAAGCTCTAGAAGCTCGATAATCGATAATTTGATCGTAAATTGATATAATCGAGCTTGTACAGCATATAGAGCTAGGTCAATATTTTTTATGAGTATTATTCAGTAGATATATTGTTGTTACTACCGCAAATCATATTTCTAATTATACATAACGCGAAATACAACTACAATTTGCAAAAAACGCAAGAAATTTTGAATTTCGCGGGCTACCCTGTAGCATTCACCTTAAGCACAAGGTGGATAGTGGCAAATTTTTAAAAATAATATACACAGGCTCACTCACATTTTGCTGATGGTGGTATACAGTCCCATCCCATGTGATAGGCGGAGTTGAGCCTACTGTCATTTATCAAGCAAATATCCAAAACTCCAGGCTGCTATTGAAAAAAATTTTTGCGAAAACCTTAATAACGCCGCCAACCTGGAAATTGCACTCAGGAGTTGACGCTCGGCAGTCGCGCTTGGGAGAACTACTAGCTCAATGACATATAATATTAGCAACAATAAGTACGGACCTCATGGACTCGTGTCTCCTACCCTGTATGTCCTATGGGTGTCAAACATGGATATTTAATAATTTTACAAGAGATAAGATCCAAAAGGCCCAACGCGCTATGGAAAGAAGCATCTTGAATATAAAGACAGACAAAAAACAGAAAACATACGCAAAAGAACGAATATTATAGACGCATTCCAACATACAAAACGCCTGAATGGAAGTGGGCCGGACACGTGGCAAGAATGATGGAAGATGGACAAGTTTGGTGACGCGATGGTCGGGCCCAGACGGCAAGAGAGCCAGAGGACGACCTAAGGAACGCTTGGTGGACGAAGTCAAAAAGACTGCCAGACAAGACTGGCCCAAGATAGCGAAGGAGAAAAAACTAAGAAAAAAGTTGGAGGAGGCCCATACCCTAAGGGGCCTTAACTGTTAATCTATGTACACCAATATGCAAAATGTGATTTTTCAACACACTTGCTCGTAAAGTGGCTCTTATTGCATCGCTTTTAGGTTCATAATGTGACTTATAACGCACGCGTGCTGTTTTCATTATATTATTGCACTAGTGCTTTTTACTTTACAGTTTATTTTTAAATCGCAACAAAGAGTTTTTATGCCTGAACTAAATTTAAAAAAATTGGGAATAAATCAACTGTATTAATTAAAATATGCTATATAAACATTTCATTTCATCAAATTATTAATTTTTGTCAACAAATTAATATTAATTTGTGTTATAAATGAAATAATAAATTTATAATATTTTTATATTAGGCTGTATGGCGGTTTCCTTCGACCACCTGCGCGCGCATAGCTGTATGTCACCGCGCGGTCCGCGCGCCATTTTTATAATTTTTCACAAATTCAATATTTGTCTAAAACGTGTAATTTATGTTCCATTACGCTCCATTACGCCCTCGCCTTCGGCTCGGGCTGCAATCCAGCCTCAGGTATAATAGTCAACTTAGCTCACTTGTATCATAATGTACTACAATTGTCAGTTAAGGAAATAAAAGGCTTAATAAAAAAAGTACGGACCTGCCATGCCGGAGCCGTCGTCGTCGAGGTCCTGGCCGTGGTCGTAGCGCGCGCGCTTCTTGGGGTCGCTGAGTACCCCGTAGGCCTCGCCCACCTCCTTGAAGCGGCGCTCCTGCTCGCGCCGCTCCGTGTCGGGCGCGCCCGCGTGCCGGTCCGGGTGGTGCACTAGGGCGCGCTTCCTGTCACATTATACACTATCATTTTAATATCTTATCCCAAGGTTGTCTGGAAGATATCACTATTAGCGATAAGCACGCCAATGTACCCTTAATTTACATGTTAGTCCTAAGTTTAAATAATGTTAATGGAGTACAATAAAGAATATTCTATCTATATATCTTGAAGGTGAAAGCTACTGCGCGCGAAATTAATTTATTTTTGCGTTTTTTGCTAATTGTAGCTCTATTTCGAGTTGTATATCAATCAAAATATGATTCGCGGTAGTGATAACAATATATCTACTGAATAATACTCAATAAAAATATAAACCTAGCTCTATAAGCTCTACAGGCTCGAAATTCAATACTTTAATCATCCCTGGGCTCTTCATGGGCCCGATGTAGACTTTTTGGCGTCCTATCCTGGCTGCGCTTCGGTTATCTTTTCGGAGAGACCTAAGGTTTTGTCTGTGCAATTATGGACGAGGTTATCTTGACGAGCAACTACCGGAAATATTTTCGTCCAAAACGTTATTTTCATTGATTTTCGATGATATTTTTAAATACGTTTCCCCCCCTATTTTGGCTAGCTTTTTTTTTACTTCTGTAATATACAAAACTCTTAGCAGAAAAAAATCAACCGACGACACCATTACCAACATTTTTTCCCTACCAAATAACTCCTGAATCCACCAGGTGCGGTCTGCCAACTCGATGGTTTTCGCAAAAGGTTCTTTCAGGCTAGTAATTACCCGAGTTTCATCGAAAATAAAGTTACCTTAGCTTTTTGCTTGTTATCTCTTTGTTGTTGTTATGATTTTGGGGGCACATATGGGGGAGTTAATTTTGGTGAAGTGGACCGAGACGTTATGCACCGGATCAACTCAGGTGTTTGTTTTAAGACACACTGAGTTTGGGCTCGTTAGATTTGTTTCAATGAGTAATTGGCTAACAGATGGTGACCATAATGGAACCACAAGGTGGTCACAGGATCTCTGCCGTATTTACCGTTGACACACCGAGTTTGGGTTCGTCAGATTTGCCTGAATGCGTAGTTGGATGAGAGGTGATCAGAGTTTGATGATGGAGCTGGAAGGTGGCCAAGAGGATCTCCGCTGTGGTCAACGTAGGTAAACAAGGTAACCGAGTTGGGGCTTGTTAGATATTATGTCTCAATGAGTAGTTGGCTGACGGATAGTGACACTATTGGTTTGGTGAGATAGATTAAAATGTAATAACTAAAAACATAAAAATACAAAAAAAAAGTTTTTATTTAGTTCTAAAATGATATTAATAAAATTATATTTGAAGTGGTGGATCTTGATAAAAGTAGTATAAAATTATCGCTGAAACTGATGTTATTTATTATGTTGAATTAAATATCAAAAAAAGTATGTCGCGCATAAGTGAGTAGTCTGTGCAGGTATAGAGGTAGTATTATCTATTTCATTTGAGTAGATGGTAGAACTAAATAAAATCTTGTTTTTAAGTTTTTTTTAATTATAATTTTGCATTTTAGCTCGGTATCACACCCTGCGAGGAATACGTCGAATTACCAGTAGTAACCCTGTATACTAGTGTAAACAATCAGTTCAATAAGTACCAACAGCAAACTGATTGATGAAAATAATTTCTATGAAAATAGACTAAAGTAAGACTGTACCTGTATGCTTTTTTTATTTCGTCTTCAGACGCAGTTTTCTCAATGCCGAGTATTTTGTAATAGTCTTTGCGTTTCGATTTCTTAAGAGCTATTTTGGCTTCATGCAATAATTGCTTGTTTTCCTTGCTCTTATCAATCTTGTACAGCTTTTCGTAATCTTTGACAGCCTCTTCATAATCACCAAGTTCGGTGTAACACTTCGCGCGTCGAAGGAGTGCTTTCACGTAGTTCTCGTCTAGTTCAAGGGCAGCTGAGCAAGCTCCGGCGGCTTCTTTTATTTGGTTCAATTTGGCACATACTGTGGCCTTGTTGAAGTAAAGCTTGGCATTCACAATCTTATTGTTCTTGTCAATAGTCAAAGCCTCGTTATAAAGGCTCAAAGCTTGCTGCCACCTACCCATTTTAAAAGCTTCATTACCTGTTTAATGAAAAACAAAATGTTAATCAAGCTAAACAACTACCGATTATTATAATAATATCATGTAAATTGGGATTAAGATTGGATGAATAGGATGAAGATTTCTCCTTCAAGCAAAGTAATCATATATCCTCATAAGAATTTAAAGGTCTTATAAAACTCTTATCGAAGCATTGTCAAGTACTTTTTTACTTATAATAGCATGTTATAAGCCATGATACAAGCCATGATTCACAAGAATGATCATTCTTGTAAATCTTAAATCTTATAAATGCTTACAAGTGCAGTTTACAAGACTATTAGCACTGACAAAAATGGTTATAATAGCATTTCATAAAAGTATTTGATCCTATTATATACTTATTATGTACTATGTGGTGTAGTGCCGGACATAAAGAATGGTACGATCCTATATCTTCTTGTGGGTGTTATAAAAGGCGACTGAGGGATTCACCAGAAGATGGGCAACAGCGTTTTCTAAGTATTTAACCAACCAACTGCGATCGCCAACCTGCCTGCCAAGCGTGACGATTATGGTATATCCCCCTTTTGGGGGAGGCCTATGTCGAGCAGATGACGTCTTTCGGCTGAAATAATGATGATGATATGCTATTATAAGATTATGTAAGCTTGTAAGTGCATGTTACAAGACTATTAGCACGGACTCTGAATTTATTCTTATAATAGCAATTTATAAGAATATTCAAGCTTATTACATCCTCAAGAATAATATACGACTGCAGCGATTTCAATCATGTTCAAGACTCTTTACAAGCCTAGTAGTCTCTTACCCAAGATTCTAAAGGAAAAAAAGAATTCTTAGAAGAGTTGACGAATGTTGCAACATTCATCAACTCTTCTAAGATTTTTTTTTTCTTTTTAAACTAGGCTTGTAAAGAGTCTTGAACATGATTGAAATCGCTGCAGGCATACCAGCTATTTAGGAGACATTATTTTGCTGATAAGCTAAAAAAAAATGATTCAAAGAAATGGACAAGATTTAAAATGAGTGGTGATTATGAAATAAAAGTTTACAAAAGATATCAGGAAATAATCAAATTATTCAACATGGCGCTGAATGGTCCATCTTGTTTGTGTTATCTTATAAGCCTTGTTGTGCTTTTAATAGCCTTATAAATGCCCTTGTATCAGATTAATGTACAAAATGGCAAGATCGAATTTCGTAGACTACAATAATTTATGTAAGCTCTTAAACACATGGACGAATAAAAAAGGGCAGACGGAATCTCGCTAAACAATAAGTGAAGCATCCATAGTAAGCAGACTCGCTTGAAAGTACGGGCTGGCACGCACACATTCATACCCATAGTAGGCCCGTATTACAGAAGGTTCCTCAAGTACAGTTTAAACTTCAATCACCTGATCACTACTAAAGGATAGAATCGTTACTTGAGTATCGGTCTTATTCCAATACGACCTACACAACCTAAAACCTGCTGACTGGCTAATCTATACCCCACGACATGAGCTCTTATCATTCATGTAGCTCATGTTGACACGATAGAAGAAGATTCCAATACGGTAATTATAAACTTTAATTCAACAACATAAAACACGAATTTGACCTGAAATATAATAGAAATCTCTACTCAAGCGTAGTCTGGAGTTGGACCACACTAGTGACTACTACAGACCAAATCTCTGCTCAAATACCGAAACAGGTGACTGTATAAAATAAGGCTAAACTCAGCTGAACTGTGATAAATAAATCTCTGCTTGAGGAATGTTCTAAAATCAAAGCTCAACTCAAAACTAGTTTTAAACATTGATCAACGCTTGAGGATCGTTCTGTAATACGGGCCTACCAGCTGCCATTATGCAACAAATCTCGTGTGACGGAAGTCGTTATCATAGTGTTACAAATAAAATATGCGGTCTGGTGTGTTGAAATTCTGTCAAAATTATAGTGGTTTTAACTTTTAATAAAAAATTAAGTGCTTCGATCTTATTTTAGCGAGATTCCTCCGCCCTTTTTATTCGCCCGTGATTAAAAACAAGATATTTAAAGGGGCATTGAAATTTTACGTTAACCATGGGTATATTTGACAGTAAAAAAATATTCCCATGCCGATGCCCATTTCACCAGTAAAACAACAACGAGTCGTGCGAAAATAACGCTATGTATCAGTAATGATAAATACTATTGTAGGTACTTCAGTTTTTTCATTAAAGAAATACACAAAATAAAGTTAGGTTATGTTTAATTATTATCTTTTCTGAAAGATCGTTTTATGTAGACATTGCAAAGCGCGTTTTAAGCGTATTAAAAGCATGATTACACTTATAAAATAATTGTGTACAATGATAATAAGAGCAGTCTTTCTTTCACAATGCAATTTTAAGAGCGTTATAATCATAAATAGCATTTCTCAAAATAACTATAAGACTGATACATAAACATATGCGCTAATGTGTGCCCAAATCCAAGGTTATAAACTTCTATAAGTGTACTATAAGAGTAAAAAATTATAGTCTTACGACAGTTATACAGCTACTTTTTGCTAGTTGGACAATTATTAAAAACAGAACAAAAATAAGGTTTACCTTCTTCTTTCTTCAGCTTAAGTAGTTTTGCCTTTTTGTAAGTTTCCATAGCTTTTGTATGATCTGGTGCAAGACGTAAAACTTGCTGGAAATGCTTGAATGCTTGTTCATCTTTATCCTTAAATGTAAAAGATCTTATCTAAGTAGAAATCCTACAAAAATTCATGTAACTTTAATTATAATGATTAATAAATTACCTCAAAATACAAGCAGAGACCGCGCACATATATGGCCTCAGTATCAAAACTGTCAAATCGTAAGGAGTCATTTGCGATTTCCTGAGCTTCTTGACAGCGTCCAAGCATAGCCAAACATTCTGCTTTTGTGAGCTTCGCCCTGTAGAATATTAATAACTAATTTATTATCAAGATTATAAGAAAATAATAATAATACGTAGTAATAATGCCATTACGCATAATACTGACTCAGTTTAGGAAGTCGGTGCCAATTTTTTCTTAAAACAAACCGAATCAGACACCTACTTCCTAAACTGTTTCAAACAAATTATTTTATTCTTTTTGAAATCGATTATTATTTTTTTATTCACTATTTTATTATAAACTAGCTTTTACCCGCGGCTCCGCTTATTATGTTAACCCATGTGCCGGAAGGCACAGGACCGGTCGTTGTGGCGATGCTTGGGGGAGGCTTATGTCCAGCAGTGGACGTCTTTCGGCTGAAATGATGATGATGAATGTGACGGATCCTGTTAATAATTAAGTATTTTCCGATAACTCTACATATTATAAAACTGTCTATTTGTTTGTTTATTCGAGTATACGCAGAAACTACTGGATCGATTTTGATCAAACTTTTTTTTGTGTTTGATGCTAATGATTAGACACACTGCTATGCATTTTGTGAAAAAAAAAACAGTTTCTGTGGGATGAACTTTACACCCACGGGAGCCAAGCTGCGGGCAAAATGTAGTATTTTTATTAGCGCTGCATCCGAAACCGACATATCGGCGATATTTAATTTTTTTCAATATATCGGTATCAGCGATATTAATTTGCTGAGACGTTGACAATTTTAAATTTTCGCGCCTTAAAAATCTTCTTGTAAACGCGCGGGAAAGTGACTGCAGCGGTCAAAGCGGTAAATTTTAATTACTAACTTCTGAAAATAAAAGTCATTGTCACTGCTATGTATACAATACAATACAAATCCTCTTTATTGCACAACATAAAAAACATGATAACTATAAATTTAGTATAAGCGTACAATTGGCGGTCTTATCGCTTCACGGCGATCTCTTCCAGACAACTATTGAATGGCAGACATTTCAGTATGTCTGCTATCATTTTTGACAATATTTAAAGTTGATTAAATTAAAAAGTAATTAACGTGTATTTTTTTCAGTTACACCTATAAAATTCACTTAAGTGTATCGGTATAGGTATCGATATCGGCGATACCTTTTTATAAAAATCGGTATCGGTATCGAATCGGCAAAATCCCGTATCGGAGCATCGCAAATTTTTATAAATATGCTATCATATAAATATGCTATGATATTGTTATAAAACTCGATGCGCCGACAGTAATAACTTTACTTGGGGCATGTAGCAGCCAAGTGGCGCCCCCATCAGTAAAAAAAATATTACTCGCTAAATACATCATTTATCGAAAATTCGTTTTTAACAATTGAAGTACTGATATACATAGAAAATGAAATAGTAATGTAATAGAAAAAGTGCCGAAAGTGCCCGTTTTCACACTTTTTATATCTACAACTACAGCGTTTAATCAGGAACTATTAACTCCGTAATTTAGAGTTCGCTGTAGTTGTAGATAGAAAAAACCCTTAAATAATAGGACATCGTATGCCAAAATGGGCAAGCCTATAATTAGGTTTCGGGAACAAAATCAAATCCCAGCCTTCAAATTAAACTAGCTGCCAAGAGTATATCTGGTTGGTTAGAACTAATGACCTACTATCACCCGAATGCCCAGAAGGCTGAAAAAATGCACGAAAATAAAGCCATATTTATAAAACTATTACCTTAATAAAAAAACGAGTGTGCTTGGAGCACACGACTGAAGTAAAACTTCACTAACTTATATCTCCCTCAATACTATTTAAATTAGAACAAAGGAATGGCGGCGCGGCGCGCGCGCCTCGTTCCCCGCGTCCAGCTCTAACCCCTCCATTCGCCTCACTTTTCGTAACTCCGTAACGCATTCACCAGCTTACTCCCCAAGTCAAGCGTGCGTAAAGAAGTTTTACTTCAAAAACATAAATGTATGTGTTTTTTTGTAATGACTAACTTAGTGCAAGAGGGGCTGTAGTCCAAGCAGCGGTCCATGCAGAAGACCACGCGGCGGTAATCGTGGGCTTCCATCGCGCGCTGCGCGTCGTCGTGCAGCTTGCGCAGCGCCTCCAGCGCGCGCCGCTCGCTGGCCGCGCAGTCCGCGCCGCCCAGCTCGGCCGCGCGCCGCACCGCCTGCCAGCCGCCCGACAGGTCGCCTGTGCAACACCACACCATGTCGTCACTCATATGAATGAAAATAAATATGGCACGAATACAGATGAACACGTCGTTGTATATGAATACAACGTGTTCATCTGTATTCGTGCCATATTTAAGGAGGTGACTATAGCACTGATACTGAACATACCTACTTGTAAACATACAAATTCCCTCCGTGCGTCACGTGCAACACAAAAACGATGAGTGCGATCAATCAATCAACTCAGCCTATCGCAGTCCACTGCTGGACATAGGCCTCTCCCAAGTTGCGCCACAACACTCGGTCTTCTGCCATCCGCATCCAGTCCCCCCCAGCCACGTTCTTCAGGTCGTCGGTCCACCTGGCGGGGGGGCGCCCTACGCTGCGTTTGCCAATTCGCGGTCTCCACTCAAGGACTCGTCTGCTCCAGCGGTCATCGGTCCTTCGACAGACATGGCCAGCCCACTGCCACTTCAGCTTACTGATCTACAAGCTATGTCGGTCACTCCGGTTCTTTTCCGGATAATCTCGTTACGGATTTTATCCTTCAAAGAAACTCCAAGCATAGCTCGCTCCATAGCTCGCTGAGCGACTTTGAACTTGTGGACTAGCCCAACTGTCAGTGTCCAGGTCTCGGCACCGTAAGTCATGACAGGCAGGACGCACTGGTTGAAGACCTTTGTCTTCAAACTTTGCGGTATGAGTGCGAAACCACAAAAAATATGCATGGTATTTCCAGCCTTTGACAATGCCACCGATGATTTATTTTCAGAGTCGTTCGGGATTTATTCTCAAACCCGAGGGTCTTTGTTTCTAAGTGAAAAGGACAATGCCCACAGATGGGCCCATTTTTGGCGCCATGTCAAAACTCTATGTTATTCAAAAATTATGTCTTATTTTTTCATGTTTATGTGTTCTTTATCAACATTTCTTTCACCCTAGCATTATAAAACATAATAAATATGTATTAAACTGAATCGTAAGTATATCCTCCATTCAAACCGAACAAAAATGTTGCCAGATATCAGACTATTTCCACAAATAATCGGAATCGATTCTAAATAGCGATACTTCTATGAATTCACTTTTACTGTGTTTTAGATGCTATCATACTAGACTTATCTTGATTGATTGATTTCTTAATTTTTCTTTCCACAATTTATATCTTTAGATTTCGGTAATTGATTTTAGATGCGTAAATCCGTTAAAAATGATAAAAAATCACATATATGACGTCAAATCAAAAGAAATTGCAAAACATATTTTTGAAATCTTTTTGTACAGAAAAATAAGATGATTCTTTGTTTTAAAATACCTATGCATTTATTGTAAATATTGTTATAATCATTTTAAATTAACTGAAATATTACTTATAAAATCGATATTAATTAATACACCCAAAAACTTAAAAGCTTGCATTCTTATTATTTAAAAAATACTACAAAATCGATTAACAAAATAATTATATCTTGCAACACCATACATGGTGTCTCTGGATGTCCTTATGGGTGCGTTCAGTTATATCGCCCAACGATGCATGGAGCGTACTTATCAATCTGTTAAGGAGTTGGAAAAAATTAGATTTCTCTTAAACCAGGGTGAAAAAATTAAAATCGTTTGCAGAATAATAAAAGATAATTCTTGGTCTACAAAATAAGACTAAAACCACCGTGATATAGCAATTTTTTTTGAGGGGCCTAAAGCTCCTAAGAGAATGGGCAATGTCCTTTACGATTATTTAATATCCAAAGGACATTGCCCATTCTCTTAGGAGCTAAGTACGCTCCATGCATCGTTGGGCGATATAACTGAACGCACCCATAAGGACATCCAGAGACACCATGTATGGTGTTGCAAGATATAATTATTTTGTTAATCGATTTTTGAAATTCGTTTTTGAAGTATTAATTAATATTGATTTTATAAGTAATATTTCAGTTAATTTAAAATGATTATATTAATATTTACAATAAATGCATAGGTATTTTAAAGCAAAGAATCATCTTATTTTTCTGTACAAAAAGATTTCAAAAATATTTTTTTGCAATTTCTTTTGATTTGACGTCATATGAGTGATTTTTTATAATTTTTAACGGATTTACGCATGAGAACCGAAATCTAAAGACATATAAAAAAAAAAAAAACAATCAATCAAGATAAGTCTAGTATAATAAGCATCTGAAACACAGTAAAAGTGAATTCATAGAAGTACCGCTATTTAGAATCGATTCCGATTATTTGTGGAAATAGTCTGATATCTGGTAACATTTTCGTTTGGTTTGAATGGAGGATATACTTACGATTCAGTTTAATACATATTTATTATGTTTTTTAATGCTAGGGTGAAAGAAATGTTGATAAAGAATACATATTTATTATGTTTTTTAATGCTAGGGTGAAAGAAATGTTGATAAAGAACACATAAACATGAAAAAATAAGACATAATTTTTGAATAACATACAGTTTTGACATGGCGCCACAAATGGGCCCATCTGTGGGCATTGTCCTTTTTTCAAGTAGTTTTAGATGACTAAGCACATTATTTATCATTTTCTCTAGAAATATGGCACGGTTACAGATCAACAACTTGTATTATTGGACATTATATTAACTACGATTGGGTGATCTGCTCTCACTTACTATAAATAAAATCTTTTGAAAAACCCCCGACCTCCAACCCAAGAAAATCAGTTGGGGGCTGCCATTGCCATCTCTGTTCCCAAATCTACTTATATCTTACTATCTTATCATAAATATTATAAAACTGTAAATGTCTGGTTGTTTGTTTGAGCATCACACTAAAACTATTTGACCGATTTTGATGAAACTTTTTATGTTTGAAAGTTGATGATTAGATTCAAAAACTGGTATCTGTTTTAATAAAGAAAGAATGAAAAATTAATTTAACATATTTATTTTGAATAATAATATTATTGGAACACGGTGAATTTTCGTTGGTTTTGGAAACGAAAAGGGGTCATTGTACTCATCATTATGAACAACTTTTACTATGGGACCAACCCTGAAACCGCATAAAAAAAATCAGCTGACCCCTATATTTTGTCAATTTATGTGAACACAAATGTAGGGATCAGCTGATTTTTTTATGCGATTTCTGGGCGACCAACCCAAAAAATCGCTTTTAATCGCGCCTTAGTAAAAGTTGTTCATAAAAAATAAAAATAAAATTTCAATAAACCTAATTACAGGCACTTTTGAAACGTCAGGCTCTAGTTGCACGGTTCCAAATTGATGAGTACCCCTTTTCGTTTCCAAAACCAACGAAAATTCACCGTGTATATTACAAAAGTCATTATAAACTTACAAAAATGTGTTTAAAACCAAAACCAATCCGATCATGAAGAATACAGTCTTTATACATAGATACATGATCATTTATTTAATTGTTTAAATGCCTAAGTATTTCATATTGCAAGCCGTAAACCTACAAACTTATAAAGAATTCTTATCAGGGTAGTAAGAGTCGAGAAGTATTAGTAAGGAAATAACTAACCTAAAATATGTAGAATATATGTAAGTAAACGGCACATGTGCAGGCGCGGATCCAGGATTTCGCTCAGGGGGGGGGGGGCACTTTTCTTGATGATTTCTGTAAACTAGTCAGCCTCGGGGAAACTTCTTTTTCAAATACACATTGTAAAGAAAAAACGAACATAGCAAATTAGACTAGTTGTTGATATAATTTTATAAATTCGGGCTAAGGTAGTTGCTTTTCAAAAATCAAAAAACGTAGATCTTATTTTCTCCATAACTCAGCTCACGACTTCTTTGATGACCTATGACAACAACCTGAAGTTTGGTTATGTGATGATTAATTACGGATGTGGCCCTACAGTGTCATCCCAAAATGGTGACAGAAAGATGGAAGCGAATTTTTTTAGGATTTTTTTGTAAAAACATGAGGTCAAGTTTACGCCAGCACAAAGGAAACGAAGATATAAGATCAGCGCGACCGAAGTGAATGAGAAAACTTCGTGTTTGTATTTGGTTTCAGGCTTTCCTCATTCAAATAAATAAATAAATAAATGCAACAGAATAGTCTCTACAATATACACCAAACAAGTAGAGCATATGAAGGTTGGATTCATCGCTACTCGCTACTATTCAATAATTAAAATTGCTCCTGGTTTATATGAACCTAAAATAAAGATAGAATGTTTAGATTCCATTTGTACATTTAATATAAAAAAAATTGTTATGTAAAAAAAAATTACTCTTGTTTCATTCATCTGTACTCTTTATTTACCCTCTCTGAAATCAGATGGCAACCCTATGTTTGGAGTGGACTGGACTGGACTGGAATGGACTGACGTGGGTTAACAGTATTTAACGCGAGCGGAGCCGCGGGGAAAAGCTAGTATATTATACAACATTAGTTTTTGTGTACCATAAACCTGAAAAGGTGTCAGTGTACTCAGCACAGCATGAACAACTTTTACTATGGGACCAACCCTGAAATGGCGAAAAAAATCTGCTTTTACCTACATTTGTGTTCACATAAATCGACAAAATGCATGGAACTGCTGATTTTATTTATACGATTTCACGGTTGGTCTCATAGTAGAAGTTGTAAATAAAATAATTGAAGGTTGGTGTGTTGGTGTTGGTTGTGGTATGTTTATGTGTAAGGTATAGCTGTTGAACAATAAAACTCGCTAATGACCAATACAAAATGCTAATCAAATAGTATTATTACTTCATTTACATAATCGGACAGGATATTCACTAACATTTGAATAATAATATACTATTCAAATATGAACTAAAACAAGTACCTACTAATTACAATTTTGTAAAGTTTAAAATATCGGTAATTCAATCAATCCCTAATCGAGTAGCAAACCGTGACGTGTGCATGGATGGAATCTTCGAGAAAGCAAGTTTGAGTTTGTAAAAAACTAGAGCTATAACTTAAAGTCAACTTTCATTTGTCTTTTAAATAAAATTCCTTTTTACAAATTTTAATCAAAATAAAATAAAATAGGGCTTAAAGATGGTACTATATACCACCTTTTGATAAATTTATGGAATGGCTGCTGGCTGTCTTTTTACACTTTAAAATAGCATAATAGGGCATTTTTGTATTATTTTTCTAGTTTTTACTACAGTAAACACGAATATTGCGTAAGACAGTAGTGACAAAACACGACTGAGGTTCGCGTCCGCCGCCGCGTAGCACTAAGTGGGCGGGACTATGCATACTTGGTGCTACGCGTTCTCCATCTACTTGCGAATTCTAGGTTTTATTTTTCTGGCAATAGGCTCGCCCCCTATTACATGGGATTATAACAACTGGCGAAATGTGGGTGTACTATTACACCTCTGCCTACCCCTTCGGGGAAATACAGGTGTGATGTTATGTTATGTTATTTTTTCTGTGGTACAGTCAACCTCACATCAGTGGTAACAGTTTAACTTTGAGTGTCTTAATTTCATTGATTTGTATTTGTATGAGTGGTTTCCATAATTCAAGTGTTACCACTGTTGTGAGGTCAACTGTACAATATAAAACCATAATTACCTAGTGCAATACAACATTTAGCCATGCGTATATAGCCCTTAGTAAATGTTGAGTCCAGAGAGACTGACTTCTGAGCATCTTCAAGGGCCTTTTTGTACATGCCCAGCATCATGTAGCATGCAGATCTGTTTCCATAATATGCTGCATTTTCTGGGCAAAGTTGTATAGCTTCATCATACATAACCAGGGCACCCTTGTAATTTTTGAATTTGTACAAATGATTACCACTTTCTTTCTTTTCTTCAGCCACTCTGAAAAAAATAGTTGATAACAAAGAAAAACAGGAATGCCTAGGTTAATCATGCAAGATCAGAACAAGCACTGGCGTGCATTGCATATAGGCAATTAGACAGTACCGTACCCAGTGCCTTCCACATTCAAATTCAATAGTGGTGTAAGCTATTAACTTTTTTCAAAGTATGATTATTTATCTTTTAATAGATCTATTAATGCTAAATTAATCTTCCTACATAAAAAAATCAATAACTTACACCACAATTAAATATAGTAGGCCAATGCACACCACTGAGAACAAGATACATATTTATATTATTGTATGTCACAGGATATTTACCAAGTAAATCCTTTTTATCAAGAACTCGGAAAAAAGGATTTACATCGTAAATATCTTGTGATATTCAATAATATAAGTGTTACTGACCATGTCAGTTTAAAAACTCAAGATACTTAATGTCAAGCAATGTGATTGGTTGTTAACATTTTTGCCGGTCAATCACAGAAGCTGACATTAGTTTTGACAATAGATTAAATTGATCAGCCTTCCAGAAACTGGGGGTTAGTCTTATTTGCATAGTACAGTGTTATCTATGACATTACATGAATTATGTGTGCACAGCTGAATAATGATGAACTTGAAATTTCATTATTCATTCTGTATTTGTAAATATAGCTTAGAGAAACAAAACCTAATAATGTTTGGATCAAGATCAATATTGCAAAAATTTTGTTCGTGTAAGTATAGTGCGTCACTAAAGCAAAATATGGCTTTGATATGCATATCCATGCTCTCCCACACACATGATCAGGCTAGGCTATTGTACTTAAAGTAGGTCATATGCCAAGGCACCCTTACTGTTAGTATTACTGACTAATTGGTAACATAAAAACTAAAATTTCTAACTTTATCAAAGCTCAAAAACATGAAAGACTGGCATATTTTATTTTCACTTAGACGCATTGTAATTACAAAGTAGATAACAAATAAATAATAATTAGTATTTACCTTTCGGGACTCTTCGGAACTAAATTATCGATTGTTAAATCCAAGTCCACTACATCTGAGTCTGCCATTTTATATTTTGAAAATTTTCAAGTAAATTCCAATATTTCAAGAATTTTTGCCCTCTTTATTTTGACGACGAATTCACAAAAGAATTGGCAAAGATAATATAATCACTAGAATTGGTACAGGGTTACCAGGCTACAAAAAATGCAGCTAAAATAATTTATTATCTGTCTAAAATCATAGACAGACGGCTTAAGCCGGGTCTTCTGCGACCATGTTTACTAAAGCCTGTATTACAGAAAGTTCCTCAAGCGTTGATTTGATTACTCTGATAACTGTAGTTTTGGGTTGGGATTTAATTTTAGAACATTAGAACATGCCTCAAGCAGAGATTTCTAGATCACAGTTCAGCTTATTTGATTCGGATTTGTAATCACTCAGTGACAGTGTCAGTGTTGCTAGGTCCGATTTTCAAAATCCGGGAGGCTTATTATGAAAAAAGCGGGAGATGTATTGAGGAAAAATTTAAAAAATCGGGAGATTATGTTTTTCAACAAAAATCTAAGTTTTTGAAGAAATCCCGGTATTATATTTTGCTACCATTCCAGCTGTAAAATCAAAGCAGTTTGATATTTTACTGCACTGTGTAAGTGACGGAAATATGCAGGGCAGCAACTTATCCGTCTGTTTCATTTTATGCAGTTTATTTTGCCAGGTTTTGATCTTATTACTATATTAGGCTATAAACAGGGGTTGTAAAATATCGGGAGATTTTTCTCGAATACCGGGAGATCGGGAGATTATTAGAAAAATCTGTGAATCTCCCGGAAAATCGGGAGACCTGGCAACAGTAGACAGTGTGGTCCAGACATTGACATATACCAATGGACTCGACTTGCCTACAAAATACGCGAGGCATATTTACAATAACCGGGCCACTGTAATGGCGGCCATAGCTAGGGAAGTAAGAAATCAAAATTAAAAAGTATCGATATCGATACTCGTGTTTCTTACCAGAGATGTGTGCTGATTAAAATCATTTTCAAGTAGTAATAAATAATGCAATTATATCAAATACAAAGTTCGGCTGTCCCTAGGACATAAAAATCAAGCTTCTGAGTCAAGGCAATCATACGGCTATGTCACATATTTTGATACCCGCAAACTCACATAAAAAACCTATAGGGTACTTCGCGTTGGCCTAGAATCATGAAATTTGGCCGATATATATATTTTTTTTTTTCAATATGTCGAACTCCGATATTGTATATTTAAAAATATCGATATATCGAAAATCTGATATTTAAAAAAATATCAACAGCCCTAGTTGTTTACTTGACAGTTCATGTACTATAGGCCACACTAATGGCGGCAATGGCGGTGACTGCGGGTTGCCACGTGGCGATGTTTTTAGGTGTAAAAGTCACTCGACAACAACGCCAGACCTTAGTTTCTTTAGTTTGCCCAAAAATTATGAAAATAAGTGATATTTTCACAATTATCATTTATTCTCTTGTTTATAAATATTTTTTCTTATTCGTAAGTCAAAATTATAAATGATAACTACTGTCTTTTATCTTTCACTCTGTCCGTGGGTTATTTATAGGGATACTCATTTCATTTAGTGCAAATGATCTAAATATGTAAAGTAGGTATCTACCTAAACATAAAATTAAATAATGTAAGTAAGTAAATATAAATTTCTTATTACGTAAAACTAGGATAAAATTATTAATTTCATAGTAAAGAACAGTCAAAAATATTTTTGTAACTAAACCAACACATAACGCTTTTAATATTCAGCAGTTAACAGCCCTGGCAGAACGCTCGGATGACAGAGGGACGTTAGCAGCTGAAGAGGGAAGTAGGTATTTATAAGGCGGCATTTAGGGTTCATGCAAAAGACATTCATTTCTATACTCGTATTATTACCTATTCTATGGAAATACTGCAGAACTATAAAATTTGGAAAAAATCCGATTGATCCGAATCATCATCATATTGAATCAACACTGTGTACGATAATATTTCACCTAATGCCATAATCCTACAAATCATAAAGGTTGTCTGGAAGATATCGCTATTAGCGATAAGACCGCCAATGTACCCTTATTTTACATGTTAGTCCTAAGTTTAATAATGTTATTGGTGTACAATAAAGAATATTCTATCTATCTATCTATCTATCCTACATCCTACTAATATTACAAATGCGAAACTATGGATGTTTGTTTATTTATCTTTTAATCACGCTAAGCTGGAAGATGGATTGGAATGAAATTTGGCATACGGATAGATCATACCCTAGATTAGCAGATAACCTACTTTTTATCCCGAAAAGATAAACAGTTGCCAAGGATTGTGCGATTATATTTTCTGTGATGAACTGAATTATACGCGGGCGAAGCTGCGGGCATAGGCTATTATTCCATAACTTTAAAACGTCAGTACGATATTAGCATTGAATTAATAAACCTATGCAGGGTTGCCAGACACGTCTAAGTGAATTATCGTACTGACGTTCAAAAATTATCGTACCAAACGAAAAGTTATCGTACAAGCAAGTATGAAATAGGTACTTAGTTTTTTCAGGGTTTTCAGATGAGTACAGTCAACCGCACGTTAGTGGTAACACTTGAATTTTGAAAACCGCTCTTTCTGCTTACGAAATAAAGGCGCTGTCAGTGTCAAACTGACATGCGGTTGACTGTACAAGTCTAATATCCATTGAATTGTACCTATGGACTTGTAATACCTACGAAATAAGCGTGTATACCTACAATATCCGGGCCACTGTTATGGCGGCCATAGCTAGGGAAGTAAAGTAAGTAATCAAAACTAAAAAGTATCGATATCGATGCTCATGTTTCTTAACAGAGATGTGTGCTGGTTAAAATCATTTTCAAGTAGTAATAAATAATGCAATTATATCAAATACTAAGTTCGGCTGTCCCTAGGACATAAAAAAATCAAGCTTCTAAGTCAAGGCAATCATAGGGCAATGTCACATTTTGATACTCGTATACTGACATAAAAAACCTATAGGGTACTTCGCGTTGACCTAGAATAATGAAATTTGACCGATATATCGAAATATCGATTATTTTTCAATATATCGAACCCCGATTGTATATTAAAAAATATCGATATATCGAAAATCTGATATTTAAAAAATATCAACAGCCCTAGTTTGTTTACTTGACAGCTCATGTACTATGGGCCACATTGCGGGGTAAGCGGGGTTGCCACGCGGAGTAGGTATTTTGATATCCCGTAAAGATGTTGCCAAGCAAAGAATATACAAATAGCATGGGATCTCTTTCACCAGACGACATAACACGTTGGTTAACAAGAGACAAAGAATAGATTCATAATTCAATAACGATTTAATAGATATTTGTATAACTAGGTGGATATAGAAGAATACGCCGTTTCCTGTGTTCAGTGTTGCCATATGCACCGTAATTACGGCAGATTTACCGTAATTTTGGCTTTGAAATTTATTTCTGCCACTTACCGTAGTCATAAATTACGGTGTATGAAAGTTACCGTAATTTTTAGAACACAACCTGGAACTCGAAATAAGCCAAAAAAATTAAAAATATTTGTAATTCTTAGTAAAAATTACAATATTTTTTAACAGAAACAATCAATGTTTCTGTGTTACTGAAGTCAGTGGGCACCTAGTAACTCGCGAAATTCAAAATATCTCGCGTTTTTTGCAAATTTTAGCTTTAATTCACTTTGTGTATTGATCGGAATATGATTTACGGCAATAATAACAATATATCTATTGAATAATGCTAGTAAAAAATATTATCCTAGCTGTATAAGCTCGAAAATCGATAATTTGATAGTAAATTAATATTACGGAGCTTGTAAAGCTAGTTTGTTTTTACTACTACTACTATTATAAATATTTTGACTATTGTCGTAAAAATATGCCGATCAATAAACAACGTAAATAAAGCTAGAACTTTTTTTACTTGCAAAAATGCAAGAAATTTTGAATTTTGAGGGAAAACGCAAGAAATTTTGAATTTTGAGGGCTACTGCGTCGCAATCACCAATGTTTCCTTCAATTAAAAGCAGAAAAGTATGAAAGGACATCATTCAAATTGGGCCTTTTCTGAAAGCCAGAAAAAAATAATACTATAAATCGTTAGAACTGGTCATTTGGAGCAATAGTTATTATGGCACCAAAGCTGTGGGGTGATTCTGTTACCTGCTACAAGGGTTCGAAAAACAGATAATTTCATATGAGAGCTTGTCATTTTGAGCAACAATAGGTCATTTTGAGCGATTGTTATTATGGCACAAAAGCTGTGGGGTCATTCTGTAAACTGTTATAAGGCTTTGAAATTTTTTCATTTTTACATAAGCTCCTCATTTAGGGCAGGACGCAAATAACGCATATACGCAAGCTCAGGGGGCTCAGGGAACCTGTGGACGACACTGGTTTCTCTGCTAACTCCACCCCGAGTGAGAGTGAGCGAGACAAATACATTCAAAAAGCTTGTGGTGATTCTCAATTCTGTTTTAAAGTTTTGAAAAATATATCTCATCGTTTTGAGCAACAATTGGTCATTTGGAGCAATTTTTATCATGGCTCAAAAGCTGTGGGTCATTCCGTAACATTTTCATGCAAGAACTTGCCATTTTGACCAATTGTTCTACAGTATGGAATCCCGAAGAATTCCCAAATTTAAGTGTCAGCGGGTGGGGCCATTACTCGCAGAACGTATGGCCGATGGGGCAGTCAAGTTCTGGAGTGGCGACCGCGTACTGGAAGGTGCAGCGTGGGTAGGCCGTAATGGTGGTGAAGGTCGCGGGAATCCGCTGGATGCGGAAGGCACAGGACCGGTCGTTGTGGCGATGCTTGGGGGAGGCCTATGTCCAGCGGTGGACGTCTTTCGGCTGAAATTATGATGATGATGGAATATGCGCACGGCATATTTTAAACACGCTGGCCGCACAGTCGTAGCGCCCGACTCCTACACGCTAGGCGTGTATCGGCCGCACTGTAGTTTCGTTTGCTACGACTATGCGACCACACACAACAGGTGCGTAGGAAGACGCATTAAAGATCAACGGGGTCAAATGTTTGCTGGCAGCCAACGTGTATGGCACAAACAACGCATAAACACAAGCTCACGTGCACAATAAGCTACCAATGGACTATATCTACCGGTTTCTCGGCTCGTTCCACCCCATTGTGAGAGTGAGCGAGACAGAGACATTAAAAAACGGTAGTTTACCTATTTCGTATTATTGACATCTATCTGTCCAAGTCCGATAGTAGAATTGGGCAGATCATGATGTGCCCATTTGTTTGTGTCTTTAAGAAACGAAGCTATTTGATGAATTAACCACCTAATACACACCATTACGTAAAATGCAAAACGTTTGACGATTTGCTCAGCCATGTGTCACGTCGTGGCTCGGGCAGGAGACTCGCAGGGTCGAAGGTTCGGTGGCTTGACACACGGTGACACACGGAAGTAGGAGGAGAACAGGAACTACAGGAACAGAACTCAGGAACGACAGGAACTAGTGGTACAGGAACTGCAGGAACTAGTGGTATGGAGTTATGGAACTCCTCTGAGGTATGGAGAGCAGAGAGGGTCGGTAGTACGGAGGGCCGGAGGAGTGGTAGGTCAACTCCGACTATAAAACAATTGAGCTGCTGCTATGCCCATGCAGCGAGCTCGGGCTGGATTCAGGATTCAGGTAGGTAGGTAGGTTGGTAGGTCGGCACAAACAATAAAAACACAACAGGAACGTTTTTGGTATACTGTATCTCACTAACTGGTAAATTGATACATTGACTATTTGTTAATAAAATAATATAATGATTATAAGACACAGTCACAGACACATGAGTGTCTTTCAGCGTACAATATAGAACTGGATAAGTAAAATAATATAAAAAAATACTGTAATGGTTGGACACGTCCATGCCCGGCCAAGGCTGCGATATAAGTCTGTTGTTTTTTGATAAGAATAGAAAATTATAGGAAAATTTAAAATTTTGAATTTGGATAGGTAAAGTTTTAATAAAGTGGCCAGGAAATCCAAATAAAGTGGTGAGCAGCGTAAAGAGTTTAGCCTCGTTACACATGTTTGGGTATATCGATCCTGTAGGGGTAGAGTATTATTTATGGTAAGTGAAACGAGCTATAGGCCAACCTGATGAGCAACCTTTCCCATAATATACCAATACATATACCAATATATACAATACAATTTAGGAGTCTCCTAACACAGGCATTAATTGTTTAAAAGGAGACTCCAAGCACTAACTTGTAAAATTATTTGTTAAGCCCAATAAATTATTTGTGTTTGTATTTGTAATACCACCTCGACTGTTGCCTAAACGGTATTGCAAGTCACGTTCGCCAAACTAAGACATGAAGATGGAAAGTGGAAATGTGATTGTAATAATGTATCCAAAGTACATAAAATCGAAGGGAATGACGGGGTCTAGTGAGCGAGTGCAGCGATCGAAACCTAACCTATCCGAGTTAGGGTGCAACAATTTTCGACTTCTCTTCGCTCACTAGCATCCTATATTCCGTCAGTTTTTCTTTATTAATACTTTGGTTACCCTACGAGATCGATATGGCTGATGCCCAAACATGGCTGGGCAAATCTTCAAACGTTTTTCATTTTAAGTTATACATGTATACATATTATCACGCCTGTTTCCTATTGCGGTAGGCAGAGACTATGAATTTCCACCTGCTGCGACCCTGACACACCTCTTTCGCTTCATCTACATTCATTAAACTCGTCATGTATGCTCGTCGGTTTAGAGTACTATTAACCTGGCATTTTTTGAGAACGTCCGCGATTTTAAGTAAATTCATGAAAAAGTCCCGTTTTATGAAATTATCGCAAACAGGTAGCCGTCCGATGAAACTAACCGATGAAACTAAACTCGCATGGATAACTAATAAAATAAATCTAAATTTACTGATATTTTTGAATGTCTCTGTTTCGCTCACTCTCACACTGAGGTGGAGCAATCGGAGAAACCGATATATAGTCCTCAGGTAGCTTATTGCGCACTTGAGCTTGCGTTTATACGTTGTTTCTGTCTTAATAACAATTGCTCTATATGACAAGCTCTTGTAGAAAATGTTACAGAATGACCCACAGCTTTTATGCCATAATAACAATTGCTCAAAATGACCAATCGTTGCTCAAAATGACGAAATCTCGTATGAAAATCTCTATTTTTTGAACCGGTATAGCAGGTCACAGAATGACCCTACAGCTTTGGTGCCATAATAACAACTGCTCAAAATGACTGATTCTAACAATTTATAACATTATTTTTTTCTGGCCGGCACTTTGAGAAAAGGCCCAAAAATGTATGAACGCTGCTGAATGTTCTCCATTGATCACCGCAAATCTGCCGTATTTCTTCAAACTGAAATACCGTATTTCTGGTAATTTTGACACGCTGTGCACCGTATTTTCGATTTATCAATCTGGCAACACTGCAAAATATTGTAAACACCGGTTGGCGGGAAAATTCGTAAAGATCATGTTGTGGATTTTGTATTATTTTCCAAAATTTGTGTTTCTTCGAGTGTTAATGTGTAATAATGGTGGATTATTAAATGTTAAGTGCTCGTTAACGTGTACAAGTGTGGATAAATGGTACAAAGTTGAAAATCATGACTTTCGTATTATCTCATCATCCCCTCGGAAACCTAGTAAAGTTTCCATCACTTTACTAGGATACAAGTATTTTAATATGTTCAATGATTACGACTGAAGGACATGTATCCATGGTCAAGAATAAAAAAAAATCAAAAAAAATTGTAATCACCAGGGTTGGCGGGAAAATTCGTAAAGATCATGTTGTCGATTTTTTATTATTTTCCAAAATTTGTGTTTCTTCGAGTGTTAATGTGTAATAATGGTGGATTATTAAATGTTAAGTGCTCGTTAACATGTACAAGTGTGGATAAAATATTGACTTGTACCTATGGACCAGTAATACCTACGTAATAAGCGTGGTATACCTACAATATCCGGGCCACCGTTATGGTGGCCATAGCTAGGGAAGTAAGTAATCAAAACTAAAAAGTATCGATATCGATGCTCGTGTTTCGTACCAGAGATGTGTGCTGATTAAAATCATTTTCAAGTAGTAATAAATAATGCAATTATGTCAAATACTAAGTACGGCTGTCCCTAGGACATAAAAATCAAGCTTCTAGGTCAAAGCAATCATACGGCTTGTCACATTTTGATACTCGCAAACTCACATAAAAAACCTATAGGGTACTTCGCATTGACCTAGAATCATGAAATTTGGTCAATATATAGAAATATCTTCTTTTTTTTTTTCAATATATCGAACTCCGATTGTATATTTAAAAATATCGATAAATCTGATATTTTAAAAATATCACAGCCCTAGTTTGTTTACTTGACAGCTCATGTACTATGGGCCACATTGCGGGGCTGTGTTGCGGGGTAAGCGGGGTTGCCACGCGGCGTAGGTATTTTGACATCCCGTAAAGATGTTGCCAAACAGAGAATATACAAATAGCATGCGATCTCTTTCACCAGACGACATAACACGTTGGTTAACAAGAGACAAAGAATAGTTTCATAATTCAATAACGATTTAATAGATATTTGTATAAACTAGGTGGATATAGAAGAATGGGCCACTTCCATAGGTTTAATTCAATGGGATAAATGGTACAAAGTTGTCAAACATGACTTTCGTATTATCTCATCATCCCCTCAGAAACCTAGTAAAGTTTCCATCACTTTACTAGGATATAAGTATAATATGTTCAATGATTACGACTGAAGGACATGTATCTTTGGTCTTGAATAAATAAAAAAATTGTAATCACCAGGTTGGCGCCGGAAAATTCGTAACGATCATGTTGTGGATTTTTTATTATTTTCCAAAATTTGTGTTTCTTCGACTATTAATGTGTAATAATGGTGAATTATTAAATGTTAAGTGCTCGATAACGTGTACAAGTGTGGATAAATGGTACAAAGTTGAAAAACATGACTTTCGTATTATCTCATCATCCCCTCGGAAACCTAGTAAAGTTTCCATCACTTTACTAGGATACAAGTATAATATGTTCAATGATTACGACTGAAGGACATGTACCCATGGTCATGAATAAATAAAAAAAAAATAAAAAAAAATGTAATCTAACACAGACCTATACATTGTACAGAGGTTTTTCATCTGAGTAATCTAATCACCAAATCACAGAGACATGTCATTTCATTTACCGCCGCCAAATCACTATATCACTATTTCATCGTCAAAAAACTAAGGCCAGTATTACAGAACGATACTCAAGCGTTGATCTCTGTTTAAATCTAGTTTAAAGTTGAGCTTTGATTTCAGAACGTTCCTCAAGCAGAGATTTGTTGATCACAGTTCAGCTGAGTTTAGTTTTGTTTTATACTGTCACCTGTTTCGGTATTTCAGCTGAGTTTTGATCTGTAATCACTCTAGTGTGGTCCAGACTACGCTTGAGTAGAGATTTCTATTATATTTCAGGTCAAATTCATGTTTTATGTTGTTGAATTAAAGTTTATAATTACCGTTCTGGAATAAGGCCGATACTCAAGTAACGATTCTATCCTTAAGTAGTGATCAGGTGATTGGAGTTTAAACTGTACTTGAGGAAGCTTCTGTAATACGGACCTAAAAACATTTCGCTAAACGTAGTGGTTATATACTCTTTGCATTTCGCAGATAGAGGTACTGAGGCACCTACACGTATTTTGTTGTTCTTGAATATAATCAGTCTGGCGCAACTCCCTAAGAAAAAAGTGAGACTTGAAAATGTATGAAACGCATACTCATTTTAATGGCGGCTATCGCTGTCTTGCTCTAACATCTATTTGACTCTATCAATTCAATTTTTTTAAGTTATGGCTCCATCGTTATTCGATGATTTTGCCAATGTCAAGGTAGGAAAAGACACAGTGATAAGTTCTTAGTTTCAAATGTTGCTTATCATAAATATACCGATGTTTGTAGAGATGGTATGCATTAAGCTTCGACTCTATCGCACGCATCCACTTGTATCTCTATGTAGTCTGTGACTTGTACAGTGACTGCCGCCATACGTAGTATCTTCTAAGTAGTCTGTGCTGCCGCCCAGGCCCAAAGAGAATATAATACTACGCTGCCGCCATTCTTGTTTGTTTTTGTTAACAAAAGTTTAATGTTTTTGTTTTATGCCGTCGTTTTTTTGCTATTATCGTGTGTTTCGTGGATTAATCACGTTAATTAGTGTTGTGAATATGTGTAACTTTGTTGAATTGCATTGTAAAAAATGGTTTATAATCTAGCCGGTCAGATAGCCAAAAGCGTATCTTCATAGCTATTCTTCCCTTAGAATGAATTTAGGTAAGCATAAATTAGCAATTGTAAGGCTATTACTGAAAAGGAATAACGTGTTTTACAGTTTTCGGTTAAAAATCTAAGTCTAGAATTTATAAAATAACCTATCAGTAGATTCAATAGTGTTTGTCATTTTTTTATCGACTATCGATATTTTTATTTTTTATAAATTTACTTACAGAAAGAAATTAACATTTTTAGTTACAAAAAAAGGTAATCATTGACTGGCTAAAATGCCTATACTCAGTATTTTTTTCTATTTTCAGTAATGTATTAATCTGTGTTTTATCATGCAAATGTGCCTGTAAACACATGAATAAATATAAATGAATGAGACCATCTACAGCTTTGCCAGAAAAGCTAATTTTTGTAATGTAAGACAAGTGGCGCCCCCATTTTATGTACTTCTATGCCAAATTGTAATTTTCTATGCTTCGTGTTGTTTTTTTTTTATAGGATGGCGAAACGAGCCAAAGGCCCGCATGATGTTAAGCGGTTACCTTTGCCCATAACAACGTGTAACGCACTGCTAATATAATAATGCAATAAATGTTTTTTTCTAGATGTAAACAATGGATTAAAGATAATGGAAAGGAGGATTTGGTGTACATACCCAATGAAAAACTACACCAATTAAAACATTTGTGGCAGTCATTTTCTAACAAAGGATTTCAAGAAAAATAGGACCCAACTAAGAAAAATGCTGTTCCATCTGTAGGACTTACTGCAGAATCGTTGGCAGATGAGCTATTCATTGTATTTCCACTACACACCGCTACAACTAAACGAACCGGTAAGATTAAATTTTAGGCCTAATTCCTAGAATGCGACTTGCACTTTTCTGGTTTCTTTAGTAAGTAACTCAAGTTTTATTATATTTAAAGGGTTGTCTTCTGTTATATCTATGACACCCACTCCACAGAATACCTAATAGTACTATCGTACCCACTCCTGGACTAGTAAATCTTGTAAGTTTTAAATTTTTTTCTGGGATACCTTCACTGAACTTATTGAATGACATTTTTTTTTAATTGCAGATCCTTCTACGTTTACTTCCGAACCGAATCACCAATAAGACGTAGAAAAATCCCAAGATGCCGTTGATAATGAATATGAATATACAATTTTGGACAATGTCGCTCTTCCAGCTATACATATTCCAGAGGAGGCACAAATTTTCCACGAAGATATTGATAACTTTTTGGAATCGTTTTACAAATAAGCAACAGTTTACGTATGCGGATACATAAGCGGCTTCAGTGCTCTTAAATAATGTAATTTGTGAACAGCGCGTCAATTGTATAAAAGTTTAAAACCCAAGTTTCTGCAGATTTTGCGAAGAGAGCGCAGCAGCTGAGAGTAGGAAAATAAAGCCCAATGTTTTGTTTTATTTTAAAATCGTAATAGCAAATCTCATTGTATATTCAGATTTAATTAAACTAGATTTTGACTATACAATGGAATGTCTTTTTTTAATCCTACTTTCGCCAACGTGAACTTTGTGTCTTTTACCAAGTTAACGTTGGTGTAAGTGGGCCTACCCTAATATATAACAAGAAAAAAAAAAATGGTGTCCAATAAGCATTTTTCTTTTTGTAGCAATTTATCGATAAAAAATTGTGCGTGAGTAGTACATCCCTATTTGGTTATTATGTTGGCAGCTCCACCTTTATGTCATGTCATTAACGTCAGTCTACTTTTTTGTTTTGTTGGTATTCATTTCGTGTACGCGTTTCATACATACGACGTTTTCCATCTTTTTCTATGGAAGTCCCGTCTCTTAAACGTAGTGATTATATACTCTTTGAATATAATCACTATTTTTCGATTTCGTGTTTCGGGTACAGAGTACTTAAAGCAAAGAGAATATATTACTACGTTTACGTGACGTGACGTTTGTAAACGTGAATTGTGGTCGTTTATTTCACTAATCTGGTGTGGTGGTTGTGGATATTGTGAGTCCGAGTTGTAGCTTCTAAGGATTTCGTTTTGGAATTGTATACAGGATTTGGGTCAGAGTGTCGCCTTAAGGGCTTTGTACTAATCTGATAAAATAGCTTTCTAGCTAATGAAGCGAAAATGGAGAATGATGCTCTATCAGTGAATAATGTTTTTCAAAAGAATGGTGATATCGAATGGCAACCACTAGCTCTCACTCTAGTTGAGTACCCGAAAGGTTAGTAAAAGTTCAATTTACGAAATCTTACTATACATCTTCAGTGAAGCGTTTCTGCTCCCCGATTCAGGACCACACGATAACCAGTTGTCGACCAATTCGGTTTGTTATTTCTTTTTCTCTCATTGCATGAATCGTGAGATGAAGCGAGATAAACTGAGATAAACTAAACTGGTTATCATGTAGTTCTGGTTCGGGGAACTGATCTGTACTATCTGTTTTCAGGAGACTGGCTTGGAAAGTTCTTCGCCCTTATAAGCCTGTCCCCATTTGGTATTGGTGCTGGATTTGTTGCTCTAATTTTGTTTCGTCGGGATCTTCATACTGTAAGTTATCATATATTATCTCTAAGAAAATATTGAATTAATAAGAATTAATAACTTCTTAGGTTTTCGCGATCACTACACATTATAATAAAACAAAGTTTAACCGGATTAAATCGCGTATATTATTTAAATTGGTTTCCCTGACGTTTCGAAAGCTTTGCAGCATTTCGTGGTCGCAGGTAGACTAAGATGACAAGCGTCTTTACAAATATTTCTAAAAAAATATTTTAATCTACCGTACAATATTATTAATTAAAATCGTTTCGATGCACGCAGTAATCACTCACAATATCATTATCTTAATAAGAATTACTGAACTTTTTGAAAACTGCAAATACTCGATTTCCCGTTAAACTTATTATACTAGCATAAAGTATAATAAGTTTATGGTATTTCCATTCCCTGAAGTAACTTCATAAATGATTGATGTTTACTTGTCAACTTTGTTTGAATTATGCATGAATTATGCTTTGAATAAGATGACACTTTGACTTAAATATACGAACTAAGTTTGATTGAGTATTCTCATAATTGGATGGCATTGATGCCTTTTGTGTAAATAATAAATAATGATAACTTATATTTTAGAATTAATGTATTTCCAATTTTTTTTAGATAACATTTTTCATTGGCACATTGGTTAATGAAGTACTGAACATAACATTGAAACACATAGTATGCGAAGCAAGACCATTGTCAAGAGGTCATTTATACAATGAATATGGGATGCCATCATCACATGCTCAATTTATTTGGTTTTTTAGCATTTATGTTCTATATTTTGTATTAATCAGGTGAGTTGATATACTTTCCATCTCATACTGTATCTGTCAAGATCAAGATATAATTGGTCTTACCACAGGCTGGAGAGGAGCCATGGTGCCCTCACCTACCGGCTAACAAAGTTACTCTCGGGGTACAGTTGCTTTGGGAAGTTTCTGTGTTGCATAGGCCGGGAGCCGACTAAAGCCAAGAGTGTTATGAACATTGTTCACGCGTTTCATACGACGTTTTTCAACACACTTGCGAAGGAAAAAATAATAAACGTAGTTTATACTTTGACAAGTAGGTATTAATTTTGTGAAAAATGCCATGCACATAGAATAGGTAATAATATTAGTATAGAAACGAATCTCTTTTCTACTTACCCCAAATGCCTCCTTATAAATACCTACTTCCCCCTTCAGCTCACAACGTCCCTCTGTCGTCCGCGCATGCTGCCAGGGATGTTAGCTGCTAAATATTTAATGCATTATCTGTTGTTTTAGTTAGAACAATTTTTTCGACTTTTCTTTACCATGAAATCTGATTTTGTATCCTAGGTTTATGTAATAAGAAGTTACATACTACTAGGGGGTAGTTATATTACTAGAGATATCGGTAATTATATCACGGCTTTACTTATCTTACTTCGATGAATACATATCTACCCAGCACACATATATTTAATTAGATAGGTAGGTACAGTAGTAATTATTTATAATTTTGCCTTACGAACAAGAAAAATGATTTAAATGAACAGGAGAATCTAGAAAATATTAAATACCTAACTATATTATGAGAAAGCAAAAAATTAATAAATATAACTTACTTTTCCTAATTGTTGGGTAAACTAAAAAAACTAAGGTCTGGAGTTGTTTTTGAGTTACTCTTACACACCCAAATACATCGAAATACTTTGGCGCTATGACCGCATCTGACGGCACGCGCGTGCAAGCGTGAGACGATGCAAGCCCCGGCTGTCCGATCCCTTTAAAGGTACGCTAGACGGTAGGCTATTATCGTGGATTTAGACGCGTCTGGGGCGCGAGTTTCGCTTCTAGTCTTCTCTTTTCTTATGCCGTGTATTTATTTGGGTGACGTAAAGCAATGCGCGCGCAGATGGTGGAAGGAAGCCGCCAAACAGCCTAACATTAAAAATATAATAAATAGTTTTTCTATTTAAAATACAAATTAATGTTAATTTTTGACAAAAATAAATAATTTGATAAAATTAAATGTTTATTTATCATCTTAATATACATGCTGAAATTGTAATGGCTTTTTTCACGAAAAGGGGTCATTGTACTCATCATTATGAACAACTTTTACTATGGGACCAAGCCTGAAACCGCGAAAAAAAAAATCTGTGGGTCCCTACATTTGTGTTCACTTAATTAAATCAATAAAATTCAGGGACCACCTGTTTTTTTTTTTCACAATTTCAGGGTTGGTCCTATAGTAAAAGTTGTTCATAATGATGAGTAGATTCACCACTTCAAATATTTCGGATTAATAATGTAGGACCTTATATTATCTTCTGTATGTGTGTTTGTCACTCCTCCTAAACGGCTAACCTAAAAGTGGTGCAGTAAGAGCCACTTTACGAGCAAGTGTGTTGAAAAAAATATTTTCTATATTAATCCCTTTACTAAAGTATAATAATAAAAATAAAAATAAATGTAAAAATAATAATAATAATTGTATTTTCAGATTACACCACATAAATAATAACAGTATAATATCAGCATTATGGAGGGTGATTATTGTAGGAGGCTGCATGTTCTTAGCATTGTTAGTAAGCATTGCAAGGGTGTATTTACACTATCATACAACATCCCAAGTTATAGTAGGAGGCATAGTTGGATTAATTTTTGCAACCTTGTGGTTTGCAGTAGTTCACAGAGTTTTCACTCCACTATTTCCACAGCTAGTGTCACTGTAAGTGTTGTATCTTATTTATAGACTTTCCCAGTCTTGAAGTCACGTGACCTGAATTGTTGAAAAATTGATATGTTAATTTTCAGGAAATTTTGTGAAATGCTAATGATAAGAGATACAACACTGATACCAAATGTATTGTGGTTCGAGTACACGACGTCGCGGCAGGAAGCGCGAACGCGCGGGCGCAAGATGGCAGCTCTGAAGCCCGCGCAATGACGGTGCGCCTGCGCGCGCGGGCCGGCCGGCGCCGCGCCGCCGCGCGCGTGACGCCTGGCGGCCGCCGCGGCGCTCGCGCTCCTCGGCGGCGTGCTGCTCACTAAGTCTGACCCTGCTCGGGCCCTCCTCCCTTAGTGACCTATGTCTACTTGTACAGTCTAACAAAGCAATTGGTATACAGGGTAGAGAGATATAAATGAAGTTTTCTCAGAATATTATGGATGTTTTCGAGTGAAATATCATTTTAATAATGGACAAAGTTAAACTGTATTTATACAAAATCCTAATTAAACCATTCTATAATAACTTCCTGAGAAATCTTCGTCTATATCTGGCGACCCTGTATACTAATTGCTTTGTTAGACTGTACCAGGTAGGAGTTGTTCTGTCGGTTTATTCCACTATGTTCACCTGGATGAACATAGTGGAATTTATGGTTTCTTTATTTCACCTCGGAATCATTGCACCTAGGTGTTATCACCTAGGTGAAGTGATTCGACATAATTGGTGTCATTTGTTCACCTTAGAACTAAATCACCCAGGTGAACAGGGGCAACTATTTTTATTATTCTTGTGGACTTTAATCACCCACATAAAACATGGCAAAACAACATTCAAAGCGAACTTAAAATATCATAACAACGACATAACATCACGCCTGTATTTCCCCGAAGAGGTAGGCAGAGGTGTATAGTACACCCATATTTCGCCAGTTATGTTGTAAGTCCCATGTAATAGGGGGCGAGCCTATTGCCATTAACCGGGCACAAATCCAGACTCCGGGCTGCTACTGAGAATTTCCTAATGAAAAAACCCAATAACACTTTGCCCGACCCGGGAATCGAACCCAGGACATCACGCTCAGCAGTCGTGCTTGCAACCACTAGACCAACGTGGCAGTCGAAAACAAAAAACGAAACTTAAAATATCACTCGTCGAATTTTGGTTTGTAAGGAGTGAATTCACCACGAGGGGGTCCGGATATAACCAATTCGCCAATCATTGTTTCAATAAATTGATACTTTGATTAAATGATATTCTATGAAATGTAAGTTCGGTGTAACTTTATTTTATGAACTGAGACAAAATCGAATCGTTTTTTCAATGAAACGTTTTTCGATTAACAAAAAGTGATGAATTGAACACACACCACTAATACACCTCTGCCTACCCTTTTATGAACTGAGACAAAATCGAATCGTTTTTTCGATGTAACGTTTTTTGATTAACAAAAAGTGATGAATTGAACACACACCACTAATACACCTCTGCGTACCCCTTCGGGGAAATACAGGGGTTCTGTTATGTTATGATAAATTGAAAATTATCCTATTTATACAATATTTTTGGTGTAGTTTTCTGCCAAATGAAATTCTGTATAAAAAGTTTCAGTAAAATGATCGCTAACCGTCTAATTTACATTAAATTGAATGAAATGATAAATTGGCTTTGATTTGAATGTTGTTTTGCCATGTTTTATGTGGGTGATTAAAGTCCACAAGAATAATAAAAATAGTTGCCCCTGTTCACCTGGGTGATTAAGGCTCGTATTACAGAAGCTTCCTCAAGTACAGTTTAAACTCCAATCACCTGATCACTACTTAAGGATAGAATCGTTACTTGAGTATCGGTCTTATTCCAGAACGGTAATTATAAACTTTAATTCAACAACAAAACACACGAATTTGACCTGAAATATAATAGAAATCTCTACTCAAGCGTAGTCTGGACCACGCTTGAGTGATTACAGATCAAATATCTGCCCAAATACCGAAACAGGTGACAATATAAAACGAAACTAAACTCAGCTGAACTGTGATCAACAAATCTCTGCTTGACGGACGGTCTAAAATCAAAGCTCAACTTGAAACTAGTTTTAAACAGAGATCAACGCTTGAGTATCCTTCTGGAATACGGGCCTTAGTTTCAAGTTGAACAAATGACACCAATTATGTCGAATCACTTCACCTAGGTGATAACACCTAGGTGCAATGATTCCGAGGTGAAATAAATAAACCATAAATTCCACATTGTTCACCCAGGTGAACATAGTGGAATAAACCGTTCTGTCATGTTGATCATGGTAAATTCTAGCTTACATAATACACTTACAAAATAATGATTTTGTAATCTTAATGATGCAATAATAATTGATTTTAGTGGTAATTATAAAATGTAGTGTTAATGTTCCTTTGAAATTGATTTGATGTATTAACTGTGCAGGTGAAAATATTATGTTAATTGAGGTAGAATTAGTAACAAGAAAGTTATATTATTATACAAGATGTTGATCTGTAACGATCATTTAATACCCAAATTTTCATTTTGAAACATAGCGATGGTTTGAGAATAAATCCCATACGACTCTGAAAATAAGTCATCGGCGGCATTGTCAAACGGTGGAAGTACCTGCATTTTTTGTGGTGGTCCCCCCATGTGTCGCACGCGACACATGGGGGGAATTTGTTTGTTTACAAATAGGTATATAAATAAATAAAAAATAGTATTGATTTTTTTATTGATTCATGTTCAGTATCAGTGGTATAGTCACCTCCTTAAATATGGCACAAATACAGATCAACATGTTGTATATGTTACGGGTGATGTTAGAAGAACGAATACAGATCAACATGTTGTATATGTTACGGGTGATGTTAGAAGAACGAATAAACCTAGTTTTATTCGGCACTATCCAAGCTCTTTGGGTAATGTCCGAATATTTTTAAATTCTAATTCTGCTTTTACCCGGATACACCTAGGTTTACCCAACGCTGATTGGGTGATGTTAGTTCAAAAAACATTTTTAATTAAACTAACATCACTCATTGACATTGATTGACAGCAAAAAGCCTTTACTTCGACACGACTCTGATACTTAGTGTCTGCGAACCTAACCCAACAGTGTTGGGGTGTACTTATTCGGAGATGAGCCTTGTCAAAATTAAGGCTTGTCGGTTGTCGGAGTCCAATATCATATCGTATCAAAATCGACTCTCGTGCTGGAAAAATCACAGATTACCTAACATTACTCAGTCATCGTTGGGTGGACCTTGGTGTACGGCATTTACCTGGATGTGTAAATACCGGATTAGTCCATATTTAATGAGATTTCAGACTTTACCCAAAGAGCTTGGATAATCCTAGGTGTACCCGGATAAAACTAGGCTTACCCATTGTCCTAGCTTTACACGTAACATATATAAATGTTACTATTGATGTGTAAAAAACCAGTATTATGAAAAAAAATCGACAATCTTCAGATTCCATTGAGAACGCATTAGCGGTATGGGAGCACAGTTAGCCGAATTGCACCTAAATTGGATGATTTTCATCAAATGTTGCATATATTTTAACACTGATCATCAAAGAAATTTGACCAGTGGCATACCACCCTTAGACAATCCGCAAACAAGTGATAGGCTTTCGAAACTATCCTGTGTAAGACATACCTAATAGTTACAAAATAGGCACCATAGTAACACATATTCTGTGAAAATTTCAATTGGTTATCTATTACCGTTACAAGATACAACCCTGTGACAGACAGACCGACGAACGGACAGTGTAGCGAGAGGAATAGGGTCCCGTTAGCACCCTTGGGTGCGGAACCCTAAACACTAAAAAAATGTAGTCATTTTTCGGATTTTACTGGTTTGCTCACATTAACGGTAACCTTAAATGATATTTATATTATTTTAATTGCTAGACCCATGCTTTATTAAATAAAACGCATGCAGACATTTTGTCAGAATATGCAACAAAAATACTCCTAGAATGAGTATTAAAGTATGAGACAAAAACTCACGGTTTTCACGGTTGTGTTATAATGTAGTTATATTTGTATGCATTTCTAAGACAGTGCTAACCGATTAGTAAACTAAGTATTCAAATGTAAATAATCATTAATCACGCATGCATTTGATATATTTATAAAAAATTACCAAAAGTTTAATTAAATTAAAGTTTAATTTACTTAAAACACGATTACAAAGATACTGGGTGTAAGGGGAACGCTTCCGAAAACGAAGATAGGTGATAGTGCTGGTGATTACTGATACGAAACCACGAAAACAAATGCGATTATTTTTTTTGATATTTTCATATATTCTTTTTTGCATTTTTCATACATAACCAGCTTTGGGCAGTTAAATAAAACTCATACATAATGAAAAATGCAAAAAAAGATGAAAAAATCTAAAAAAAGAATCGCATTTGTTTTCGTGGTTTCGTATCAGTAATCACCAGCACTATCACCTGTCTTCGTTTTCGAAAGCGTTTCCCTGACACCCTGTATACAGGGTGGAAACGTTTTTTCCAGCTTGCATATTGGTTGTATGTGTGCGCATCGTCTGTTGCTATAACAAACGATAAAACTCCACATTTGATGAATGATCTTTGAATGGTAGCAATATGTGAGTGTGTAATGTTACTGATAGATAGTATGGTAGGTACTTTATAATGTTTGTAATTGTTTTGAACTTAACTAAATAGGAATTGTGGAAAAATGATTCGAGGTGTTAACGAACGTAGATGAAGCGAAAGAGATGTCAAGATCGTAGCGGGTGGAAATCCATAGTCTCTGTCTATCCCAACGGGAAACAGGCGTTATAATAATTATATGTATGTGGAGAACAGATAAATGGTCTTAAAAAAATTCAAGACTTTCAACACCTTTATGTCTACCGTCTAATTTGTTTGCATGATGATTGAAACTGGATCAAATCAGCAGAATCGAAAATGGATTGTGTTATTACACCAATGCAAATCTACACATACATACGGTCGAGTTTCTTGATCGAGCTTCAACTAATATGCATATGCATATTAAAAGGTAGACTTCAATATTAGTAGCATTATTCCTTGATTACATTGAAAAGTATCTGCTTTGGAATTACCAATTCATTCTTTTTTCGATTTGAAATCTAAATGTTTGTGAAGTTATTCATCGTTCATTTATCATTTCAGTCTAAAGACGTCTACTGCTGGACATAGGCCTCCCCCAAGTATCGCCACAACGACCGATCCTGCGCCTTCCGCATCCAGCGGGTTCCCGCGACCTTCACCAGGTCGTCGGTCCACCTTGTGGGGGGCCTACCCACGCTGCGCCTTCCAGTACGCGGTTGCCCCTCCAGAACTTTACTGCCCCATCGGCCATCATTTCTGCGAGCAATGTGCCCCCCCCCCCCACTGCCACTTAAGCTTGGCAATTCTTCGGGCTATGTCGGTCACTTTCGTTCTCCTGTGAATCTCCTCATTTCTGATTCGATCACGCAGGGACACTCCGAGCATAGCCCTCTCCATTGACCTTTGAGTGACTGAGCCTTCTTATCAGGCCCATTGTGAGTGACCACGTTTGAAATTATTAAATATACTTAATTAAAACAATGATAAACAATAAACGTATCTACGTATCAATAATTCCGTAATCAATGATCGTAACGTATCTAAAATTCCTGTAAACAAGCTGCAAAAAAATGCAAAGATTACGCACATTTAACTTACCACACATTATCACATTTAACTTTTTAAATACTACTTCCAAGTGTTTTTTTTTGGGTATAGACTTTCTAAGAAAACATAATTTATAAAGAAATGTGGTTTTCTGCTAAAATTAGAGCTTCCAGAGAAGTTGCTAGATTTGAAGATGGATTGATGAAAAAATTATGAAAGTGTGTACAAGATGTTGATCTGTAATCGTGCCATATTTCTAGATCTGATGACAAATAATGTGCTTAGTCACCTAAAAGTATTTGAAAAATTCTACGATTATTTAATACCTAATTTTTCACTTAGAAACATAGCGAAGGTTCGAGAATAAATACCGAACGACTCGGAAAATAAGTCATCGGCGGCATTGTCAAAGGGTGGAAATACCTGCAAATTGTTTTGGTGGTGTCGCACGCATCGCTTTTGTGTCGCACGCGACACACGGGGGGAATTTGTTTGTTTACAAATACTTAGGTACTTAACAAGATATTTTTTTTTGGTATTGATTTTTTTACTGATTCGTGTTCAGTATCAGTGGTATAGTTAGTCACCTCCTTAAATATGGCACGAATACAGATCAACATGTTGTATTAAAACATATTTTACAGAAACTGGGCTTATGTTAAAGTAGGTACTGATATTTTCGGTGTTCGTTTAAGGCACTTGGTCAGCAAGGTCGCAAAGTTACGGGTATTTTGAGAGGCAATTTTTTGTCCAGTACAATGAAAAATTAAAAAAAAACATGGTAGGTAGGTGGTATGTGAATTACCAAGTCTTCAGCTACAATCGTCACGTAAAATTATTTTCATAAAATCAAATCTTATGTATAAAATAAATATTGAAAAAAGAGCTTTTATCGTCCTAAAGAACAATGGCCATTCTCTCAACATCTTGGACTAGAAAATTAGGTAGGTAATTTTTTTTTTTTTTGTTGTTATATGGTATTTAATTAATCTGGACCATGTTTAATCAAGAGGTACTGTTATGTTTTTAATTTACTTTATTGATACATAATATCTGATAGGGTTGGGTTATCTTCATTAGCACAAAATCCACAAATAATACTTTATTTAGTTCATCCATGATTAAATATGTCTGGCAACACTGCAGAGAAACTTTAATATTTTTACTTGTCAAAAATAGGGACGCTACGTAATCGATTGATTTACGGCAGAATCGATTTTTAGATAGAAAATGATGCGTTTTAAATTGGTGACATGGCTTAATGTCGTATTGTCATATCCACTCTGTATAAAGGTATATGTTTGAAGACGATTATCTGCATTCCCCCCTGCTTTAAAAACATAAATAATCAGACGATTAATTGAAAAATTACTGGAATCGTGGGTTATAATTAACTTTGATGAAGACCGGCCTAAGACAAGTGTTCGTTAACGTAAATTCTCTGCTTAAACAGCCGATTAAACGAAAAATGTACTGGAATTTTGGCTAAACTGTCGTTTAACCAGGTAATTATAGTGTGTTGCTGATTAAACGACCGATTAATTGAAAAATAAACTGGAGTCTTGGGTATTTAAAAATAATATTATTAGTTTAAAAATTATAATAATTAAAACAAAAATAAAAGGATATGGCAATCACATGTTGGAAATCAAATTTAAATCAAATTAAACGAAAAAACCACGTCAAAACTGGCTATGACCAGCGACACCAAACAACCGAAAATTGTCGAATATTCCAAATATTCAATGTTACGAACTTCATTTGTCCTATTGTCCCTCATATTGTCTTATTCATGCACGCGTCAGTGTCACAGTCGGTGTGAGTGAGTGAAGTTATGAAGCAGCGCCGTTCTTTCATGGTACATGCTTCACGTCGTCACATCTCGGTTCATTTGGTGTTTGTCCCAGTGTAGTGGTACAAAAATTATTTTTGAGGTGTTGCGACATTCTGTCGTTATGTATGGGACATTTGAGGTGCCTTTTGTTGCCTTTTTTTATGAGTGACACAACTTTAGACGGCAGTTTGACCCAGTAACTGGTTTGCGGGGCCCTGATGGTGGTCGCTCCGTGTAAAATACTGATGTTCAGCCGCATCTGGGTAGACTGGAGCCTACCCCAACATACCTAATTGGGAAAAGGCTCGGAGGATGATGACCTTAACAAAATACGCTTAAAATAAATATGTATGAAACACGGACGAGAAAAAAATATTTTCCTTCTTTTGGTATGAAAATTAATAGTGCATGTTTGCGAGCAAATAAAATTAACATAACATAACATCACGCCTGTATTTCCCCGAAGGGGTAGGCAGAGGTGTAATAGTACACCCACATTTCGCCAGTTATGTTATAGTCCCATGTAATAGGGGGCGAGCCTATTGCCATTTACCGGGCACAAATCCAGTCTCCGGGCTGCTACTGAGAATTTCCTAATAAAAAAACCCAATAACACTGCCCGACCCGGGAATCGAACCCAGGACCCCACGTTCAGAGGTCGCGCTTGCAACCACTAGACCAACAAGGCAGTTAAAAATTGTTTGTGTTTGTTTAAATAAAATTAAATATGTTAAAAATTGCTCAAAACTATATATATAATAATCCATACCATGGTATAAATCTCATTTTAGTGTTGAGATTTTAATATACTCGTAGTACAGGAGCAAGTGGTTTATGAGTGGCCTCTGGAGTGTAATATTAATTTCCCGTAAAAAATATGGACATAAATGTCATGACTAGCAAAGGCAATAGAGAGTAGTATTCATAGAATATTAGAAATTATTTGATCATAGTAACAGCCAACCAGCGGCGGTTCTAATTGGCCTCATCAGTCCCGGCCTCCGCTGGAAGATAGCATACCCAGTTAAGGACTAAGAGTACCTGAAATTGGGCAATTAAGAGACATTTCATAAAACAAATCTTAAGAGAGTGAGTGCCTAGTAAAGGAACGTAATTCAAAAATTTATCATAAATATTTGGAGCATGTTAGGTATGATATGAGATTTTTGAAAGACTTCCTAAATTTTATTTATGCGATGACAAGCTTAGTTTGTATCTGGATTTACCTAATCACGCTATACTTTATAACACTGAGTGGTGAGTGAACGGTCTAACTAACACTTGGGCCTCTGTGCCTTGAGACTAGAGCCAGGATCCCTGTGTAGAGACGCTTGTAGATGCGTGCGCTGCATCAAAAGGGTGTTTGAGGTTTGCACTAAAAAAATTGCGTTGTATAAAATATGATTACTATCGATGCACCCCCCTGCAAATATCCTGCCGGCGTCCATGCAAGCAGTAACTTCTTAGGTTTTCGCGATCACTACACATTATAATAAAACAAAGTTTAACCGGATTAAATCGCGTATATTATTTGAATTGGTTTCCCTGACGTTTCGAAAGCTTTGCAGTATTTCGTGGTCGCAGGTAGACTAAGATGACAATCGTCTTTACAGATATTTCTAAAAAAATATTTTAATCTACCGTACAATTACTTAGTTGCTCCTACATTGGTAGGTACTATGAATTACCAAAATCTGAATAATCATAGACTAGATGGTGACATGTACTGATGTATATACAAACCAGATAAATATGATAAATAGTTTTTTCTGCGTAATATTCATAATAATATGAAATCATATAATTTTTTTGCTCATGTGTCTGTAGTCAGTCATTTAGAATTAAGTACTTTGTTTAAATGTTTTACACACGCTAGTGATATTTTTAATAACTGTTTTAATAATGTAACCTTTAATTATTATTATGCAGCTATACAGTTGACTAAATAAATATCAATTCGATGAAAAAAGCCTGTCTCTTTACAGGCGGGTTGTGTCATCTTCATCTTATGCTGGCACTTCACTTGTCCAAATATTCGCGTTATTTGGCCAATACAAAATATACCATATTTCTATTTCTATAATAGTTCATTTACTATTAGCGAAACAACGTAAATATTTGAGCAAATACGTGCCAGCAATACATAGAGCATAAGGGCGCGGTCCCATTAAGAGCTTTTAACTATTAGATAGTGAGCTAATTTTACATTTTTATTTCCTTAAATACGTAGTGCTTGTTCTGGGCAAATGCATAAAAATTGGATCCTTCCGGATTAATAGGGGCAGCTGGTTTACCTCTGTTTCTGGAGTTTCTAATCAGCTCCCCGATTCAGAACATTTTCGATATTCAGCTGTTGGCCAAATCGGTTTGTTATCTCGTTTAGTCTACGATTCACGTAACGAGAGCAAAAGAGATAACAAACCGAAACGGTCGACAACTGCTTATCGAAAATGTTCTGAATCGGGGAGCAGCTCAATAGTTTATAATATAAATTTGTATACAGGATGTATAACTGACGTGGCTGAAGTGTGTGAATAAGTAGGTTTAGGTATCCTATTTCTTTTTTAAATAAAACAATATTTTAATTATAGATTTATTATATTATTATGATCATCATGATTAACGAGATATGTGGTTGGATTATTTAGTATCTTCATAACATTGTTATTTTGTATTTAAAATCGTTGATAATAGTTAATTTATTTCTCCAATTTTATTAATCTTCGTTTCTGCAAAAAGTTTGATGGAGATAAATATCTATAATGCAGATTTTTTACTATAGTTAGTGATTATGATTAGGATTAGTGATGGATTAAAATTAAAATTTAGATAAATAATATTTCTTATGCTTTACTTAATCAGGTACCTTTTGTTCAATATATCGTGTGAACTCAATTCTTCTGGGGTTGATTGATTAGTGCTTCCAATATGTTTTCTTTTCTTCTTTATTTTATTTTCGTTCTGTTCTCCGTCGGCTATTTCACTATCTGCTTCATAATCACTTGATATACCTTTTTAAATTGTTATGTTATAAACCTTTACAAATATTGTTCAAAAGAGAAAGACGAAAAAAATGTTTAGTGAATAACTTTATTGTTTGTTGATTTTACAAGAAAATGTAATATTACTTACAGTTGCTAAGTAGTCCAGAGTCTACAGAACAATATGAATTGCTGTTTTCAGTCAAACTTTCCATCCATTGCTGTAAACAACAATACAATTTATAGAATAAAACCTATTTATTTTTATTTCGTAGTAGAGAGCCTTTGTTTACCACTGCAAGATCCTATCCACTACCTATAACTACTAACCTAGTTATTGGTGTTGATTCTCTTCACAAACTAAACTTATTTTAAAAACTAACGCTCTCTTTTACTTATAATAGATACAAGAAAGGGATGGCAAAAGTTTTAGTGATGTCAAATCAGAATTTAAATCTACATCTACGCTAATATTATAAAGAGGAAAGATTTGTATTTTTGTAATGATTGATAGACCTTTGTAAAAACTCTCTTTTAAAATTATTGCGAGTATAATGTGATTATAAATTTTCGAGTTTCATCATCTCATCAACATAATAAACCCGCAAGATAGGCTTGTTTGCTTCCTCAGGGACCTTGACCTACATTCTCGCTCCCCCACCCCACTCTGGCGCACCGCTCGCGGTAGCGTCTGCCGAGCGCCTCAATTTGGCCAAAGAGAATATAACCACTACGTTTAAATTTGGCGGCGCATGTGTCCCGCGAGGTCGCGTGATCTTAAAAATAGGTGCCTAATGAAGAGTCCGTGTCGCAGATAGATGTTTATGAAGTTAAAAACAATAAAAAAAGGAACGCCAGAAACTCCTCACTATAGTTGTCACATTTCTCTCCTAACGCGATTTATGCCATGGCGCTGGAGCTAGCGTAGCGTAGCGTAGCATGGACTGGCTGGGGGCGAAAGGCACTTTGTTACTAGGCTAGGTGCAGCAAATATTGTAAATAATAAGATTAATAAGACTAGATAGGTCAATAAAAAGATGACGGATTGATTATCCGATAAAAAGGGCTAAAAATAACATAACATCACGCCTGTATTTCATTAGGCAGAGGTGTAATAGTACACCCACATTTACCGCCAGTTATGTTATAGTCCCACGTAATAGGGGGCGAGCCTATTGCCATTGACCGGGCACAAATCCAGACTCCGGGCTGCTACTGAGAATTTCCTAATGAAAAAACCCAAATAACACTTTGCCCAACCCGAGAATCGAACCCAGGACCCCACGCTCAGCAGTCGCGCTTATAACCACTAGACCAACGAGGCAGTCAGTTTTATCACGACATAACTATAAAAGTTGACGAGAAAGTAAATTCATATGTAAGTAGTAGGTACAGTCGAGTGCACGTCAGTGGTAACACTTGAATTAGAAAACCGCCCTTACTGCTTAATAAAGGCGCTGTCGGTGTCATACAGTTACCATAGTCATGCAGTCGACGTACCTAAATGATGGGAGCTGAGAAAGGGGTGGCTGGTCGTCTAGTACTACGTGTCCAGGGCGCCCAAGACGGCAAATCCGCCACTGGGTAGGTGTTATTACAAACGAAGTAAATAGAATATTAATCATGGCTATTTTAATAATTTCTTAGGTTTCGCGATCACTACACTACACATCTTAACTATTATAAAATTGTAAACGTCTGTTTGTTTGTTTGTTCCAGCATCACGCTAAAACTACTGGACCGATTTTGTTGATTTTTTTTTTGTTTGAAAGCTGATGATCTGACTTAAAAACTGGTATGGGTTTTGAGAAAGAGAGAAAAAAAATTATTCGTGGGTTGCGTACTCACCCGACAGATCGAAGCTTCTATTCATTTGCACGAGCGGATAGTAATGTACGATGGAGTGGAGTGGAGTGGAGTGGACAGGGGATGGGACTGGGGACGGGACAGGGGACGGGACTGGGGACGGGACAGTGGACGGGACAGGGGACGGAACATGGGTTGGGAAATGGGACGGGACATGAGACTGGACATGGGACAGGACAGTGGGACGGCACATGGGACTGGACATAGGATGGGACATGGGACGGGACGATAGTGAGTGATATAGTGAGATAGTGGGACAGTGGGCCGTGGGACAGTAGGACAGTGGCGGTGGGACGGTGGTACAGTGGGGCAGTGGGGTAGTGGGCAGCGGGGCAGTGGACCAGTGGGGCAGAGGGATAGCGGGCAGTGGGGTAGCGGAGTAGTGGGGCAGCGGGGCAGTAGGGGTGTGGGGCAGCGGGGCAGGCAGTGGGATAGCGGGGCAGTGGGGTAGCGGGGCAATAGGGGAGTGGGGCAGCGGGGCAGGCAGTGGGGCAGTAGGATAGTGGGGCAGCAGGGCAGTGGCGTAGCGGGGCAGCGAGGTAACTGGGCAGTGGGGCATTGGGGCAGTGGGTTACCGGGGCAGCGGGGCAGTAGGATAGTGGGTCAGCGGGGCAGTGGGGTGGCGGGGCTGTGGGGTAGCGGGGCAGTGGGATAGTGGGGCAGCGGGGCTGGCAGTGGGGCAGTGGGATAGCGGTGCAGTGGGGCAGCGGGGCAGGCAGTGGGGCAGTAGGATAGTGGGGCAGCAGGGCAGTGGCGTAGCGGGGCAGCGGGGTAACTGGGCAGTGGGGCATTGGGGCAGCGGGGCAGTGGGTTACCGGGGCAGCGGGGCAGTGGGGCAGTAGGATAGTGGGTCAGCGGGGCAGTGGGGTGGCGGGGCTGTGGGGTAGCGGGGCAGTGGGTTAGGCAGTGGGGCAGTGGGATAGTGGGGCAGCGGGGCTGGCAGTGGGGCAGTGGGATAGCGGTGCAGCGGGGTAGTGGTGTAGCGGGGCAGCGTGGCAGTGGGGCAGCGGGGCTGCGGGGCAGTGGGGTAGCGGGGCAGTGGGGCAGTGTGGCAGCGGGGCAGTGGGACAGTGGGGCCGCGGGGCAGTGGGGCAGCGGGGCAGTGGGGCAGCGGGACAGTGGACTGGACTGGAATGGACTGGACTGGACTGACGTGGGTTAGCAGAATTTAACGCGAGCGGAGCCGCGGGTAAAAGCTAGTAATAAAATAAAACAAAGTTTAACCGGATTACATCGCGTAGGTATATACGTGGGACACTCAGAAAGTTTTGCGAAACTAAAAAAAATTGTTCTATACGTACATATATTTTTATCAAATCTTTTCAAAGTACTTTCCACCAGCCTCTATACAAAGATTCATGCGCCTAAACCAGTTTTCAAAACACTTTTTCCAGTCCGCCGCAGACACCTCGTTTACAGCCTGCTCGAACGCAGCCAGCGCATCTTCCGGCGACGAAAATTGTATCCCTTTGAGCAGATTTTTTATTTTTGGGAATAAAAAGAAGTCACACGGTGCTAGATCAGGGCTGTAAGGAGGGTGACCCAGGAGTTTGACTGGCGTGCTGTCCAGGAAGTCCCTCGTTTTGAGTGCGGTGTGCGCAGGTGCATTGTCGTGGTGGAGCAGTAGCCCGCGGAGCCCTGTGTTTGGTCGCTTGTTGCTTATAACAGAGAAAACTTCTGGCAAACATTTGGTAGTATACCATTCGGCATTAATGCTTCTTTGATCCCGTAAGGGAATTGATACCAAGTGGCCAGTCAAATTAAAAAAGCTAGCGATCAAAATCTTACCCCCGCTTCTAGATCGCTTCACTTTGGTAGGCGTTGGCTCATTTTGAAACACCCAAACAGTCGACTGGCGCTTGGTTTCTGGGTCGTATTGATAAATCCAGGACTCATCACCTGTAACGATGTCGTAAACACGCCGAGACGAGCCTGCTTCAAATTTGTTAAGCATATCACGGCACCATTCCACCCGGGCCTGCTTCTGAGCATCGGTGAGGTTGTGCGGCACCCAGCGTGATACTATCCTCCTCACGCGAAGATGGCTGTGTAGAATCTCGTGAACGCTTCCCGATCCAATCTTCAATATGTGTTGAATCTCCTGATATGTAATTCGCCTATTGTCTTGGATTAAATTTTTCACTGCTAGCACGTTTTCTTCGGTAACAGCCGTCAAAGGGCGACCGCTTCTTTCGTCATCCCCCAAAGTTGGTCGACCGCGCTTGAATTCGTTATACCAACGATACACGGTTGCCTTGGAAGGGCCTTCATCCATGAATGCCATTTGAAGTCTATCGTACGATTCATCCGGTTTCAGGCGACACTTGAAATCGTATAAAATCATAGCTCTAAAATGTTCCCGGCGCAGATCCATATTTCAGTGAGACACAATACTTTGAATTAACTCGCAAAAAATGTGGAGGGAAATTTTGAAATTGGAACTTACTTATTTTTACTTATAAATAATCATATTTTCGAAAAACATTATAACTGGCCAGTCTCCCATATATAAAAACTTTTTTTCGCAATACTTTCTGAGGGGCCTGGTATATATTATTAGTTTTTCGCACATCGCCATAGTCCCAAACTAAGCATTTTACTTTTTCTGTTTTTGCTATAGACGTCAGCCAGCATTGGCGACTCGGAGCGTGTTGTTATATCTACAGCGCTATCTAGCGGGCCAAATTTAAGAGTTGTAGGTATCTTGTCAACATAACACAGGTACGTTTTGTGATTTATTCAAATAAAAGGTAACTAAAGTAGCATTGTTTGCTAAGATGATTTTTCTCTAAGGTCGATGACCTTTGAACTAAGATGTCATCACATTATATCTAATTGGTACCTACTGATATTAGTTAATTCAGAATACGGGATACGGCTAGCTGTTGTTAGTATGTACAGTCACAACACGGGAGTGTTGAGCCACTTGCTAACATTCTTATTTCGGCCGAGTTGGCAAGTCGAACGAACGAGTATAATCGACTTTGCCCAATTTGTATAACACGGCCAAGTTAAGATGATAAGCAAGTGGCTCAACTTTCGCGTGTTGTGACTGTACATAGCTCAATCAACGCAACGCACAGAATCCCTGATGCTAGCCCTCGGGCATTTCCCGAGGAAACTCGTACCACGCATCAATGTGTGCGTGACTGAGGAATTTTGCGAGCTTTCTTAGGGAGTGCACCTTCAGTGACCTGTTCTAACTACTAATTTAGTATTCTGGTAGATTGGTACCTACCTACTCAGATCATTTATGACTAGTTTTCGAATACCTAGGTCGATACCTTTTTTCCGTCGGGAAACCCTCATGGACACGCTCCGCCCGGGGACAGCAGAGCCAGTGTTGGACTCTTACCGACTAAAACCAGCACGGTGTTCCTTCAACTACGTGCCCGGGGGCGTGAGAACCCTCTGTATTCGTACAACCACCCCAGACAGGTCCCGGCCCGCCACAATCTGGTGAGCCCGTTCTTCCCGTGCGGCCTAACGTCAGCCGCACCCTCCCCGGCAGCGCATACGGAACACGTCACACACGTGTTGTCCATCCTAAGGTTGCCTGGAAGAAATCGCTGCTCGCGATAAGGCCGCCATTTGTACAATAGTTTAAATGCATATTCAATGTAATGTATTTTATGGTGTACAATAAAGCATATATAAATAAATAAATATAAACGCTGCGCGCCACCCATTGAGAACAGAAAGGAGCGGAGGTGTTGCAAGGCAAAATCTCTTTAGAAAGAAGCGTCGCCTGAATGCGGGTGAAGATTGATTTGAAATTAAGCTTTGCGGCTCCGCCCACTGTGACGTCATGACCAAATTGAAGGCGCATGACCAAATTGCCTTGCAGCACCCCCGCTCCTTCCTTTTCTTCGTGGCGCCACCTCACGGGCCCGGCCATGACGCAGCTAACACGCCAATGTCACTGCCACGCCTGTCACGCTAGCCAGGCCTGCCTCACCAGCCACGGGGGCCACGCCAGCCTCGCAAGGCACGGCAACCACGCCAGCAACACCAGCTACGCCAGGCAGCAGACTACCACGAGTCCACCACCCGCAGGGCCTATCCTCCCGTAATTTTTTATACAGGTTTTCTTCCTCATCCTCCACTGTGCCCTCTGCTAACTTCAGAGGGACACGCGGAGTCCCCATTGGCCCAGATCGAGCCCCTCCAGCGCCAGAATATTTGCCACAAGCAATAAGATCCCCCGAAGGATAATAATGTCCCTCGAAAGGATATTTATTGCCCGTACCCAGGATGCGAACGGCAGTTATGCCGGTGGCCTAACTGCCGTTCCCTCCAGACGTGTCTAGGACTAGTAGCCGTCAGGCACACGTGGAGGTTTTCTGGCCAGCACCCCACCTAGGTCCATACCTTCACTAAGGGGCAAATTCACCGAGAAGATAACAGATGTTTATGTAAAAACCAGTTATTTAACCCAAACTTTGGTGTTTACCAACGATAACCAGCTGTTATATCACAGTAATCAATCGGTTTTCCTAACCGATGTCGGGGACGTCGTTTAAGTACTAACCGGGTATTTAAACAAGACATTTTTGACGTTTGGTGGTTGAAATTGTTGAGGTTATTCATTGATATTCTGTATTTTATTGTTTTTCGTAATTTTAGAAGAGTCTATGCTGCATAAATTATTAACATTTGGATTATTACTCTCCAAGATAACAAAACAAAATAGCTTTTTACCATATTCTGGTTGAGTTAAGCGATGGCTGATGCTCGCGTCATGCTCGTGAACGGGTGCCGTCTGTCGGGACAGGTCAGCTTCTACATACTATGGAAACTCTTTTTACGTTTATTTCTAAAGGCCATATACTCACTTTTAAACTCTTGTTTATTTCTGACATTAACCTAAGTATATTATACTCACATTATTTGAATAAATTTGATGTAATAAACAATAACCCCCCCTTAATTGGGGGAGGCCTATGTCCAGTAGTGGACGTCTTTCGGCTGTAATGATGAAACAATAACCTATTTTAAAAAGAGTTTATCCATTGGGTTTCTTGCCGGTTTTTCTCCATAGGACCCACAATTTGGAACCGTGCAACTAGAGTAGAACTTTCAAAAGTGCCCGTAATTAGGTTTATTTGAAATAAAAAACATTGAAATTGAAATTCGTAAAATTTACAATCAACGACGAATAAAATAAGGGCCGTAAGTAACACGTTGCCGTTTATCGAGCGTGCATTTTTCTTTTACGAACATGAACAAAGCAGACACATAGCTTATGCTTTGTAAAAATTTATGAAAATTGTGTAAAAATAACTGTTTTCGTCGTATTGAGGTAATACGTTATTTTTAAATTTATTAATTTTATATAATTAATAAAAATAAAAATGAATGCGGCTTATAAACGATGCTCGCGTGAAACCTGCACAATGTTACCGCTACTTTTGGCTTAGCACAACTACCAGAATTTTATCATGTTTGAAGAAACGCGCCCGTGCGATACACTACGAGTGTATAAGCGGCCTAATATTCAAACATAAAAATGGTGTATTATGTATTTTATTTTTTTGGATAGGAGTCGTGAACATGAAAATTTCCGCGTCCCGGATAAACATCTGTTTTTGAACAGATTGATTTCGCAAACAGTGGTTATTTTTCAACGTCCGTGAACTTCGCCCTAAGTCGCAATGACGATATTAACGGAAAAGTGTACCTTGTCGGGTGGAATCAATCGATCAGCTTTTTTCATAAAGGTGAAATTTGCTTTTTGACCTAGGTCCACTAAATGTCTTGTAACTTCAGTTGTTGACATAGCCTTGGTCAGCATGCCTTGCAGTGTTTGTGGGTCTTTGTCAAGTAATCCCGGAAACATAATAGCCAGTGGTTTCATTTGAGGCCCATCTTCGCATTCTACCTAAAAATAGTTTGCAATTTTCACACGAGTTTGGTTTACTATTAGTTGTAATGTTGAAAACAAAACAATTTACGAGTTGTAATACTTCCTCCTCGTCAGATACATTAGTTGAAGATCTTGCGGTGTCTGTCTGAGTCGTCTGTAAAATGTCTACCCATTCGGAGTCTTTCGCTAGCAAGGGACACAAGGGTTCAGGTGGTTTTATCACAGCTTCAGGTCGCCTATTTCTTGGTGTCTGAAATTTGATTCTAATGTGATAACAACTAAAGACTACATCTTTGAATGCCGAATCTAGCGAACGTAATTTTGGGTGGGGGGTGTTACGATAGGTATCGTTCTCAGGCGGCGGTAAGGCCCGTCATAGAGGAGTGGCTGGAGAGGAGCCATGGTGACCTCACCTACCGGCCGACGAAGATACTCTCGGGGCACGGTTGCTTCGGGAAGTATCTGTGTCGCATAGGCCGGGAGCCGACACCCGAGTGTCATCTCTGCGGGAGCTGCCCAGAGGACACGGCGCGGCACACACTGGAGGAGTGCCCAGCTTGGGCCACGCAGCGCCGTGACCTCATCACTGCAGTAGGCGGCAGCGATCTCTCGCTTCCGGCCGTTGTTTAGTCGATGGTCGGGAGTGGGAGCGCTTGGGAAGCATCGTCTCCTTTTGCGAGGAGGTGGTGCTCGCTAAGGAGGCGGCGGAGAGAGTTCGAGAGGCGATTACCTCCCTTCCCTCCCGCAGAAGGCGACCTGGGCGTCTCAGGAGGGCGTATGCCGAACTCCAGCCACCCTAGGTATGGGCCTGCGGGCGGCGGACTCGGGGTGGCCCGCCGCCCTACCAGTCAAGGCCTGTGACGGTGGCGCGTCGTGTTCCGCGCGCGCCAGTCAGGAAGAGGGTGCGGCCGATGTGGGTGCCGCATGGGGTCAAGGGGCTCGCTCACCTGTTAGTGGCGAGCCGGGACCTGCAGGGGATGGTTGGGCGAGTAAAGTTTCCCACGCCCTTGGCCAAGGGTCGGTAGAGGAACACCGTGGTGGTTTTTAGTCGGTAAGAGTCCGAATCTGGCTCCGCCTTCCCCGGGCGGAGTGCGTCCATAAGGATTTTGTCCAAGAAAAAAAAAAAAAAAAGGTTAGCCTGTAAATGTAGGTATTATATTATCTTTTTTAGCCTGTACGTACCCTAGTACCTACAATTTCATAGGGGATTCCAGTAATTAGGTATGTTATAATTTTGACATGTTTATTGATAATGATTTTATACTACCTACATACGCCATCCAAACAACATCAAGGCGTGTGTAGGACCTTCACACACCTGAACTTATATTTTTAGATTATTTACAGCTTTCGTTTAGTTTTCTACAATAAACCATGTAGGTAACATCCAATTATTTTACTTATGTAATATAATTGGTAACATCAAACCATTATAACGACTGTTACCTACTGATGTTCCTGGATTTGTAGTTGCTAAAGTATTTTGTTTTGGCCTTTTGTATTTCTTATTATAATCACTGCTCATTTTGTTGATACCATATTGCTATTATTTTAAAATGCTGTTTATAAACAAGTCATTATTGTGTTGACAAGTTGACAATCACAGAGAAAATAATCACTTGTTGACAATTACCAATTGGGTATTCTTAGGTTTGTAATGAAAAAAGTTGTTTATGGAAACACATTTTATTGTCTATATGCAACACAAATAAGGTTGGTTGCAATTTGAAAATATTTTGATTAGTTTCAAAGAGCATCCTCTGTTCACCTTGAACAGGAAAACTTTCTATAGCTAAGTATGACGGCTTATATGACATTTTTAATACACCATTTGTTTATTAGATCTATGAATAATCATCATCTTCTTCATCATCAATCCTAGGTCCTGGAGGAGGGGGCACATATGGTTGGGGAGCACCTTCAGCTCCCACTAATCCCTGTTGCTGTAACAACAGCCATTGTTGCTGCTCTTGCTTGGCTTGTTCTTCTCGTGCCTAAAATAGAATAGGTAGGTATAAATACTTTAATACCATATGACAAAATTAGAAACAACATAATTCAAATTGTTTTTATTTGAAATAGACCTTTTTACAGGCACATTCGAAAGGTTGATTCATCAAAGAACTGCTAATGAGACACAATCGATTTTCTGTATTGCGCAAAGAAATTGAACTAAGGCTGGCGGCGGTTTTATGTAACTACAATACACGGTGAATTTTCGTTGGTTTTGGTAACGAAAAAGGGTCATTGTACTCATCATTATGAACAACTTTTACTACGGGACCAACCTGGAAAACAGGGTCATTGTATTCATCATTATGAACAACTTTTAATATGGGACCAAACCTGAAATCACGAAAAAAAATCAGCTGTTCCCTATATTTTGTCGATTTAGGGATTAGCTGCTATTTTTTCGCGATTTCAGGCTTGGTCCCATAGTAAAAGTTGTTCATAATGATGAGTACAATGACCCCTTTTCGTTTCCAAAACCAACGAAAATTCACCATGTATAAATAGCAGTGATCGGAATCAGGGTTGAAAAAATCATATTTTTTTGTTTATGACAGTTTTTTTAAATCATGATTTATTTGTTTTTTTTTTTTTTTAATTTTTATTTGACTTTGAAAGTAACTTTATTTTTATTATTTACATTCTAATATCTGATAGTTGATAATATTCCAAATATTGTCTAAAAATCCCTGGTTCCAGATAAAAAACTAAAGAAGTAAAAAAAAAATGTTTTCTTTAAAACTAGTAATTATTTTTTAATGATTTTCATAAATGTTATTCTACTGATATATAATCTTTCATATTTTTGACAAAAAATTGTTATTGCAAAGGACATTGCCCACGGATGGGCCCATTTTTGGCACCATGTGAAAACAATATGTTATTCAAAAATTATGTCTTATTTTTTCATGTTTATTTGTTCTTTATCAATATTTCTTTCACCCTAGCATTAAAAAACATGATAAATATGTATTAAACTGAATCGTAAGTATATCCTCCATTCAAACCGAACGTAAATGTTGCCAGATATCAGACTATTTCAACAGATAATCAGAATCGATTCTAAATATCAATACTTCTATAAATTCACTTTTACTGTGTTTCAGATGCTATTATACTAGACTTATCTTGATTGATTGATTTCTTATTTTTTCTTTCCACAATTTATATCTCTACATTTCGGTTCGCATGCGTAAATCCGTTAAAAATAATGAAAAATAACTCATATGACGTCAAATCAAAAGAAATTGCAAAACATATTTTTGAAACCTTTTTTGTACAGAAAAATAAGATGATTCTTTGCTTTAATTTAAACCTATGCATTTATTGTAAATATTGTTATAATCATTTTAAATGAACTGAAATAATTCTTACAAAATCGATATTAATGAATACACCCAAAAACTTAAAAAGATTATCCAATGTTATTTAAAAAATACGTACAAAATCGATTTTGAATATCGATTAACAAAATAATTATATCTTGCGACACCATACATGTCCTTATGGGTGGGTGTGTTCAGTTATATCGCCCAACGATGCACGGAGCGTTCTTATCAATCAGTTATGGAGTTGGAAAAAATTAGATTTCTCTTAAACCAGTGAAAAAATTAAAATCGTTTGCAGAATAATAAAAGATAATTCTTGGTCTACAAAATAAGACTAAAACCGCCGTGACATAGCATTTTTTTTTGAGGGCCTAAAGCTCCTAAGAGAATGGGCAATGTCCTTTGGAGGAGAGAATTAGGCAAATGATTGTACAATCTAGAAGATTCATGCAAAACACACTATTATTCAAGAGAGTGGTTTTGTTCGGCATGAAACTTATTTTCAAATGATGTCTTTTTCTTTTTAGTTTATTAAATATACCAATGTTACTCTTAACAAACTTTACAATTTCCAGTATATAAATACATGGCAAAGACAAAATGTTTAACTGTGGAAATACAAGTCTACAACTATCTGTCTGTTTCATTCTGAATATAGCCCTCACGCATCTTTTTTGGGCCTTGAATACGGTTTCCATTTCCACGGAGTTACCCCAGAACATAACACCATACATTAAATGGGGGGTAACATTTCCATGATACGCAGTTAGAACTGCCGATGTATTGACCGTTTTTGACAGCATATAAAGGGCATATAAGCATTGATTAAGTTTTGAACACAATGATTCCGTATGCGATTTCCAGTTAAGATTGGAATCAATTAAATATTTAAACCCAAAAACCTTGCCGTATCTACTTCTTTTTTTCCTTTTAACAAGTTGTCCAAATTCTGGAGAAAATGGTAATCTGTTGGAGCAAGGTCCGAGGAGTACGGTGGATGTTGCAGACATTCCAATTGTATCTCATCTAACTTAGTGGTTGTTTGTTGTGCAGTGTGTGGTCTTGCGTTGTCGTGAAGCAGCAGTGGCCTAGAGCGATTGACCAATCTCGGTTGTTTAGCAGCTAGTTCTTCCTTCATGGTTTGCAGTTGCTGACAATAGATATCTGCCGTAATCGTTTGGCCAGATTTTAGAAAGCTGTAGTGAATGACACCGGCGCTAGTCCACCAAACACTCACAAGTAACTTTTTCTGAGTCAATTTTCGTTTAGGGCAGGATTTGGCTGGGTCTCCAAGGTTCAGCCATTGTGACAAGCGCTTCCGATTATCGTACAGTATCCACTTTTCATCACAAGTAATGATTCGATTTAAAATCCCTTCATTATTGTGTCGGTTGAGCAAAGTAACACAGCAGTCGACACGTGTTTGCAAGTTCGATTCACTCAATTCATGAGGTACCCATCGTTCAAGTTATTTTACTTTCCTGATTTGCTTCAAGTGGATTAATACAGTTTTATCACTTACCCCGAAGCCTGCAGCTATCTCTGAAGTGCTTTGTGATAGATCCGCTTCCACAATAGCCTTTAATTCTTCATTTTCCACTTTGATCTCCGGCCATCCACAGGGTTGGTTCTGAAGGTCGAAATTTCCAGAACAAAAATGTTGAGACCAAAAACGTACCGTGCTTTCTTTTGCGACACCAGCGCCGTACACATAATTAATCCTTCGAGCTGTGCCTGTGCGGTGCCACGGTAGAACAAACTCGTACTCATAAATATACCGATATTTCATGTTTTCCATTGTGCGGTAATAAGAGAGGCCAAAGAAAAAAATTATGAGGAAAAGACAAATGAATGACTGTGTTCAAAACTCAAATGTACCAGCTAAATGAATTTATAAATTTGAATTTGGAATTCTTAACGAAAGAGGAGATATTTCAGATCAAAGTGGTCAGTACGACAAAACACTAATTTCATATGTAAGGACTCAGCAATAGTACTGCTCCTACATAATAAAAAAAAATGTGCACCTTAGCAAAAAGTTCTTGCTGCTGTCTTAACAGTTCTTCTTCAGGTATACCAAGATTTTCAAGTCTCGTGCTTTGTCTTCTTCTCTTAGCAGCAACAGCCTTACAATCTTTCAAAACAGCCTCTGCTTCCAGAGTATAATCGCAAAAGCCTAATCTGTCCAACGCTGTAAGAATATTTTGGTGGTTACAGTAGTAATTGCTCAGATTAAAGTTAAATTTTTCAATTCAATTAATTTTTTTTAAGTTATGGCTCCATCGTTATTCGATGATTTTGCCAATGTCAAGGTAGGAAAAGACACAGTGATAAGTTATTAGTTTCAAATGTTGCTTATCATAAATTGACCGATGTTTTTCACAACAAAATTCTAGAATTACAAGAGTAATTTTGACAGATTACCAGACCTGTGAGTACATGTTCAGCATTGATTGTCTTCTTGTTACTCTGATTGCATACTTCGTTGGCCTCTGAACTTAATAAATGTATGAATTCTGTGCAGCAGTTTAGAATAAGTTCCCGCGACTCGAAAGCTACACGCACGGAAGGCACCAATTCCTTTATCATTTTATTTATACTTGCTCTAGGCAGAGTGAGTTCATCTTCCTCTGAAGGTGGTGGACACAATTCTCTTTCTGGGCTTCCCATTTTAGCTTCTGGTTAATTAGAAAACAGTCTTAAATTATGTTACTATTTCGAAAAAAATGCTTGGCTACCACAAACTACTAAGAGAACAACGCTACGTCCAGAGCTGCCAGCGATGCGTAGCATCTCTACTTTGCTCTACTTGGTCTGTGTGCCAGTGTCAAGCACAGACCAAGTAGAGATGCTACGCATGTGTCAAGCCAGTGTGTTGCCAACTCCACATGCATCACAGAGTACTTTTTAGGGTTCCGTACCCAAAGGGTGCAAACGGGACCCTATTACTCTCGCTACGCTGTCCGTCCGTCCGTCTGTCTGCCACAGGGCTGTATATTTGTAACGGTAATAGATAACCCAGTTGAAATTTTCACAGAATATGTTACTATTTCGTCTATCACGGCAAATACTAAAAATAAAAAATAAATTAAATCCAAAGGGGGTCCCCATACAAGAAACCCCGAAAAACATGCATTTTTTTCAACGTTTTTGTTCCTGTTCTATCTTAAAAACGGTAATACATACCGGCATCAAACTTGGTCCGATTATAGTGCATACTATGTAGTTTAGCAACAAATACTAAAAATAGGACAATCATAGACATATGTGGTGGTACCTACGTAAGAAAGAGATGCAAAAATTCACATTTCGCGTACGTTCGTTGATGTCTTTTGATAAACTCTCGTAAATTTAATCAGTTTCTATGGTGTATCAGGATGATGGGTGGTACGGAACCCTTACTGCGCGAGTCCGACTCGCACTTGGCCGGTTTTTAACATACCGGCTGGCCGGTACTGATGAAATGCATATCATAAAGGTATTTTACGTCAGTATAGAAATGTCTTTGATGCATATTGTACAATACTTTTCGACACATATCACACTTTTTTATTGTATTTTTACTTGTATGTCCTGTGTCTTGTTTTTGTACTAAATAAACGTTTTATCTATCTATCTATCTATCTATCTCATATATTCTCTTTGTCCAAATGTTCAAATTATCGCATTTTTGCGTCGAAATTTTCATTTTTCGACGAAATTATCGTACAGTCTGTAATAAACAGTCAGGAAAAAAAAAATTGACCACTTCTGAAATGTCGTTTGACTGTTTGACGATACTTTAGCTAAACGCTTATTACACTACGCGGTAGTCAGTCTGACTAACAGACTTGCAGACTGAGAACGTGTAGTGTAATAACACTTAGGCCCGTATTCCAGAAGGATACTCAAGCGTTGATCTCTGTTTAAAACTAGTTTTAAGTTGAGCTTTGATTTTAGAACGTCCCTCAAGCAGAGATTTGTTGATCACAGTTCAGCTGAGTTTAGTTTCGTTTTATATTGTCACCTGTTTCGGTATTTGGGCAGATATTTGATCTGTAATCACTCAAGCGTGGTCCAGACTACGCTTGAGTAGAGATTTCTATTATATTTCAGGTCAAATTCGTGTGTTTTGTTGTTGAATTAAAGTTTATAATTACCGTTCTGGAATAAGACCGATACTCAAGTAACGATTCTATCCTTAAGTAGTGATCAGGTGATTGGAGTTTAAACTGTACTTGAGGAAGCTTCTGTAATACGAGCCTTAGTCTCGCCGAGACTGAATCAAGTCCGACCGAACGGGCGCGGCGAGACTTACTGACTTGCAGACTGAATATCGCATGGTGTAATAAGAGATAGTCTGCTAGACAGCTCAGTCGGCGCGCGGCAAGTAATCGTAGTGGTTATATACTCTTTGGCGGCAAGCGCAGCGAACAGACGTCGTAAGTAGTGTGTGTGTGTAGTGCGGTATGCTCGCTATTACATCATCATCATCCTCCTGCCCTTATCCCAATTTATTTGGGGTCGGCGCAGCATGTTTTTTTCTTCTATACATCTCTATCAGCCGTCATCTCCGTGTTCACTTTCTTTCTATTCATATCATCTTTCACACAATCCATCCATATTTTCTTCGGTCTGCCTCTTTTCTTATAACCATCAACATTCATACTTAAAACTTTCCTCGTAACATGCTCCTCTCATTCCACCTCATCACATGTCCATACCATGCTATTACAATGGTATGCAATATAGAAAATAATGTACTTCTAAACGTGATCGACTTATATCGTGACTTACTTATTTAAAGCAGAAAAACCATCAAGATTTTAACAGATTGATGACTTCTGTACCATTCATAAATGTATGTCTTAAAATATTTCGGATTAATAACGTAGGACCTTATAAATATTACACCCTTATTTTTTATATAGCAAAAAACTTCAAGACCACATAAAAAACTTCGGTTAGAAGGCTTCTGAGTACTTCTAGAAATTTATAAGTACTTATAGATTTTTTGGTGCTTAAATATCGCGTAACATAAGTTCCGTGCCAAGCGTCAACGCCTTGAGAATGAGTTAGCGTGCGATAGTTAGTCTGGTGTAATAGCGAGCTGTCAAAATAAGATTCCAAGACAGTCTTAACCAAGGAACATAATACTAGGGTCTTAACACCGCGCGCTGAATGCCGCGTAATGTAATAAGCCTTTTATTAATCTGAGTTGTATTGTAGCGCTTGTAGATTCCATAATCAAAGATTGCTTGCATAAGAAGAAGAAAAAAATACATTTGTCTCTTTTGTACAGTACGTACAAATAATTTACGGTTACTCCCACAAATAAAATTGTGATATAACACGGTTGGTAGTTTGGGGAAAGGAAAATACACAGATAGTGTACTATACTTTGTATAAAAACTTGTTAACAAAAAAAAACCGACTTCAAAAACCTTAACTAAAAAGTAAAAAATAATCCTTGTATGTATTTCAAAATCTTTTCATAAACCAAAATTTTGAAGGCGGCGCGTGATTGACCCTTTGCGTGATAATGTACAGTCGAGCGCATTATCTTTAGTAATAAACAGTATAAGTGAACGTACATGAAAATCACACGCCGCCTTCAAAATTTTGGTTTATGAAAAGATTTTGAAATACATACAAGGATTAGTTTTTACTTTTTAACCGACTTCAAAAAAAGGAGGAGGTTATGTATTCCGCGGGTTTTTAGTTAAGGTTTTTGAAGTCGTTTTTTTTTTTGTTAAAAAGTTTTTATTTCATACTTTTTAGTTGTTGTTGTTGTTGTTGTTTCAATCATTGTCGTAAAAAAAAAACACGCAAATCGGCCAAGAATTCTCAGAAAAAACGAACCAATGAGTAGATCATCTAGATAGGCGAAGCTAAAATAAACTGATTTATTGAAGCTGGTTAAAAAACTACTCAACCTAATTCGATAAAATTTATATGGGACCACCGCGCGGGCTTCCTCTACCAAATAAAAAAACAACCACGTAAATCGGCCTATAAATCTCGGAGTAATCGGTGTACATATATGAAAAAAAAAAAAAACAAAAAAAAAACCCTCGGAATACATAACCTCCTCCTTTTTTTAAGTCGGTTAAAAAATATAGCTTGATCTCTGTGACACCATTGACTTAGATACAACTCACTGTGTGACACATATCAAATACGTACATTTTCAACGTATTTTGACATTATTTGTACGTATTTGACATCTGTCACAGGGATATTTTACAAAGTATAGTTCATATACGGTCAAAATTAATATCCTATCTATCCACGATTTACCCTACCTGTTTGATGGATTGGACAATCAAAGGTATGGGAGCTGCGTCCCTTATTTCATTAAGCTACACCTACCTTATACGTTTCGTACGTACTAAATAAATAAAATTGAAACGTTGTTTTTTGTTTTATTTATGAATATCTTATAAGATTACATAAAACATTTGATTTAGAATACAATTTCAACAGAAATTAGGTGTTTTATTTGAATAATTTTCCCAACTTCTTTTAATAGGAGAAGGTTCTCAATTCGACGCGTATATTTGTTTTTTTTTTATGTATGACCACGCATAACTATTTACAAAGTAGTCCGATTTTGATGATTCTTTTTTTAATGGATAGGGTATATCTCGAAGTTGGTCCCATTTAAATTTGAAAATCAAAATCCACCCCTAAGGGTAGGAAAACGGGACGAGTGCTTGTTCACCCACCAAATTCTTACCTGTTAACCGATTCTGTTAAATAAAAATAAATAAAAATAAAATAAAATAGTTTATTTACTGCGTTACATAAGGCACAAAACATTACATTAAAATTAACAATTTAAAGCAGGTAGCAATAAGTAACTAGTCGTTAGCTTTGTTGAGAATTTAGCAGTGGTTCCCAAACTAGGCAAGCCTGTATCTTGGGAGCCGAGTAGCAGCATTTCTAGACTAGTTGTTGGTTAAAATAAAGAAAAAAATACATATCAAAAGACAAAAATCTAAATAAAATATAAACTTCAAGTGAGAAACTAATGAATCAGTATATAAAGCAATTAAATTCTCATTTTAAGAGAATATTTTTAATTTACTAAGTAGTTTAGTTTACTAAGTATTTAGTTAACATTCTAAGTAGCTATACTAATATTAAAAATGAGATCATAATAAAAGAAAAGAAAATGGGTTAATTATTACAATATACATTGTTTGATATTAGGGCTGTACGTGCGTAGCGTAATTATGTGTAAAATTTTTGGAAAGTGTGAGTATAAGATGCATGGGTGTGTAATTGTGTGTAGGTATATCTGCTTGTATTATGTATGAAAGTGTTAATGTTTGATTATGTTTTCTGTCTCATTATGTGTTAACTTGAGTAGCCATTTTGTGACCGTTTTCTTTACTGAAGAAGTCCTTTCATTTTTAATATCACAGTGGCTGCTGGCTATGTTGTACACAGCTGGATGCAGGTATGCTGGGCTACGTCTAGACAAAAGGGAAGTGGCTTGAGGAAGAGGTATTTTAAAAATGCGTTTAGATGAGATAGCTTGATAGTCTGGTCTACTTCTTAGATATTTGTGAGTGTTTAACGTTGCAGTGAGAATGAAAAGTTGACGCACTCTGAGTACTGTGAATTCTTTGTAAAGTGTGTCTGTCGGGTAGAAAAATGGCTTTTTCAGCATAACTTTGATGACTGCTCGCTGCGTTCTTTCGAGTTCCAATAAAACTGTTTTTCCGGCTCCACCCCACACAGAAATTCCATACTGGATTACAGATTGACAAATAGCGTAATAAACCGTACGAAGAATTGCCTTTGGTGTGCAGTCACGAAGTTTTTTCATAATAAATATTAGCTTCCTGACCCGGGCGGAGAGCATATGTATGTGTTCTTTAAAAGACATATTTTGGTCGATCACTATTCCTAGGTATCTGATAGAGGGGGTATGTTCTATTATGGTGCATGAACATTTACTTGATGAAGGATCTTTAGTTGATGTGCAGGTGTGAAATTTGAGCGTTTTGTGCGGAGGAGGGCTGGATTTTTGAGATTTGAAGAAAGGGATACTTTTAGTTTTTTTGACATTCAGTGTTAAAAGGTTATTGCTAAGGGCTTTGGAGACTTTCGTTAATCCTTCCTCAGCGTATCTATACACTTCATCCCATGTTTTGGCGTGAAATAGTATAGCTGTGTCATCTGCATATGATATTATTTTCAAAAACACTGTTGAAACTTAAAATTAACCGACGAAAAGAGAAACTAAAAAAAAAAAAAAAAACCCGCCGAATACATAAGCTCCTCCTTTTTTGAAGTCGGTTAAAAATATTCTCCTAACTAAACTAATGTAAATAACTTATAATGAGTCGGTCGGCGCCAATCAAACAATCAACGAAGATCATTAAATTACTTTCCCAGGCGGGTGATGCCATGATATGGCTAGATCCAAGGCGGGTGATGCCATACTATAATCAAAGCTAGATCCAAGGCGGGTGATGCTTATTCTGTAATCAAAGCTAGATCCTACGCGGGTGATTTCAAATTGTTTCACTAGATCCAAGGCAGGTGACGCTTATGCAAATCAAATGGTAACAGCGCAGAGAGCGCGCTGGATCAGAATGGCCGTGTGGGCGCGGATGAATTTGAAATTTAATTAATTTAGATATATGCTTTTTATTTGATTATAAAATGTATTTTAAACGATGTATTTATTATTTTCATTTAAATTTGGTATTAAATGAGAATTATTGTTTATATTTAAAAGCGTGTAACTGACCATAAGATAATGTTATTTTTATCATTTTAAATTTGTTCAAAGTTCGTAATTTATTTCATTTACCTAATTAAGATTTTTGATTTGCCATGAAATGTTTAATTTAATTAACAAGACATTAAATAGATCTAAACAGTATCTCAAAACAAAAAAAAATTAGTAAAACCAAAATAACATCAAATACAACGTGAAATTTTCAACGATAAACAATAACTTTCCGAAAATGCGTTCTCCGCTCGACCACTTGCATCTCGCACGCACTTTGCTTGTTTGTTTGGCGCCGACTCATAATAAGTTATTTACATTAGTTTAGTTAGGAGAATAGTTATTAAGACTAAAAGCTTCATTTTATTTTTCGCTTTTCAGTTTCTGTTTTCGTTGGTTAAATTTGATAATAAGTAGAATTTTAGTACAATTCTGCATGTATTTTAGTATCAACCACATTATTTTATAGTGGATTACCTTTTAAAAAAAAAAGTTCTCACTGGTCTGGTGACATCTCAGCGTTGCCAGACGTGCGATAATTATCGTAAATTTACGATAATTTCAAGTCGTTTGCGATAAAAAATAATAGCAAGGTATCGCACGATAGTTTTACTAATTCATACGATAATTTAAGTAGCACTGCGATAATTTTGAGGCAGAGTGACAACAACCAAAATTAACAATAAGCTAAGGCATAAATTCTTGTCTCTTTCACTCACTATGTGTGACGACAGAAGAAGATGCACAAAAAAGCCGAAAAAAACTACTAACTATTTTTTTGCTTTCAACTGCATACCTGCGTCCCCGTACGTGTTCTTATAACAATCATCCGATTGCAACGACAATCTTGGTGAGTTGTTGTGCGAGAGCCCGCGAAGGTTTTTGTAAAACAAAAACTTTTTAACAAAACAAATATTTTAAAGTAAGTTAATGATCTTCATTGATTGTTTGTTTGGCGCCGACTCATAATTAGTTATTTACATTAGTTTAGTTAGGAAAAGACTAAAAGCTTCATTTAATTTTTCGCTTTTCAGTTTCTGTTTTCGTCGTTAAATTTTTTGTTAAAAAGTTTTATTTTGAATTTTTTTGCGGCTAAAATCTAACTCCAGCTCTCCATTATGTTGTAGTGTCTAGAACTACATTTATGAATGCCAAGTTTCAACAAAATCAGTTAACAGGTAAGAATTCAGTGGGTGAACAAGCACTCATCCCCTGTTTCCCTACCCTTATGGATGGGTGGATTTTGATTTTGAAATTTAAATGGGACCAATTTCGAGATATACCCTATCCATTAAAACAAAATCATCAAAATCGGACTGCTCTGTAAAAAGTTATGGGTGGACATACATAAAAAAAAAAGGTACGCATTGAATTGACAACCTCCTCCTTTTTTTTCGTCGGTAAAAAAATAGCTTTGCAATTTGCAACGCACAGCTGGTGTTAAAAAGAGCACACTAATCATTAGAAGCTTTGGACCTAAACCTTAAAATATCAATATGATTACAATTTTGTATAAGAAAGCGTATGCGATAATTATACGATATTTTTTTCCTAGATCTGCGATAGTTTCAACCTTGCCATCTGGCAACACTGTGACATCTGTCAATCTGTCAGAAAAATTATTCGCGAACGTAGTGATGAATGAACGTGCAATTGTCGGTATTTAGAAAAATACGTGAACAACTTTAATAGAATATTACATTGTGGAAAATTGGCAAACATGGTTTTTTATTTTACGAGTAATGTAGTAGCTCCACCTGTCACTCTTTTTATGGGAGCCGATAAACATGAAAGTAAGTGAACTAGACTTAACATTTTCTTCTCAAGGTAGGACTTCGGATTAATTGACGTCTAATTAAGGGGGGTGGGATAGAACCCCCCTGTGAAGGAAAAGTTGCTGAAAACTCGGAAGGGGATTTTTTTTGTATTCTACCCTAACTTTTGAATTTTCTGTCGGAAATATCGATTTCAGGGGGAAAGAGGTAAGGGGGAAAACGAAACCCCCTTTCTGAGTTATGACTACCCTTTACGAGATTTTTTCCCAAGTTTTTGAGGTTCAAAAAAGGATTTTCAAGGTGAGAAAATAAAAGCAAATTATTGTAACCTAACCTCAAAACACTAAAGTTGCTTAAAAGGGGTAGTCAGAGCCCCACTCCGCGGGGCTCGAAGGTTTAAAAAAAAAACTATGAGGGGATCACTAGCCATACCCTTCGAACCTAACCTATCCAAGTCTGCATGCCCCAAGTCCCGAGCTCGCTCTTACATCCTAAATTCTCCTAGTAACAGTAGTACCATTGCCTTTTGTACACACATGCAATCAGTGGGGGTACACTAACTTTCTATGCAACTCGAGGAGAAACAGAATGAATGAAAACGAATGACAGCCTTAACCTTCTAACCTAAATCTATCAGAGTTGTAACCACCCATGAAGGGTTTCAATAATTTGTGGACTCTGTGGTAGAAATTGACAAAATATTGGAAATAATCTGAAATTGTTGGCTAATTTTGTTTTGATTTTTTCGAGATTTCGACAACTTGAGTTTTACATAAAGTCTTATGGCCAAAATTAATATCCCAATCTATCTACGATTTTCCCTACTAGAGATAGGAATTTGACATAAGCTCCATACAAAATATGTCAAATTTCTATCTCTAGTAGGGTAAATCGTAGATAGATTGGATATTAATTTTGACCGTTAATCTTAGTCTTAACCTTTCTGTAAAAAAAAAATGAACTTCCAACTCAACGTCAATTCATCCAAAGCTAAGCCCTAGTACTTTAACCTTATCTAATTTGCAGATGAAGACTTGATAAAGTGGGGATGGCCTGAAGATGTGTGGTTCCATGTAGATAAAGTGTCATCAGCTCACGTATATCTTCGTTTAGCTCCAGTAAGGACAAAGTTCAGCAACTCTTTGGCAATTCCTTGTGTTTCCAGCTTTATTCAATCCAAATTTACCTTTCAGGGTCAAACCATTGATGACATACCAAATTCTGTTTTGGATGATGCATGTCAGTTAGTCAAAGCAAATTCTATAATGGGTAATAAAATGAATGATATTGATATTGTCTACACCATGTGGTCAAATCTGAAGAAAACAGCTGGAATGGAGGTAATTTTGATCAAAGACCATAACTGTTAAGTGTAACTTTTGCCAATTATTAGCATTATAAAATCTGATATGTGCCTTCAAACTCACAGAAGGTTGTTTTTAAATTCCATATTGCACATATCAGATTTTTGGAATGCACATGTCAGAATTGGTTTTGCCATTGCATGTCAAAGACTGAGTGAGTCACCAAAGTTCACCAAACCAAATTTGAAATGTGAACCGAAATATCAAAAAAAAATGTGGACAATGATGGAGCAAAATGTTTTTTGTTTTATCACAACATTAGGCTATTTTACTATTTATTTACTGAAGAAACCAGTTTTGTCTCTCCTCAAATCTTGCTCGAAAATACATTGAGCTTTTGGCAGGTACCGACAATATGTACATTGTTTGGCGGAACAATGTTTGCAAAAGGTGTATCTAGTTTGTAGTAGAACATAATATGCCTACAGTATAATATTTGTATATGGGACTATAACATAACTGGCGAAATGTGGGTGTGCTACACACCACTGCCTACCCCTTCGGGGAAATACAGATGTGATGTTATGTTATGTTATAATATTTAATATTGATTATGTTTTTTTCAGGCTGGACAGGTAGCATTTCATAAAGACAAAGATGTTAGAAAAGTGAGAGTAGCCAAAAGATGTAATGATATTGTTAACAGACTAAATAAAACTAAAAAAGAATCATTCCCAGACTTAAGAATAGAAAGGGAAACAAGAGACAGGTTAGAGAGAGAAGACAAGAAAAAACTCCTAAGAGACAAGAAAGAAAAAGAAAAAGAAGAAGAAAAGAAAAAGAAGGACGAGTCTGAATTGAGAAGTTATTCTACTTTAATGAAAACAGAGAACATGTCTACCAATTATGATGGAAATGATTCTGATGACTTTATGTAACAAAAAATAAAAGATTGCTACTATTAATTTCTATTTTTTTTACTTCAACTTGACGAGTTACATTTAAGAAAATTGATTTGCACAGCATGAAATGATAACCGTAATAAAGAGCACCTGAGACGGTCAAACAATTTGACACAAAACTTTGTGTTTAATGCCGGTTTGAAGACTCGTCAAAATTGGATAGTGTCAATCAGCTCGGTGCAGGGTTTAGTGACCTGATCTGATTGCAAAATACACAGAAAGAAAAGAAGCGAAAAAATTGGTTCAAAGTATGGTAGAAATCAAGACATTGTTTTACACATGAACATATTTTACAAGGAATGCTACACATTACGAAAACCAGTGCAAAACTATGCTGTGTTTGGGTTGGTTGGTTGGTTTGGTTTGCACAGTGTGGGTCAACACAATCAAACTACGCGTCAAACGACAAAAACATGAAATTTCATCAAACAAGCTTCAAACACCCGTAAATGACAAACCCATCGACCATAGTATAGTATAGTATAACGGGCTGGTTTCCGCAACTCCACGATCAAGCGTGTATTTTGCGTACGGGTGGGAACTTACTCGATCCACCCTAACTCCTCGAAAAAGGCCAGCAACGCCTTGGTGTTGCTGGTGATCTCTCTGAGGGTACCTGGGTTACCGAAGTACTTGGCCCTGTATGTGGCGACCTCAGGGCAGTCTAGAAGCACATGGGCTGCTGTCTCGTCTTCCACCATGCAGGCTCTGCACAGTGGGCTGTCCGTGACACCTATGACAAAAAGATGTTTGTTAAAGGACCCGTGGCCAGTAATAGCAGCTGTGACTGTACGCAGCTGTTGTTTTGACAATCGGAGGGCCTGTTTCGTAAACCGGCCGTCGATTGTGGGAAGTGCCTCCTTGGCCTGCCTGCACTCACCATGGTCTTTCCATAGTTTGTAGTGTTTGTCCTTGGTGCGTTTCCTTACCAAGTTGCGTAGGTATCCAAAGGGGAGTGGCACTATGGGTTCAGGTCCCACGACTACCATACTCGATCCCCTTCTGGCCAGTTCATCCGCTGCGTCATTGCCTCGGGAACTGCTGTGTCCTTTTATCCATTGAATGGTTATGTTATTGAGATTACCTACCTGGTTGAGGTTTTGCTGGCACTCGTGTATCAGCCCCGAGTTTACCGTGTGGCTGCTTAGTGCTTGTAGTACAGACATGCTGTCCGAGAGTATACGAATTGAGTAGTCTTTAACCTTCCTGGCTATAATCGCCGAAGCTGCCAGGGAAATGCCCATGCACTCGGCCTGGAACACCGTGTTATGGATCCCCAATGGTGTGGCTATGTGTATATTGAGGTCTTCCGAGAAGATCCCGGCACCCGTACCTGTACCTGTTTTGGATCCATCCGTGAAGATTCGCACCTCTGCAGGGCACAGCCCTTCGCATCGGTGATCCTCATACAGCTGGATTTTGTACTTCTTGTCGAAAATAAATTGCTTGGGAATCCGGTCGTTAATGGATTTCAACAGAGGGAATTCATTGCTGAGTTCCTCTATCAACGCGGTGTGTTGTGTACTACTCTTACTCCATAGATTTAGTGTTTTTAGACGTACTGCCGCCATCGCCGCCTCCTGTTGTATAAAAAGGTGGAGCGGTGGAATTCCCAGCATGGCTTCGAGTGCTGCAGTCGGGGTAGTCCTCATGCAGCCTGTAATCGCCACACAGGCAAGTCTTTGCATGCGCTGTAGTTTGTTTGAAGCTGTAATCAGCTTGGTTCTAGGCCACCAAACTACGGCCCCATAGGCAATCATGGGGCGGATTACCGCGCTGTATAGCCATAGTATAATTTTAGGGGATAGGCCCCACTTCTTACCTATCATTTTCCTGCATTGCCAGAAGGTGATGCAGGCCCTGTTTAGTTTGTTTTCTAGGTGATTACTCCAACTTAGCTTACTGTCTAAGATGACACCGAGGTACTTGACTTCGTTGGCCAGCTGGAGTTCATTACTGAACAGTTTGGGTAAGCAATAGGGTCCTAATGCTCGCTTTTGGGTGAACATGACTAACTCAGTTTTGGTGGGATTCACTGAAAGATCAAATTCTCTGCACCAGCGTTCTACAATACGAAGCGCTTGTTGGGTGAGGTTGCAGATGGTCCCAGTCACCTTACCCGATACGAGGATGGCGAGGTCATCTGCATATCCTATTGTGTAGTAGTGGTTGTCGTTGAGTTTGGTAATGAGATCATTAATTACCAGATTCCATAGAAGGGGAGACAGCACCCCTCCCTGGGGGCAGCCTCTAGCTATCATGGCCATCTGTTGCTCTCCTTCAAGACGAACCACCCGTTTACTTAACATGTTTGCAATCCAGTCAGTTAGTACCTGTTCCACTCCGTGCTTGGAGAGGGCTGTTCTTATGCTGGAGAAGTTTGTTTTGTCGAATGCTCCTTCGATGTCTATAAAAGTGCCCAGGCAAGTACCTTTGTTGTGTATCGCTCTCTCTATCTGACTAACCACCAGATGGAGAGCAGATTCTGTGGACTTACCTGAGCTGTATGCGTGTTGGTTGCCGTGCAGTGGTATAGTTTTAAGTGCGCCGTCCCTCAGCTCCCTTTCGCAGAGCCTCTCCAAGGTCTTTAGCAAAAAGGAGGTCAGGACCCATCGACCATACATACAGCTCAATAGACGCCTATTGTTAAATATAATGCATGCTAGTGATGCAGCTCGATAGGCAACTATCGATCGTCCACGAAAAAACAATAGTATCGATAGACTATCGATATTTCGATGATATTGGACACCAATAGGGATTGTACAGTCGACTGCATGACAGTGGTAACACTTAAACCGAACCGAAAAATAAAGATGCTGGTAATGTCACAGTGTTACCACCGACGTGCGGTCGACCGTACTATTGATAGTATTATCACTGTCTAAATACTATTGATACTATCGATAGCATTATCACTATAACCACAAACTTTGATGTGTAAAAATGTCGCAAAAATATTTATTTATTTATATTATACCCGCGGCACACTATGATGGCGTTTTTGATATTTTCCAACAGTGTTGTTTTGTGTAATCGCTACTTAATCAAATTTTCGGTGATATACCTACATAAAAAAAAGTAGAAATAAATAGAATTTGAATAATAGATTCGAAATTCGAAAAATTATATTGCTGTAGCAGTGCATCCCTATTGACAATAAAGTACGGCAATTGTTCCTTCGTATGTAGCTGAGAAGAACCGGAGTGACCGACATAGCTTGTAGGATGAGTAAGCTGAAGTGGCAGTGGGCTGGCCATGTCTGTCGAATGACCGATGGCCGCTGGAGCAGACGAATCGGCAAACGCAGCGTAGGGCGCCCCCCTGCCAGGTGGACCGACGACCTAAAGAACGTGGCTGGGGGGGACTGGATGCGGAAGGCAGAGGACCGAGTGTTGTGGCGCAACTTGGGAGAGGCCTATGTCCAGCAGTGGACTGCGATAGGCTGAGTTGATGTAGCTGTCAATATTTACGTATCTTCATGAACAGGCAATCGTCAATAACGCCATCATAACGTGCCGCGATTATAGTGTCTAATACTATCAATAGTATTAGCACATACCACGCTATCGATACTATCAATATCCTAACTGATTTTCAAGGTCAACTATCAATTCAGATTCATGCCGAGACCGACACGCCGAGAGGCTCCGTTTAAGCTGTGCAGCATTTCGCCTAGTTGTTCCAGCGACTCAGCCATTACAACGATGTCATCGGCAAAACAGAGATGTGAGATGTTCTCGCCGTTAACGTTGATACCCTGTCCAGTCCAGTCCAGCGTCTTGAAGACGTCTTCCAACGCGTTAGTGAACAATTTTGGGGATATGACATCCCCTTGTCTCACCCCTCTGCGCAGTTGGATAGGCTTCGTCTTTTGGTCCTGGAGCTGAACAGTCATGGTAGCAGCGTTGTACAGGCATCTCAGCATCTCTATATACCGTTCATCAATGTGACATCGCTGCAGAGCATCCAGAACTGCCCAAGTTTCGATGGAGTCGAAGGCCTTCTCGTAGTCCACAAATGCCATACACAGCGGCTGATTGTACTCTTCAGTCTTCTGTACGATCTGCCGAACGGTATGGATGTGGTCTACGGTGCTGTAGCCTTTTCGAAACCCAGCTTGCTCTGGTGGCTGGAATACGTCGAGTCTTCTGGCGAGACGATTCGTGATGACCCTCGAGAACAGCTTGTACACATGGCTCAGGAGTGAGATGGGTCTATAGTTCTTCAGTAGGGTTTTATCCCCTTTTTTGAAGAACAGTACCACCGCACTCCCGCTCCATGCCTCCGGTGTAGAGCCTTGTTGGATGACGGAATTAAACAGACTCTGTGGCTCCTTCAGGACCGGAGCCCCGCCTGCTTTTAGGAGTTCAGTGGTAATTTTATATTTATTTATGTGGTTAAGTGGTAGTAACAATATATCGAAGGAATAATACTCATAAAAAATATTAACCAAGCTCTATAAGCTGTATAAGCTCGAAAATCGATAATTTGATCGTAAATTAATATTATCGAGCTAGTACAGCTAATAGAGCTAGGTTAATATTTTTTATGAGTAGGTATTATTTAGTAGATATATTGTTATTATTTCCGCCAATCATATTTTGACCGATATACAACACGAAATAAAGCTACAATTTGCAAAAAAACGCCAAAAATTTTGAATTTCGCGGGGTACCCTGTAGCATTCACCTTATGGATATGATATTTCGGATTTGGATACGGATATAGGAATAAAATTATATCGGTTTCGGATACGGTTACGGATATGTAATTATTTCGGATTATCCATTAGTTTCGGATAGTTTCGGTTACGGATATTAGATTGAAGTAAAATATAAACACAAATAGTATGTAATAATTGGGTTTTATTTATAAGTTATGTTATGACTAGAAATCACAAACAAACTGCAAGATTCATATGGCGCGCGAGCGGTGAAACGAAAACCTGTCGAAACATGTCGTTTTATTTAGACTCCGCCCTTATACGAAACTTTTGAAACGGATACGGTTACGGATATATTTTTATTTCGGATATCCGATAGTTTCGGTTACGGTTACGGAGCTCCATAACATTCCTAGTTATAAGCTATTTAACATCACGCTACAACCCTTAGAAGCCGAGCAAAAATAATAGTCTGAAAGAACGGCAAACGAATAACACAGGCGGGCAATGCGACACGGTGGGGCCGAGGGCGGCCGCCCTCGTCAGACTAGAACCGAGAAGAGACTTACCTATGTCAAAATTAAACGGCGGATGAAATCGCGGGGCACAGTTAGTTTAATTATAGATGTAATGTGCTATGTGTAACATTATTAGCTGAGGTCATTTTAAGGGGGGTGACCATGGGGTGGCTCATCATACTCCTACCACAATAATTTTTTTACTGGTCAGATCTTAAGATTTAAATTGTGGAAAAAAAAATCGCTCAGGAGCAGGATTCGAACCTGCGACTCCTGGCTCAGTACGCCAGTGCTCAATGCTCCTGTTGCGACACATGACGCCTCACGTCACGCAAAGGCCGGAGCAATTCGGGTTCCGCGCTGAACACAGCACGACGCTCCAGCTGTCGAGGGTACTGCACCTTCTGACGGCGGCCATCATCAAACGGGAATACGCAGCTGCAGTATTCCTCGAAATGGAGAAGGCGTTCGATAGAGTCTAGCACACCGGTCTGCTCTACAAACTGTCACTATCATCGACGCCCCACCGCATTGTACGGGTGGTCTCCTCCTTCCTACAGGACCGGACCGTTAAGGTTGCGGTGGAGGACCAGCTCTCCGGCGCCCGCCCCGTCGCCGCCGGGGTACCGCAGGGGAGCTGCATCTCGCCGGAGTTATACTCTGTCTATACCGACGACATTCCCACCACGCACACATCAACACTCGCGCTGAATGCGGATGACGCCGCGTACATTACGACGTCATTGAACGCGCCACGCGGCCATCAAAATGCTGCCCGCCCTGGACGACTTTCCCGACTGGCTCAGCAAGTGGAGACTGTTGGTAAACGAAGGTAAGACACAGGCGATGATTGTAACGGCGAGGAGCCGTTCTTACCCACCCAACCTAAAATCCCAGGACGCCGACATGAAGTGGACCCTCACGGCCAAGTACCTGGGGGTCACGCTCGACAGCCGGCTCACCATGGGGCCACACGTCCACAATATTGTCGCGCGGGTGCGATCCAACCGCCACCTGCTTCGCCCCGTGCTCTCCTCGCGCCTCCCGCTGCGAGTCAAGTGTACAAGACGTACATCCGCCCCCAGCTCACCTACGCCGCGCCAGCATGGCTCGCCCTAACGTGCGAGACGCATCGCAAGAAGCTCCGGACGCAGCAGAATTTCGTGCTGCGCTGCGTCACATCACTCATGCTCCTTCCTCGCTACGTGAGGAACGCTGTCATCCACAGGGACCTGCGGCGCGTCGAGAGCAAGTTCAATGGCGGAGAGGATGTTCGCGCGTGCCGACGCGTCCTCCTGGGCCCACATCAAGGGCCTGGCGCCATGGCACGCGCGCCCCCTGACGCCAAACGCTTCCTGCGCGACCTGATTGCGAACGTGACCACCGGATTGACGCTTGAGCCACAGACCAGTAAGCTTCAAGACTCCGCATAAACAAAGTTTTGTATTCAAACGCAGTCGTAAAACGTTGGTGGGGTCAGGGGGGCGGACGGCGCGTTATGATTGGCCGGCTCAAAAGTTCGGTGGTATGATTCCTTATGATTGGTGCCGCTCGCTGACTGAGTGACGTTCCGATTGGCGGAGTGACGTATGATATGCAGTGGTAGAGCATATGCGTTGTGACCGGGGGTGTCCAGCTAAGCGGCATCTAGAGGCTTACTGGTCTATGCGCTTGAGCAGACCATAATCACGCAACACCTGGTCTGCTCATACACAATGACTTCACAACGAAACTCGCACCCACTACGCATATTGCTACTAGGTTCCACTTAGGCGTGAATATGCGTAGCAAACACACACGCTACTTTACACGCTAAAGAAAATACTGACGTACGCCGATTACGTCTCACGGGCGGGTAAGCGTATGATAGTGTATAATCACAGAGCGACGTACTCACACCTCAATGTCGCTCAAACACACATACTCGTCCCGTGTGTCGGAGCGCGATCGGCTAGCTCTGAGAACGTTGTGAGTCACGGGTCAACCACCATCTGTAGGCGGGCGACAAACTAAGCCGCTGTCCTTGTAGCTTGATCGTCCCTCGCCGGGCCTCCCCCAGGTAACTAGGGGTCTCTGGTCGCTCGGGCAGCGTGAAACACTTCAGGCGCCCCTACAGACACAAATAACAAAAACACATGTTGCCGCGGAGAAATCCCGCGGCCTAGGGACCGTTTTTTTCATCCGGCCCGCCAGTCAAAAAGGGTCCAGAACCCAACCCAAATACCGGCCCATATTTCTATGAGCCGCGAACCTGACACCGCGGGAAAGGGGGCCCTATCCCCGAGCTCGATTCCTCGCGCCCCCTGCGGGGCGCTGAGAAGACCTCGATACTGTACAAAAGCTTGTTACATGATTTGGAATGGAAAGAATTACATTCACCCTTTAAGGCGTCACTGACCAGGACCACAGCTAATAATGTTACACCATGTTTATTAATTTTAGATTCCAAGTTTAATATTTTTCATACGATGAATTATGATGAAATGTTATATCCACAATAATATTATAAATGCGAAAGTAGCTTTGTCTGTTAGCTCGTTTGTTTGTTTCCATTTCAAGACTAAACCTCTGAACTGAACCGATCGTAGTGAAAGTTGGCAAAGCGGTAGCCTAGGACCTAGGCTACTTCTTATCACGTCAGTGGTAACAATTTGACCTTGACAGCGTCTATTTCGCAAGCAGTAGGTAAGGGCGGTTGTCGTAATTAAAGTGTTACCACTGAATTGCGGTCGACTGTACATAGATTTAGCTATACAACGTGTTATTGAAATAACTTTACTGTAACCTCTTAAAGGGTCATTGTACTCATCAGTATGAACAACTTTTACTACGGGCCCAACCCTGAAATCGCGAAAAAAAAACAGCTGTTCCCTACATTTTGTCGATTTATGTGAACCCTGGCTAGGGAACAGCAAACACACGGTTGCACGGTTCCAAATAATGGGTCCTATGGAGAAGAACCGGCAAGAAACTCCATGAATATACTCTTTTTAAAATAGGTTATTGTTTATTACATCAAATAATGTGAGTGGGCAATTTTATATTTAGAGGTCCCAAGCTAATTTGACCTGTCCCATGACTTTAAAGATGAATTTTGGAGAGATGGAATAATGTTAAGTAGTTATACCTGTTGATTCAAAATCCCTTCATATTTCATGGTAAAAATAAATTATATAAAATAAATAAATATTTTGGGACATTTTACACAGCACCATCTAGTCCCAAACTAAGCAGAACTTGTAATATGGGTACTAGACAATGGATATAATACTTATACACATTTTTTTTTTTGTAAATACATACCAATACTACATAAGAAACACCCAGACCAACACAAACACTTATGTTCATCACACAAATATTTGTGTCCTGTGGGAATCGAACCCACGACCTCGTGATCAGCAGTCCGACACTAGAAACCACTAGACCACAGACATCGTCGACAAGACAGACAAAAAACAAAAAGACTGTTAAATTTATTTAAAATATCTATTATACAACGTGTATCAGAAATGCGTGGTCATATTTAAAGAGCTTATTAAGGGGATGCTATCGAACAACTTTTACTATGGGACCAACCCACAATCGCGAAAAAAAATCAGCTGATCCTAACATTTTGTCGAGCGACATCGATGATTTAGTAGGGAACAGGTGATATTTTTTTCGCGATTTCAGTGTTGGTCCCATAAGTAAGAGTTGTTCTATGCTATGCCCTGAATGAGCTCATAAAATATGACCACGCATTTCTGATACACGTTGAATATATATGTTAATAAACAAAATAGCTCCCAAAAGACCCTAATTTTAACCTGTCCCATGGTAACGTAGCAGCATTCAGCAAAGATTTTCTTGCATATATATTAGTTTCCCAGTTTATGTTTTATTTACCACTAAAATGATTATTAAAAAATCCTTTTTTTAAACGAACAGCAATTTAATAACAGTTTAGTAATAAAAAGTAATTAAAATACACTTTTTTTCTTGTCCCTCAATACTGGCCTTATGTGGAATTCCTATTTTGTAACCGTGATTTCTGCTCGGAAAAAGAAAGAATCTACCAATGTTTGTTAGTTTACTTTATTAGTTTACTGGGGTAGGCCTTATACGAGTTTGACACTTACGAATACTTTCAAAGTATTCGTCGACTTTCATTCATAAATCTGTAGTTCCTCCTCGTATCCGCCAGGGGCGCTACTGATTTATGAATGAAAGTCGACGAAAACTATGAAAGTATTCGTAAGTGTGAAACTCGTACTAGGCCCACTGGCCACGTTTGGACCATTTCCAGTAGTCTTGACAGTGGTTTTAACATTTGTTTTACCGGCAGGCAGGATAGAGTTTAAGTACAGCCAAGTGCCGTGAGTTCCTTGTGGTGCCGGACGTAAAGAATTGCACCACCCTATATCTTCTCATGGGCACAGATAATATAAATAAATAAAATATATAAATATTTTTGGGACATTTTTACACATCACCATCTAGTCCCAAACTAAGCAGAGCTTGTGGTATGGGTACTAGACAATGGATATAATACTTATATACTTTTTTCTTTTTGTAAATACATACTTAAAATACATAAGAAACAACTAGACCAACACAAACACTCATGTTCATCACACAAATATTTGTGTCCTGTGGGAATCGAACCCACAACCTCGTGATCAGCAGTCCGATACTCGAACCACTAGACCACAGAGGTCGTCAAACAATATAATACTATATCATGGGTGTCGTAAGAGGCGACTAAGGGATTTACCAGAGGATGGGAAGCAGCGTCCTCTGAGTATTTAACCAACCAACTGCGGTAGTCAACCCGCCTGCCATGCGTGGCGATTATGGCATATCCCCCCAAAAATGACCAGTACAACAACAAACCGTGAATCTCCGGCAGAGATCCGGCTACCATAACATAAAAAAAGACAAGCTGGCAGCATATAACACGTTTTGTATTGCGGGGTGGGGGGGGGGGGATGATAGTAAATTTGTTTAATAAAACTAGTCTCCTTTCTCAGAGCTTTTTACCCATTTATGTTGGGGTCGGCTTTCAGTCTAACCAGATGTAGCTGAACATCAGTATTACATGGAGCGACTGCCATAAGACCTCCTCAAGCCATTAACTGAGTAATACTGACATCCTAAGGTTAGACGGGTTAGACCTGTTGTCAGGCTTCTGACTAGGTACATAATAATGACTGCCATAGATATTCATATCAGGACCAACAGCTTAATTAATGTGCTCTCCGGGGCCGCAGGGGTCTCAACATAACATAACATCACGCCTGTATTTCGGTGGGCAGAGGTGTATAGTACACACGGCACACGGCTACACATCAAGCTGTGATTTCCAGTATAAGCTGACCTCGCATTGTATAGGCTTTCCGTACAATGCGAGATCAGCTTATACTGGAAATGTACAGCTTAATGTGTAGCCGTGCGTACACCCACATTTCGCCAGTTATGTTATAGTCTCCAATAGGGGCGAGCCTATTACCTATTAGCAGGGGACTCAATGTGCAATAAAACGGACACCCATCCAAGGATTGACCGTGGCTAGCGCAACTTAACTTCGGAGATCTTGCAATTCACGCGGTTATTACTTAGCCACAAGCCCTCTTCAATAAAACATAGTAATAGTTTTAAACTATATTTATTCCCACAGAACTTAAAGAATCAATAACCCATTTTGGGTAATTACCATCAACAAAATACTCACTAACAAACTTTTGCACAAACTGCGGGAATGTTCCTTTTTCAATGTTTTCTCTCATATTTCTCATTAAGCTCATCTGCAAAAACAATAACCACTAATAATACAAAATTGGGTTTAGCAACAGGTTTTGCCTGAGCCGGGACTAAAAACCTTTTTTATGGAGTTTGACAATAGACCCGATAAACAAGTGACTAAACTTTTGTGATAAGGGTGGTATGCCACTCGTCAAATTTCTTTGTCCAATGTGACTTTGATCAAAGAAATTGGAATGATTTTCATCAAATGTTGTATGTAAAAAAACACTGATAATCAAATAAATTGGATTGGACAAAGAAATTTGACCAGTGGCATACCACCCTAAGGGGGTTCTAGTTTTAACATGTTTATTAAAAAGATAGCATGATATAATGAGGCCCATTCATTTTATTTTGGTTTAGAAAATAATTATAAGCTACTGATACTGAGTAGAATTCAAGATGCATGATTACAATGTGATGTGTGTTTGTTTTCTTTAATAACTAAGCAAATATGCGACATGGTTATAACTAGAAAAACTACAAAAACGTTTACCTGATAAGCAATGTTATGTACAGAAATTAGATGGCAAGCAACAGTTTCCACTGTTACAATACTGTGTAAATAAGCTCTGGTGTAGCTTTGACAAGTTGAACATGAACAATCCTTGTCAATGGGGTTCAAATCAGCTTCATATTGTTTTTGTTTTAAATTCAATTGACCTTTTGAAACAAGGGCGCAGCCAAATCTCTGAAATATAAAATGCTTGTTTAATTTAAAATTTAGAGAATAATAGCTTCCCTCATTTTTATATTGTTTATAAGTATGTCAGGTCTTGTTTGTGGCCCGGAAGCGAAGTTGAGTTCCAACTATAATATAACATTACATGCAGCTGAGATGAGAATGTTAAGAGGAATGCAAAGAGAATAGAATATAACCACTACGTTGAGGAATGTGTGGTGTAATGAGAATGGATATGATAAGAAATGAGTATGTGAGAAGGAGTTTGAAAGTAGCGCCAGTGACGGAAAAGTTGAGAAGCAGTAGATTGTCATGGTATGGACATGTGATGCGGAGAAATGAGAAACATGTTACGAAAAAAGTTTTGTTTATGAATGTGGATGGCTATAAGAAGAGGTAGACCAAAGAAAAGATGGATGGATTGTGTGAAAGATGATATGGATAAAAAGAAAGTGAAAACTGAGATGACGGTTGATAGAGATGTATGGAAGAAAAAGACATGCTGCGCCGACCCCTAATAAATTGGGATAAGGGCAGGAGGATGATGAATTCTTTAAGCACAACTGGGTACAAAGGCGGTCTTAACGCCATAGGCGTTCTCTACCAGAAAACCTTAGGATAATGCAATAATCAATTCTTTGGATGTTGTGTCTTAAGCAACTACAAATTTGCATTTTTTCCTATAACCATGCTTTCTTCGCAATCCTGCTTAACCCTGGTATGGTCGCTGCGGCCGCACTGGTAAGGCGATTTCGATGTGACTACGACGCGATAATACATGTCCATGTTAGAAATATACTTGATTTGGATTTATTGACTGTGTGAGATTGTATAATTGTCATTTTTTTGGTCCTGAACTTGGACATAGTAATGTGAAATTCTCATTCTTGACTTTTATAATGTACTAGCTTTTACCCGCGGCTCCGCTCGCGTTAAATTCTGCTAACCCACGTCAGTCCAGTCCAGTCCATTCCAGTCCAGTCCACTGTCCCGCTGCCCCGCTGCCCCACTGCCCCAATGCCCCGCTACCCCACTGCCCCGCTGCCCCGCTGGCCCACTGCCCCACTGCCCTGCTGCCCCACTATCCCACTGCCCCGCTGCCCTACTACTTCGCTGCCCCACTGCCCCGCTGCCCAACTGCCCCGCTGCCCCACTACCCCACTGCCCCGCTGCCCCACTGCCCCATGCGCCACTGCCCCACTGGTCCGCTGCCCAGCTGCCCCGCTGCCCCACAGCCCCGCTGCCCCATTGCCCCACTACCTCACTGCCCCGCTACCCCACTGCCCCACTGTCCCACTGCCCCAGTTACCCGCTGCCCAGCTGCCCCACAGCCCCGCTGCTCCACAGCCCCGCTGCCCCGCTACCCCACTGCCCCACTTTCCAACTGCCCCACTGCCTCCCTGCTGCCCCACTCCCCTAATGCCCCGCTGCCCCGCTACCCCACTGCCCCGCTGCCCCACTGACCCGCTGCCCCGCTGCCCCGCTATACCACAGCGCCACTGCCCCGCTGCCCCACTATCCCAATGCCCCACTGCCCCGCTGCCCCTGTACCCCACTGCCCAGCTGCCCCGCTGGCTCGCTGCCCCGCTGCCCCAACGCCTCGCTGCCCCGCCCCGCTGCCCCGCTGCCCCACTGTCCCGCTGCCTCGCTGCTCCGCTGCCCCACAAACCCACTGCCCCGGTATCCCACTGCCCCACTGGCCCACTGCCCCACTGCCCCGCTGCCCCGCTGCCCCACTACCCCACTGACCCACTGCCCCACCGCCCCACCGTCCCACTGCCACTGTCCTACTGTCCCACTATCCCACTGTCCCACGGCCCACTGTCCCAATGTCCCACTAAATCACTATCGTCCCGTCCCATGTCCTGTCCCATGTCCCATCCTTTGTCCAGTCCCATGTGCCGTCCCACTGTCCTGTCCCATGTCCTGTCTCATGTCCCGTCCCATTTCCCATCCCATGTTCCGTCCCCTGCCCCGTCCCCAGTCCCGTCCCCTGTCCCGTCCCCAGTCCCATCCCCAGTCCCATCCCCTGTCCACTCCACTCCACTCCACTGCATCGTACATTACTATCCGCTCGTGCAAATGCATAGAAGCTTCGAGCTGTCGGGTGAGTACGCAACCCACGATTTTTTTCTTTTTTTTTCTTTCTTTCTTTCTTTCTCAAAACCCATACCAGTTTTTAAGTCAGATCATCAGCTTTCAAACAAAAAAAAAAACATCAAAATCGGTCCAGTAGTTTTAGCGTGATGCTGGAACAAACAAACAAACAAACAGACGTTTACAATTTTATAATAGTTAAGATAAGATGTGTAAACTTGCATGCCGTAAGTTTGAATAGTACTATTATTGATCGAAGGGTGATACTAAATGTAATTTTTATTTTTAACATCAAATATAATTTTACCCATGTTTCGCAAATAAATTGATTTGAATTTAAATTTAAAACCCCCGAATCACGATTACTACATCTCGTCACAAATGTTGATTTTTGACGTGTGAAAACTTCTTTAGCAGCGTTGAGCGTTTTTTGGTAGGGGCAAAATTTATGAGCTTGCATCACCCTACGTCATCGACATGTAACATGCTAATGTGACAGTTTTAAGATATTACTTCTGTCCGCAGTCTCCCATATGTTTTTTTTTCAATGCAGGCAGTTTCGTTAGTTTTAGTAGGTACTATTGAAAATTACGAACTACATAAACAAGTATTGCCTACAGACCGAAACACAGCAATGCTAGCATCACTATTTGGCGGAGAAGTAGGTACGATGGTAGTACTTCCCCAGACAAGCTTTTTCACAAAGGAGCTCTACTCTACTACTACTAATGGAGCATGCAGCATGACACTTAAGTGATGGGAACCACTGCCGTATACTATGTTTACACAGAATCTCTGTTGCGTTGCCATATCACCTGTCAGCGGCCACTTCCAATATATTGACACACCCTGTCTGTACATTAAATATGTAATATACACAGATCTAAGAACCTTTGGATGTACCAATGTTAAGAAACAACTGAGTTATTATATGGTAAAGTAAAACATTGTAAGTAAGCCCAAACTTAATAGTCTGTAACATAATTGCTAACACCCAGACAGCATATGTGGTGCCAATCTAGTTAGAACGATGTAGTGCTGGCTGGTTTAATATTTTTCTTTAAATATTCAAGCAACTTACAGCAGTGCGAGTAGGGAAGACACAATCAAACATATCTACTCCAAGGGCAACACAGATAACAAGGTCTATGGCCAAACCAACTCCCATCAGGTATCTTGGCCTATTTTTATCAAGTATTCCTGTACTCAGATTGACCATTGGCCAAAAATCATCTTTAGCTTCACCTCCACTAAAACGAAAAAAAAAAAGGTTTAGCTTTGAAAAACATACTGTAGTATGTATGTAGGAACACCTTTTTTTTTTATACAACGGATTTTTTACACTTTTGTTTATACCTCAATCCTCCAATGGCAAAACCATTAACATTTTTAGTCATATGTTCTTTTGCACTTTCTTCTCTTAGTTCTTTATTCAATAAACCTTGTACTATAGGAAATATGCTTTGCTCTGTAGGTCTCTGATGTGCTTTCAAGCAGCGGTCCAGCCATCGGCTTGTCCTTTCTGTGGCTTCTTTAATGCGATCATGATCTTGAAATGTTGTTTGAACAACATCATCTAGCTGCATGATGATGTCAGCACCTGAAGTTAATCAAATATATCAAATAATGATCACACTATAAAGTACCCAACATAAAATAAAATGAAAAGTATGGAAACAATCATGTAGATACCTATACAATTTTGAATTTCAATTGATTTCTCGGGTGTTAACATAATTTCAGAATCATCATATGGAGACTTAAATTTAACACCTTCTTCAGTTATTTTCGCTAATTTTAAAAGTGAGACCATTTGAAAACCTCCTGAATCAGTAAGAAGAGCTCTGTTCCATCCCATAAAGTTATGAAGGCCTCCAGCTTTTGTTAAAACATCTGTACCTGGACGATTTCCTAAATGATAGGTATTGCCTAAAATTATTTCACAGTCTAAACTTTCAAGTTGATCAGGTAGAAGACCTTTCATTGTTCCCTGAAAGTAAACATGATGAGATATTTATAAGTATAATACTAAAGTTATAAATCAATTATATAGTTTCAGATAAAGCAGGAAATATTAAAATAAAATTACCTGAGTTCCAACAGGCATAAAAACAGGTGTTTTAACGTCATAATGTGGCAATTTCATCAACCCCGCACGGGCTTTAGATACGTTACATTCAGTTTTAACGTGAAAGGATAATGCTTTCGATTTAGCACCCATTTTAACAATTTTAAGTACAAAATTTTCTTTTTTAAGCTTTGATTTGATTTGAAGTTTTGACAGTAGTGACAGTCGTTAGCACAGACCACATATTACTTTTTTTTTTTTTTCTTCTTTCTTGGCAATTCGCTATTTGCGCATTTGCCACTAACAAAAACGGGGAAACTTATAATAATTAAAGAATGGTATCAGAACGGAATTTGGAAATATGGATTGGTCATGATCGGAAAAGGAATAAATTTTCAAATAAAATATATAATAAACTAAATACGGATTGAGTTAGAATTAATGAAAATAGATAAACAGTTGTATATTATAGGATCATAAGATGCTGAAAGAGTAAGAATGGAAGTAGGAAGAGGAACTTCATGACGATTTAAGGAGTCCATAAAAGGAGAATGATTATAAAGAGAACACGAGAAGAAAATGTGGTTCAGATCCCCCACACTTTCACCACACTCACAAATATCATTATCTATGATATGAAGCCGTGCAAGGTGAACTGGAGAACAAACATGTCCTAGTCTCACAGATTAATGCTAGTCTCATACGGATAATACAACTGGTGGAAGTTTTATTTAACTTTAATTTAAAAAACCAAGGGTGTTTGACAATTTTTGAAAATGTACGTAAAACGATGGCGAAACATCCAATTAAAGCATTCATCAACAAATAATCACTAAAATATGCTTGTAAAATTAAATAATCAAGATTATAAATTCTCATTTTTAATTTCGCACTAAAACGCTAAGTCACGTGACATTATCGTCAACCTATTACCTACGTCACTGTTCTAGTTCCGGTCAGTGTTGCCGGAATTCCCATAAAAGTACTACACGCTTACCAAAAAGGTACGAATTTGACAAAAAGTAAAAAATCGGAACGCGGTTTTTTTTTGTCACATGAGACATGACTAAAACGTTTTGTAGTTTGTGTTTGAATCACGCACATACAAAACAAAAGCTTGTAAATCAAAACTCCCGAAGGAACGTCATGGGGAGACCTGCTAGATCATGACAATAATTAATGTACGGAAAACGATCTCCATAATCAACAGCCTCATTGGCAAGCTGGTCAGCCCTGGTGTTGCCCAAAATGTTGCTATGTCCCGGAATCCATGCGAAGCTGATTACAAGCCCTTGCTGATAACATTTGTACAATAAATTTCTTATAGATATTACCAAGGGATAAACTGTTTTACATTTTAATGGATTTTTTTTAAGAGCTTGCAAAATACTCAAAGCGTCTGAAAATATGACCGTCTTTTTACTATATTAGTAGCTAGCGTAGACCATTGAATTAAGAAACCTATGGAAGCGGCTTATTCTTCTATATCCACCTAGTTTATACAAATATCTATTAAATCGTTACTGAATTATGAAACTATTCTTTGTCTCTTGTTAATCAACGTGTTATGTCGTCTGGTGAAAGAGATCGCATGCTATTTGTATATTCTCTGCTTGGCAACATCTTTACGGGATGTCAAAATACCTACGCCGCGTGGCAACCCCGCTTACCCCGCATTGTGGCCCATATATTGAATTAAGAAACCTATGGAAGCGGCATATTCTTCTATATCCACCTAGTTTATACAAATATCTATTAAATCGTTATTGAATTATGAAACTATTTTTTGTCTCTTGTTAACCAACGTGTTATGTCGTCTGGTGAAAGAGATCGCATGCTATTTGTATATTCTCTGCTTGGCAACATCTTTACGGGATGTCAAAATACCTACGCCGCGTGGCAACCCCGCTTACCCCGCAACACAGCCCCGCAATGTGGCCCATAGTACATGAGCTGTCAAGTAAACAAACTAGGGCTGTGATATTTTTTAAATATCAGATTTATCGATATTTTTAAATATACAATCGTAGTTCGATATATTGAAAAAAAAAAAACGATATATTGGCCAAATTTCAAGATTCTAGGTCAATGTGTAGTACCCTGTAGGTTTTTTATCTGAGTTTGCGAGTATCAAAATGTGACATAGCCGTATGATTGCCTTGACTTAGAAGCTTGATTTTTTATGTCCTAGGGACAGCCGAACATAGAATTTGATATAATTGCATTATTTATTACTACTTGAAAATGATTTTAATCAGCACACATCTCTGGTACGAAACACGAGCATCGATATCAATACTTTTTAGTTTTGATTACTTACTTCCCTAGCTATGGCCACCATAACGGTGGTGGCCCGGATATTGTAGGTATACCACGCTTGTTTGGTAGGTATTACAGGTCCATAGGTACAAGTCAATGACGGTAGCTAGCTAGCACAGACTTAGGCCCGTATTCCAGAAGGATACTCAAGCGTTGATCTCTGTTTAAAACTAGTTTTAAGTTGAGATTTGATTTTAGAACGTCCCTCAAGCAGAGATTTGTTGATCACAGTTCAGCTGAGTTTAGTTTCGTTTTATATTGTCACCTGTTTCGGTATTTGGGCAGATATTTGATCTGTAATCACTCAAGCGTGGTCCAGACTACGCTTGAGTAGAGATTTCTATTATATTTCAGGTCAAATTCGTGTGTTTTGTTGTTGAATTAAAGTTTATAATTACCGTTCTGGAATAAGACCGATACTCAAGTAACGATTCTATCCTTAAGTAGTGATCAGGTGATTGGAGTTTAAACTGTACTTGAGGAAGCTTCTGTAATACGGCCTTATCGAAGAGCCCAAATTTGCCTGGACATGAATGGGGCACAGTTTTAGCCCTAGCTCATTAGATCGCAAAGTATTTAAAAGGTAAGTGGTTTTATGCCTAGGTTAAGTACAGACGACAGCATGACAGTGGTAACACGTCAATTCGAAAACCGCCCTTACTGCTTACGAAATAAAGATCCTGCTAATGTCGAAGTGTTACCACCGACGTGCGGTCGACCGTACCTACCTTAGGATTTTGTTTCGACGGCCACCGCGCCGGCGCGGCGACGCCGGGAGCTCGCTCACGCGACGTAGTACCTACCTACGCGCGGCATTGACGACGAGTTTTGTACATTGCGGGTTTGCAAAATACCAAATCACTAAAACAATAAGTATAAGGCTAATGGATATTGGTATTCGATTGTGTTTAGGTTTGTGTGTGTGTGTTTAATAGTGTTTCGGCTTCGGGAGCGTTCCCCTGACACCCAGTAGAAGAATACGCCGCTTCCATAGGTTTATTAATTTACTGGTTTGTGCTTAGGCCCGTATTACAGAAGCTTCCTCAAGTACAGTTTAAACTCCGATCACTACTTAAGGATGGAATCGTTACTTGAGTATCGGTCTTATTCCAGAACGGTAATTATAAACTTTAATTCAACAACAAAACACACGAATTTGACCTGAAATATAATAAAAATCTCTACTCAAGCGTAGTCTGGACCACGCTTGAGTGATTACAGATCAAATATCTGCCCAAATACCGAAACAGGTGACAATATAAAAGAAACTAAACTCAGCTGAACTGTGATCAACAAATCTCTGCTTGAGGGACGTTCTAAAATCAAAGCTCAACTTGAAACTAGTTTTAAACAGAGATCAACGCTTGAGTATCCTTCTGGAATACGGGCCTAAGTTTCTTATGGTTTCCTACAATATGGATATCAAATGAAAGGGCTTGCTGAGAATAACTCGAATAATAAAGTGACGTCACTCTAAATCCAATATGGTGGACTAAGTTTTTTATGGTTTCCTACAATATGGGTACCAAATGAAAGGACATGCTGAACATACGAATGCGAGTTAAAAAACCTGTCCAGCTATAACTAAAAAATAAAAAATAAATTAAAAGTAAAAACACTTTATTAAAAACAAGCTTTCATTTAAATGCGCTAAAAATAATTAAATAAACTTTTCCTTTAAAACTTTTACTATCAACTTATAACGTCATTACACAATTTATATGATATAAAAGCTTGTCGCGAGATTTACCTGTGTAGATAAACAAGTAAATTCAATAACTTGATCTGATTGATTTAAATTAAAAAAAAAAAATTAAAATATGTAAATACGAGTACCTACTTAAATCTATATACGGGCCTAAGGCTCGTTCGTATTACAGAACGATACTCAAGCGTTGATCTCTGTTTAAAACTAGTTTTAAGTTGAGCTTTGATTTTAGAACGTTCCTCAAGCAGAGATTTGTTGATCACAGTTCAGCTGAGTTTAGTTTTGTTTTAGACTGTCACCCTGTTTCGGTATTTGAGCAGAGATTTGATTTGTAATCACTCCAGTGTGGTCCAGACTACGCTTGACTAGAGATTTATGTTATATTTCAGGTCAAATTCGTGTGTTATGTTGTTGAATTAAAGTTTATAATTACCGTCCTGGAATAAGAACGATACTCAAGTAACGATTATATCCTTAAGTAGTGATCAGGTGATTGGAGTTTAAACTGTACTTGAGGAACCTACTGTAATACGGGCCTAAGGGTAGCATTGAATGTCCGCCAAGCCACTGACGCTCCGATTTGGCTTGAGGGACGGCAAGAGCAAGGAATAATGCTCTGAATGACCAAAGTGCGCTCCACAGAGTACTGTAATATATATGAACCGCTCCGTCAGCTCCATGTGGCTCCATGTCACTGTCAGCTCCGTGCGTCGTCGGGCGATATAACTGAACACAGCCTTGTTTTAGCTAGCTACTAATATAGTAATCTGTGCCGTGTTCCGTGTTTATAAAAGTTTTTGACATAGGTATATCATGATCATAACCTCTTCAAAGATTTTCAGGCGAATTCGATTTTGTTTTGCGTAATACCTAAGTTACTGCCACAGTTTTATAAAACGGACAGTGGTGAATTGCTATAATCTCAAACCTTGTTGGATTGTTTGGAGTGGCTAATAGATAATGTACGCGAGTACCTACTTGGCAAGAATTTTCTTGGATATGTAGGCTGCTAAGTGTTGAGGACTGTTAAAATTCGTAAGTTGCTTATTTTTTAATAATTTATATAGACTAAAGTCTGTATTATATTTTTTTTTCTCATTTACTTTACCATTAACGAAAGGCAACACGAATTACAACATTGTGCAAAGCCGTTGATTTAGCTTAGTTGGGAACACGTGTGGTCATTGATTTTGACGACCACGGTTCGATTCTGGGTATCAGTGATAAGTTTTTTCCTTTTCTTTTATGTTATTTTTTGGATTTTGGAATTCTATGTTATGTGAAATTGTAAACAATTATGTAAAATCATACTAAATTGGGTGCACTTTTAAGCAAGTGCATTTTAATTAATTTAAAGTATACATAACTACTTAATTTCCTGTATATTTTCATGATTTTAGGTATTAAGTAGTAGGCAATGTATTAATAATTATTTATTTGTCTAATCAGTATTTCCTTTGTATTTTTAATTTATTTGGAGTTAATCATTTGTTGTTTTATAGAATTTTCTTTTAAAATGATTATTTTATTATCATTTATTCATTTATATACATATTAATACAATTTTGTATAATAATACTTATATAAAACGATATTATTTTAAAAGGATTACCTATTAAAACCCTTTATTAATCTTTATACATTTCATTTACATTTTTGAATAATACATTTCATTTACATTCTATAAAAAAATTAAAATAAATCACTAAAAAATATAATTAAGTATTATTAAAGTACCTACTTAATGTAAAATTATAATAATGGTGAAATTAAAATTTCTTGATGGTTTTCCTGTACCAAAAAATTGCATTTTCATTGCTTTATACTTTATACAGGGTGTCCTACTGCAATGCTTCATAGAGGGAAAGTAGGTACTATAAACATTGAAAATAGGAAATTTTTATTCAAGAACATTTCATTTTATATTTACAAGCAAGTGCATTCAAGGATTTTTCAAGTATTGGGTCTTGAACAAGTTGCCTGAATTTCAGTAAACTGTAGGTCAAGGCCAAGGCTAAAATTTGAAAAGTACATGATCAAGATTTATTATTTTATTTTTATAATGACTGTCACGACTTGGCCTATTGCCCTTTTTGGGCTTGACGTTGATTTCTGGGACACATTGTATAATGAATATAATATGACAAAAGTGATTGATTATTTTCATCATTTATATTTTCCACCATAGGTATTAGGTAAGGTACTATGAATTTTCTTCAACGTGATGAAAATAAACATTAACATAATAATATAAAATTCATGAAAGTTATTAAAACACAAAGTTATGTTCAATAATTACTGTAGGTAGTATTTATGTAAGTACAAAAAAAGTGGTGTGGTGGTGGTGGTCTGTGGTTAGGTTGGTTATATACCTATATAATATGTATGTACCTATGTTTGTCTTGACTTAGTAAACCAGAAACGTTAAATTATCACATCACACACTAGGTGAAAGTATGGATGTATATGAAGATGGATGTTTGTTTCAACAAACAGTGGTAAATATTGAACGGATTGTGATGAAACTTGGCAAATATGTAGAATAAAATATTCTCGCATTACAGAGGCTACTTTTCAGGCACAATAGTATATTGCAAGTGAAGCCGCGAGCAGAAGCTACCTATAATTTATGAATTATTTTCATTTTTAGACTAACATACCTACACACTAGCGATGCATCCGATACCGAGACAGATACTTATATCGGCGATATTTTTTTTTTTTCGAAATATCGGAATCCGCGATATTAATCTGCTGAGACGTCGATACATTGAAAATTTCGCGACTTAAAAATCTCCTTGTAAACGCGCGGGCAAGTGACTGTACTTAGCAGTCTAAACGCAGCACAATTTATTTATGCTCAGAGAATTCCTGGGATTAATTGACAATATTTGGAAAATTGTCAGTTATGAGTATGTAAATAATAAAAATCAAGTTTAAATCCTTCAAAGTCAAATAAAAAGTGAAAAAAATAAAAATAAACAAATAAATCAATGTTTTTTTTGTTTTTTTTTTTTTAAATCAAAAAAATCTGTCATAAACAAAAATATCATGATTTTTATCAACCCTGGTTTAAAACATTTTGAACTGTTTGTTTTATAAAATTTTAAAAAGGTACTTTATTTTCCATCCCTGCTAGAGATAGAAATTGAACATAAAATGTATGGAGTGTATCATAAATTTCTATCTCTAGTAGGGCAAATTGGCACTTGCTTGTAAATATAAAATGAAATTTTTATTCAAGAACATTTCATTTTATATTTACAAGCAAGTGCATTCAAGGATTTTTCAAGTATTGGGTCTTGAACAAGTTGCCTGAATTTCAGTAAACTGTAGGTCAAGGCCAAGGGGGTTCATCTCCAGTAATGCAATTTTTGCTGCCGGATATGTGCCGAAATCTGGGGCAAAGCGTCGGCAAGGTTGGCCTTGGGGCTGAGCCCCCATGACGGGCTCGAAGGTGGAGCCCCCACCAGGGGATCCGGGGGCTAAGCCCCCACAGTAATAAATTGATCCTCTTACTGCCAAAATTAATATCCTCATCTGAACGCACCAAATTAATATATTAAAGCTGCACGGAGCATCGTCGCTGTTATAAAAGCCATAATTTATATACTATCTATTCACGATTTGCCCTACTAAAGAAAGAAATTTGACGTATTTTGTATGTAGCTTAGTCAAATTTCCAACTCCACTAGGGCTAATCATGGATAGATTGTATATTAATTGTGGTTGTAGAACAACAATTTGCTGTACTAGGTATTACAAAAGCTCCATATTATACACTAGCTTTTACCCGCGGCTCCGCTCGCGTTAAATTCTGCTAACCCACGTCAGTCCAGTCCAGTCCAGTCCATTCCAGTCCAGTCCACTGTCCCGCTGCCCCGCTGCCCTACTGCCCCGCTGCCCCACTGCCCCGCTGCCCCGCTGCCCCACTGCCCCGCTGCCCAGCTGCCTCGCAGCCCAGCTGCCCCGCTGCCCCACCGCCCCGCTACCCCACTGCCCCACTACCCCGCTGCCCCACAGCCCCACTGCCCCGCTGCCCAGCTGCCCCGCTACCCCAATGCCCCTTTGCCCCACTACCCCACTGCCCCACTGCCCCGCTGCCCCGCTACCCCACTGCCCCGCTGCCCCACTATCGCACTGCCCCACTGCCTACCCCGCTGCGCTGCTACCCCACTGCCCCGCTGCCCAACTATCCCACTGCCCCGCTGCCCCGCTACCCTAATGCCCCGCTGCCCCACTGCCCCGCTTCCCCGCTGTCCCACTGTCCCGCTGCCCCACTTCCCCGCTGCCCCACTGCCCCGCTGCCCCACACCGTTGCTCCACGGCCCCGCTGCCCCACTGCCCCACTGCCTGCCCCGCTACTCCACTGCCCCCCAGCTGCCCCACTGCCCCGCTACCCCACTGCCCCGCTGCCCCGCTACCCTAATGCCCCGCTGCCCCACTGCCCCGCTTCCCCGCTGTCCCACTGTCCCGCTGCCCCACTTCCCCGCTGCCCCACTGCCCCACTGCCTGCCCCGCTACTCCACTGCCCCCCAGCTGCCCCACTGCCCCGCTACCCCACTGCCCCGCTGCCCAACAATCGCACTGCCCCACTGCCTGCACCGCTGCCCCGCTACCCCACTGCCCTGCTACCCCACTGTCCCGCTGCCCAACTATCCCACTGCCCCGCTGCCCCGCTACCCTAATGCCCCGCTGTCCCACTATCCCACTGCCCCGCTTCCCCACTGCCCCGCTGTCCCGCTGCCCCACTGCCCCGCTGTCCTGCTGCCCCACTTCCCCGCTGCCCCACTGCCCCGCTGCCCCACCCCGTTGCTCCACGGCCCCGCTGCCCCACTGTCCCACTGCCCCACAGACTGCCCCGCTACCCCACTGCCCCGCTACCCCACTGCCCCGCTGCCCCACTATCCCAATGCCTATCTGCCCCGCTACCCCACTGCCCACTATCCCACTGCCCCACTGACCCGCTTCCCCACTGCCCCGCTGCCCCACTGCCCCGCTTCCCCACTACCCCAATGACCCACTGCCCCGCTGCCCCGCTTCCCCTCTATCCCTCTGCCCCGGTAACCCACTGCCCCGCTACCCCACTGCCCCGCTGCCCCACTATTCCACAGCCCCGCTGCTCCGGTACCCCACTGACCCACTGCCCACCTGCCCCGCTACCCCACAGACCCGATGCCCCACTGCCCCGCTGCTCCACTATCCCATTGACCCACTGCCCCGCCGACCCGCTGCCCCACTGCCCCGCTGAACCACTATCCCACTGCCCCGCTGCCCCGCTACCCCACTGCCCCGCTGCCCCACTATCCCACAGCCCCGATGCCCCAGTACCCCACTGCCCAACTATCCCGCTACCCCACTGCCCCACTGCCCCGCTGCCCCACTATCCCACTATCTCACTGCCCCGCTGCCCCACTATCCCTCTGCCCCACTACCCCACTGCCCCACTTCCCGGCTGCCCCAATGCCCCGCTGCCCCACTGTCCCACTGCCCCGCTGTCCCACTGTCCCACTGCCCCACTGTCCCACTGTCCCATTGTCCCACTGTCCAACTATCCCACTGTCCCACTGTCTCACTATCACACTATATCACTATCGTCCCATGTCCCATGTCCCATATCCTGTCCCACTGTCTCACTATCTCACTATCGTCCCGTCCCATGTCCCATGTCCTGTCCCGTGTCCCATCCTATATCCAGTCCCATGTTCCGTCTCCTGTCCCGTCCACTGTCCCGTCCCCAGTTCCGTCCCCTGTCCCGTCCCCAGTCCCATCCCTAGTCCCATCCCCTGTCCACTCCACTCCATCGTACATTACTATCCGCTCGTGCAAATGCATAGAAGCTTCGATCTGTCGGGTGAGTACGCAACCCACGAATTAATTTTTTTCTTTTTTTCTTTCTTTCTTTCTTTCTCAAAACCCATACCAGTTTTTAAGTCAGATCATCAGCTTTCAAACAAAAAAAAAATCATCAAAATCGGTCCAGTAGTTTTAGCGTGATGCTGGAACAAACAAACAAACAAACAAACAAACAGACGTTTACAATTTTATAATAGTTAAGATTAACAGCCGTTTTCAATAACCTGTCTATCCACAATTTGCCCTACTAGAGATAGAAATTTATGATACACTCCATACATTTTATGTTCAATTTCTATCTCTAGCAGGGATGGAAAATAAAGTACCTTTTTAAAATTTTATAAAACAAACAGTTCAAAACGTTTTAAACCAGGGTTGATAAAAAACATGATTTTTTTGTTTATGACAGATTTTTTTGGTTAAAAAAAAAACAAAAAAAACATTGATTTATTTGTTTATTTTTATTTTTTTCACTTTTTATTTGACTTTGAAGGATTTAAACTTGATTTTTATTATTTACATACTCATAACTGACAATTTTCCAAATATTGTCTACAAAATCCCAGGAATTCTCTGAGCATAAATAAATTGTGCTGCGTTTAGACTGCTAAGTACAGTCACTTGCCCGCGCGTTTACAAGGAGATTTTTAAGTCGCGAAATTTTCAATGTATCGACGTCTCAGCAGATTAATATCGCCGATTCCGATATTTCGAAAAAAATTAAATATCGCCGATATAAGTATCTGTCTCGGTATCGGATGCATAGCTAGTGTGTAGGTAGTTACCCTAAAAATGAAAATAATTCATAAATTATAGGTAGCTTCTGCTCGCGGCTTCACTTGCAATATACTATTGTGTCTGAAAAGTAACCTCTGTAATGCGAGAATATTTTATTCTACATATTTGCCAAGTTTCATCACAATCCATTCAATATTTACCACTGTTTGTTGAAACAAACATCCCATCTTCATATACATCCATACTTTCACCTAGTGTGTGATATGATAATTTAACGTTTCTGGTTTACTAAGTCAAGACAAACATAGGTACATACATATTATATAGGTATATAACCAACCTAACCACAGACCACCACCACCACACCACTTTTTTTGTACTTACATAAATACCTGTACCTACAGTAATTATTGAACATAACTTTGTGTTTTAATAACTTTAATGAATTTTATTATTATGTTAATGTTTATTTTTATCACGTTGAAGAAAATTCATAGTACCTTACCTAATACCTATGGTGGAAAATATAAATGATGAAAATAATCAATCACTTTTGTCATATTATATTCATTATACAATGTGTCCCAGAAATCAACGTCAAGCCCAAAAAGGGCAATAGGCCAAGTCGTGACAGTCATTATAAAAATAAAAAATAAATCTTGGTCATGTACTTTTCAAATTTTATGGATTCAAAAATAAATCTCAAAAAGTGACATCCTGTGATGATTTTTCAAGTCCACTGTGACTGCGACAGTTTTTTTTCTGTGACGTAACCATGAATAACCCTTCTGTAAATTACAGTTAAAAGTTAAAACATAACTACCTCATTTTTAAATAAAATGATAGATTTCTGCCCAACATTGAATTCAAAATTAATACATCACCCAACTTTAACCGCATGTAGTGTAAAAAAAATGTACTACACTAATTTGGCAAGTAACTTTAAAAGATGGCGCGTTTAGTCTGGATTCCAAAATGGTATGCTACATACTAATTGCTACTTCTTAATTGAGGAAAAAAAGTTATTTGTTAGTTTTAGGTGCGTTTGAAATAAAATTCAGTTGTTGGATTTCTTTAGTTATAATTTTTATTAAATCAGATTTACCGAGTTTATATTAAATGTTCAAACTGTTTGCCTTCAGCTGCACATTAATAAATACTCGATGATCGGGATAACGCTCAGATTTGGGTATCTCTTACGATATATTCTTGCTGCAGCATTGGCGTTGCATAAGCATTCTCCATAAATGAGATACATGTTGACGTATTCCTGTGCGGTGTATCGAGATGGCATGATAACAAACTACACAAAACACGGGATTACGATTACAACAAGTCCGGGGTCGTCAGAAACAGTGCAGATAAATCCAAATCACAATGCAAATGAAGTCCAATAAACAAAGCCACAGTTGTAAGTACGAAGTCACTACAAATACAGAAAGATGCTTAGTAAACGAAAGAGCGTAACGTGCTGCAGTATTGCACAATTTACCTAACGCATCCCTGTTTCGCCAGAGTGGCGTCTCTATCTGTTTCACTCACACAGACGAAATTATGTGTCAATCCGTCTCGCTCTTAGATAAAAGTAGCGTCACTATCTATCTCGCTCACACTTAACAAAGTAGCATCACTATTTGTCTCGCTCGCACTAGTCAAATAACGTCACTGTTCGTCTCAATCGAACTTGTATGAAAACCGGATTAATTAAAAAAAAAATGTTTTTCCTCAATTAAGAAGTAGCAATTAGTAAGTGGCATACCATTTTGGAATCAAAACTAAACGCGCCATCTTTTAAAGTTACTTGCCAAAATAGTGTAGTACATTTTTTTTACACTACACGCGGTTAAAGTTGGGTGATGTAATAATTTTGAATTCAATGTTGGGCAAAAATCTAACATTTTATTTAAAAATGAGGTAGTTATGTTTTAACTTTTAACTGTAATTTACAGAAGGGTTATTCATGGTTACGTCACAGAAAAAAAAACTGTCGGAAAGTTAATATTTGTAGTCATAGGACTTGAAAAATCATCACAGGGTGTCACTTTTTACCCGACTGCGCCAGAAGGAGGGTTATGTTTTTCGAGTGTATGTATGTATGTATGTATGTATGTATGTATGTATGTATGTATGTATGTATATTTCTTTGGCACGTTCTGTAGCCTAAACGGCTTGATGGATTTGAGATTGAGAGGTGTCGTTAGATTCGTCTTAATACTGAGAGTGACACTGGGTATATCAAAATTTAAAAAATTAAAATGGCCGCTTTTTGGCGCCATTTTACCTCCTCAAAAAATTTTTTTTTCCTTCTAAAACTATCGAGTGGGGTATCAAAATAAAGGGATTTATAAATGCTTTACAAAAATATATATACAACTTATATGTTTAAATGTAATTTGGAATGAAAAATGCTTCAAAAAAACAACAAAATATTCAACGTTAAAAATGAATTTGACTTTTCAAAAAAAACATTAATAGTATGATAAATAAAACATGACAAAACTAAAAAAATTAATTAACAAAAACAAAAACCCGACTGCGTGTAAAAATAACAGAAAAGATATAAACAAGACTTATCAACACGCAGGCGGAGGCTACCTATGAACTATTATGTAATTCATGACCAAAAACATACGTAGCCTCCGACTACGTGTTGATAAGTCTTGTTTATATCTTTTCTGTTATTTTTACACGCAGTCGGGTTTTTTTTGAGATTTATTTTTGAATCCATAAAATTTGAAAAGTACAAGACCAAGATTTTTATTTTTCTAATGACTGTCACGATTTGGCTTATTGCCCGTTTTCGGCTTGACGTTGATTTCTGGGACACGTTGTATATATTCATTATATATTTTATGAACATAAGTACCTACCTTTTAAGTAAGTCCTTAAGTACCTTCCTGAACCTTCATTTTTTTTGTTACTTCATAATCCTTTTTCTCTTTTTAGGGTAGTTCAAGTACATAAAGCAGTTAAATGTCCAAGTAAACTTCGTTTTGAATATCAATTGAAATGGATACTACAAGTCTCCATTGTAAACATCCAAAAAAGATGAAATCTAGCAGAGATAGTGGTAATCATGAAGTATTTGTATTATCTCCAGACATTTTAAAAAAACTTGGCATTAGCATAGCAAATATAAATGGGAGTCAAGTAATATCTAATGATGCTAATAATTCACCAAGTAAGTATCATTAGTACCTCATGAAGTTGTTTCAGGTTACTATTATATTGTATTTATAAGTAATAATCTTATGGTATTTTTTCAGCAACTGAAATTATAAGTAATGAATACAATGAAAATATTCCGATATCCAATTATAGTCAAACACCATCTGACACCTCAATTTTGGAAACTGCAAGCTTGATGACGAAATCAGTTTTTTTAAGCCCTACTTTTGTTCCTACCATTGCAAATGTTATTCCTGGAGAATTTGAAATTTTAACGAAAGAGAAAACACAGGGCTCTATTCATGTGGCAGATTTGGCAGGAGAGCACAGCAGTCTTTTTGTACCTGTAGATAGCAATGAAGTTACAGACGACCTTGAGACTAAAGATAGTCAGGAAGCATGTCACAAAGTAGATCAAGCTAATCTGAGTTATAACACTACGATAAACAAAGAATATACATCTGGATTCACCATTTATAATAAAAACACACTGACGTCTCCTGATGGAAGTGGAACAGAAGTTGTAAATGATACTAAAATAAATCATGAAAATGGGGAAACCAGACTTAATAATATATTGGATGATGAAAATTCATCAAAAAGTAATAGCAATGCTAAATTTACGGTTGATACTGTTTCATCTAATAACGTTGATACTGATAACCATCTACCGAAATCATCTAAGATCAATATTATCTCTGAAGAAACAATCCCACTTTCGAAACTTAGCGAGATCTCTGAAGAAACAATCCCACTTTCGAAACTTAGCGAGTTAAAAAGAATACAATCTTCAAATGTAAACAATCTTACTCCAGTATCAGTTAACTCTATTATTGATACTAAAATTAAAAAAGATAACAATAACTCTGGAGAAAAAAGTACTAGAAAAACATCTACAAAACCTTTAAAAGATAATAAGTTCAGATTCTCAGAATCAAATGTAGTAGATAATGAAGTGAATTCAAATAAAAGTAATTTAAAATCTGCACATAAAAATCTAGAGACTAATGTTTTACCTAGTGACATACCTTTAAAGGGGGTTCAGATCACCAGTAGTAAAAAATCAGATATTGCATCGAATATAATTGACAATGCAAATATAACATATAATAAACAAAATGTTGAAGACACCAGTCCTCTTATAATCATGGAGCATTCTTTAAGAGGAAGTGAAATTACTCTAAAGAAAAAAACATCTGATAAAGAGAGTGAACATTATATTAAAAACAATGCCAATAAGGCAAAAGATAATAGCAAATTTAAAAAACATAATAGAATTTCAGAAGACAATATATCTGTGAATGTTGCAACAGTTAATGGTTTTGATAAACATGATGTAGCACCTCGTGGCATTGATGTAGACAAAAGCATAAAAAATAAAAAATGTAACATTGGTCAAATTGGTAAAGACACAGAATCTAAAGATCTTGTAAATCACCATTCTGCTGAAATTGGGCAGGAATACGATGATAATAATGCAGAAAAATCTACTACGGTAAAAAAAACTGGTATTGACAAAAATGAAATTACCGAAAACAATTTAAAACATAATTTTGATTTAAAAACGGCCTGCAAACATGGTAGTAATTCTAAAAGTATTGTTGAAAATGATTCTGGAGTGAAAGAATCGACTAAGATAAAAAATGATAGTGATGACAATATTTCTTCATTAAAAAATATAGAAGATCAAAAGTTAGAAAATGATGAGTTGGCTAATATTTTGAATGCTACTAAAGAAATGTCAACCAGTAATCCAAGTATGAAAGTAGATAAAGTAAAGGAGATAGCTGCATATTTAAAGAAATTTTCTCATATTTACACTGACAAAAAGAAAATAAAAAAAGATAGTGGTAACAATAACAATAAAAAAGAAAAAAATAATTCAAATACTAATACAATTGAATCGAAATTATGTATTCAAGGAGTAGAAAAGCCTGGTGGAGATGATGTAAATAAAAAACACACTGGTGAGTGCAAAGTTCTTAAAACTTATACTAGGCGCTACCCTACAAAACAATCTAAGTTATCTACAAAAATATTACCTAAAAGTGGAGCATGTAATTCAGTGGATGCATCTGAGACCGAACCTAATATAGATAACATTTCAACATCATCTGAAATGCAGGAATTTTGTTTATGCTATGATTTTGGCCGAATAGCCTACTACGATTATGATAACTTGAATGAGCATATACATTTTTGGCAGCATAAACCTACTAATTGTGAATTAGATATAATATTTGCCATATACAATGATGGAGCAATAGTAAATAATGAAAATGCATTAGAACAAGAGCAACAGACTGAAGAAAAACTTGAAGCTTATAATGTTTGTTGGAATGTCTATCGAAATGAACTTCCTGAAAATGTAGACACTTCAAACCCAGAGAAAATACGGCATGATTATGTTATAGGTGAATTAAAAGGTGCTTCTCTTGATGATAGTTCTCTAGCACCTCAGTTGAATATTGTAACGGATAATGGAAATAACAGTATCGTCTCAAAAAGTCAAGATCAAGCTCATGTGATGATAAATAATCCAAATTCTGATATTATTTTAGAAGCCGTCGACCATGATATGGTTGATACAGCTGAATCTGAAAATCGCGATGGCATAAATAACATACGAAATGTCAATAAACTTATAAATGCTGAACATAATGATAATGTCAGTTCTGTAGTAGTTACTACTGCAGATAGAGATAGTATAAATACCAACCTTAACGCTTTAGAAACCAACGTAATAGTAAGTATTATATATTTAGCATTTTTTTTCGTTTTCTTTATACTTTACTTTTTAGGGTTCCATAGCCAAAGTTTTGCCATGTCCGTCCGACCACCATTATAGCCATTTTACTCGATGACTGCGAGTGCTATGGAGTTGAAATTTGGCATGGTTATACCATTACCATACATACATTCTTATGACGCCTACAAAGTTATGAAAAAAATCTGTAATCAAAGTTGTTTTAGGGTATCTCCCTTACATGTAAAGTGGGGGTGTTTTTTTCTTTTTCGTATCCTATCATGTAGGGCAGTGGTTCTTAATCTTTTTATGGTCTTTGCCCAAACATTTATGTTGTCACGGACCACTAAATTGTTTGCCAGAGAAGTTAAATTTTTATTTACTATAATAATTCTAAATATGAAAATAGATAGGTAATAGCTTAGGCGACGTAAGACCGAATATCATATTAGATGTCATAGCGCCTTAAAAATAAAAATAAAACCGTGCCCAGAACAAAACGGCCACCAGTATGAAATAAAACTAATTGGACACAAGTATAACCAAAACACTTCGTTTTGGTCCGCAAAGGACATTGCCCAATATCTTAGCAGCTTTAGGCCCCAAAAAATATGCTATGTCACGGCGGTTTTAGTATTATTTTGTAGACCAAGTTTTTTTTTTCTTATTCTGCAAACGATTTAAATATTTCACCCTGGTTTACGATAAATCTAATTTTTGCTGTAGCTGAAATAGAGATTATTAAAATCGCATTTTCTAAGATTTCACTTCTTCGAATTTAATTTTTATATACGATTCTATTTTTTACTGTGGTATTGGTATTTTTAAAACCTAAAGGGTTTTATAAATAGACACAGGACTCAAACTGCATTAATGTACTGCTTTATTGGAATGCGACGATCGCCTTCTTAAAGAAATTGATATGATATTGAGAGTGATATTAGCGACTGAAAGGGGCCGGGCCAGCCGAATTTAAATTACTTATATTTATATATTTAGAGGGTTTAATTTGAAAAGAAAGCAAGTGTTCTAAATTCGCCGGAGATTATTTCGTACCTAGGATAGGTATTTATAGCTTTCCTGGTTATCCAATTAAAGCTGTCGATACAGTTTTCAGCCCGGCCCCTTTTCCACCTTAATATCTTGGAAAATATTAGGTTTTAAGATTAAATTAAGCACTATGTACGTGTATTTTACGGAGTACATCCCTTCTGTGGCACCACTTTCTCAGCAAGTTTGGTAGTTGTCGTGGTACAGATGGGGCCGGGCTGAACACGTCAGGCTGGCCCGGCCCCCTTCAAATCCTTCTATTTTTTTTATTAGAGCGGTACATTGAAAATGTAGTAAGTACAAATGCTTCTGAAGAGGAGTACATTCGGATAATACATATCTCGTGACCTAAAGCCACGGGGCCGGGCCAGCCTGACGCACGTGAAATGTGGGTGTACGATAAACTTCTGCCTATCCCTTCGGGGAATATAGGCGTGATGTTATGTTATGTTATGTTATGAACAAGCATATAAGTATTAGCATACTCATTTATCTCTTTGTTCTTCTGTAATGGTGCTGTAGATGTAAGTTTTCTTAAATTAAGGATATTTTCCCATAAAATACGATTAAATTGATGGACAGAGGTAAATTGTGTTATACGGAATATTATTCATGATTTTGATGATGAATATTATTATAATCTTCATCCGCCTTTATCTGATGACCGTGCATACATTTTTTTTGTTTAACTGTACATAATGTTAACATAACATAACATCACGCCTGTATTTCCCCGAAGTGGTAGGCAGAGGTGTTTAGTACACCTACATTTCGCCAGTTATGTTATAGTCCCATGTAATATAGGGCGAGCCTATTGCCATTGACCGGGCACAAATCCAGACTCCGGGCTGCTACTGAGAATTTCCATAATGTTACCTACATTAATTTAACACACTATACTTTCTATACCATTTCAGTCCGCTTCAGCTGTAAAAACAGGGTCATCAGAGTTAAACAACATCATTACAAAGGTTAGTTTTACTTAATTCATCATCATCATCATCATCATCATCATTTCAGCCGAAAGACGTCCACTGCTGGACATAGGCCTCTCCCTAGCATCGCCACAATGACCGGTGCTGCGCCTTCCGACCTTCACCTTCTTCGCCTTGCGGATTCCCGCGACCTTCACCAGGTCGTCGGGCCATCTTGTGGGGGGCCTACCCACGCTGCGCCTTCCAGTACGCGGTCGCCACTCCAGAACTTTACTGCCCCATGGGGCATCCGTTTTGCGTTGTGCCCCGCCCACTACTACTTAAGTTTGGCAATTCTTCGGGCTATGTCGGTTACTTTTGTTGTCCTGCGAATCTCAACATTTCTGATTCGATCACGCAGGGACACTCCGAGCATAGGCCTCTCCATTGACCTTTGAGTGACTTTGAGCCTTCTTATCAGGCCCATTGTGAGCGACCACGTTTCAGTGCCGTAAGTAATTACTGGCAACACACACTGGTCAAAGACTTTCGTCTTGAGATTAAGGGCGGATCCAGTTTTTGTATCAGTTTATATTTAGTTACTTGAGATTTGAGAGCTTTTCTGTTTGGAATATTGTTTTTCCATTCCGATTTTCAAAAAACGAATTAATTATCAACTAATATAGATTTTTTAGGTTCTTGAATTAACTTGGGCGAGGTTTTGTAAGGCTAACATGGTAGAAAAGTAGTTGTTTCTGTTGTTGAATGTTAGCTAAGTATTCAATCGACGGTGACGCCGGCGACGGAGATTGGAGAAGAACCTTGTGGCGCGAGCGGTGCGCCAGAATCAAACTTTAAATCGCGTGAATATTATTCACATTGAACGAACGAGTTCGGATGCGAGTACAATTTAGTAATTTTATGTTTGTAACAAATACATTCATTCATTCAATGAACATTCATTTAGTAAATTATGTACTTAAACAGAAAAAAAAAAACTGTGGTTGACCTAGACTCAGGGGGCGGTCATGACCCCCATGACCCCCCCGAATCCGCCCTTGCTTGAGACACTGCGGTATTTTGGACGAGAAGATACTGCGTAGCTTCCCGAACGTTGCCCAACCGAGTCGGATTCGACGATTGACCTCTTTCTCAAAGTTGGACCTACCTAGCTGGACAGTTTGTCCTAGGTATACATAATCGTCAACAACTTCGAGTGTAGATTCTCCGATGTTTACGGGAATAGGTGCTATATGGGAATTCGACATAACCTTTGTCTTGTCCATATTCATTTTAAGACCCACTCTATCGGAAGCTCTACTGAGGTCATCGAGCATTGTACCGAGGTCCTCTATGGTCTCAGCCATGACTACTATGTCGTCGGCAAACCGAAGGTGAGTGATGTACTCGCCGTTCATGTTAATGCCTAGCCCCTTCCAGTCCAGAACCTTGAAGACATCCTCCAATGCAGCAGTGAACAGTTTCGGAGAGATCACATCTCCCTGTCTCACACCTCGCTGCAGAAGGATAGGTTTCGAGGTTTTAGTAAATTACCTCTCAATGGAAAACTACTTGTTTTATGTATTTTTGATTTTTTTTCCGTAGTCCGTTTTTAGGGTTCCGTATCCAAACTCCATGTCCAAAATCAATATTACTCTCGCTACGCTGTCCGTCCGTCCGTCTGTCTGTCACAGAGCTGTGTCTTTTGAACGGTAATAGGTAGCCTGATGAAATTTTCTCAGAATATGTGTTGCTATGACTATCATGACATGACAAATACTAAAAATAAAGTCGATGGGTGGTACGGAACCCTTACTGTGTGAGTTCGACTCGCACTTGGCCGTTTTTTATACTTATAATAGTTTTTTTTTACTATTATGTGAAATACAAAAAGATCTTCTCTTAATGTACTGACTGCTGGTAATTATAGCTAAACTGTTTCAATATACCTTCTTTAAAATTAATAACGGTCAAAAAATATTCTTAAAATGAAAACATTATCAGAATTATAAGGATAACGTGTTTGTAATAAATTTCAGGTATCTACAGAAGACAGTGAGGCTAAAGAAGGGAATGCATCGAAAATCAAAGAAAACAATAGTAAAAGGTCCCATCATAACGAACCTGACAGCAATTCAAAGAAAAACTCAAATCAAGAATTCCAATTGGATTTGTCTAAAACAATCGAAAAAAATGCTCTAGTATGTATTTGAGATCTAAAATACTTAGGGCCGGTATTTCAATAATCTGATAACTTTTAACTGAGGAGTAAATGTGACGTCTTGACAGATTTTCTATACTAAGGGCCGGTCTTTCAATAGCCAGTTAACTTTTAACTGAGGAATAAGTTTGACATTTTGACAGTTGTAGTATAGAAAATCTGTCAAGACGTCATATTTATTCCTCAGTTAAAAGTTATCAGACTATTGAAATACCGGCCCTAAGGGTCGGTCTTTCAATCGCCAGTTAACTTTTAACTGAGGAATAAGTTTGACATTTCGACAGTTATGAATATAGTAGTATAGAAAATCTGTCATGACGTCATATTTATTCCTCAGTTAAAAGTTATCAGACTATTGAAAAACCGGCCCTAAAACTGTCAAACTTATTCCTCAGTTAAAAGTTAACTAGCTATTGAAAGACTGACGCAGTTTTATTTATCTCTAAATTTGTAAAATCATGATTTTATCTGAGTTCCGTACCCAAAAGGTGCCAAACGGGACCGGGAACGGGACTCTCGCTACGCTGTCCGTCCGTCCATCCATACGTCTGTCTGTCAGTCACAGGGCTATATCTTTTGAACGGTAATAGGTAGCCGGTTGAAATTTATATTTAGAATATGTGTTGTTATGACCACTATCACGACAAATACAAACAATAAAAAAATAAAAAAAACCAAAGGTGGGGTCATGCATTTTTCTCAACGTTTTTCCTTCTGCTCTATCTTCAAAACGGTAATACATGCCAGCGTCAAACTTGGTCTCATTATAGTGCATACTATACTATGTAGTTTAGCAACAAATACTAGAAATAGGGAAAACAGATATATGTGGTGGTATCTGCGTAAGAAAGAGATGCAAAAATTCACATTTCGCGCACGGTGCGTTGATGTCTTTTGATGAACTCTCGTAAATCTCTCGTATCAGATAGATGGGTGGTACAAAATCCTTACTGCACGAGTCTGACTCGCACTCGGCCGGTTTTTTTTTCTGTACTCGTTTTTTGCTTATAATAGGTATTTTTTTTACTATTATGTGAAATACAAAAAGATCTTCTCATAACTTACTCCTGTTAATTATAGCTAAATTGTTTCATATACCTTTCTGGAATTTCAGGTATCTGCGGAAGACAGTCAGTCTAAAGAGAGGAATGCATCAAACATCAAAAAAAACAACAATAAAAGGTCCCATCATAACGAACCTGAGAACAATGCAAAGAAAAACTCAAAACAAGAAGTAAGATAATATAAGATAAAATATATATTTATTTTCTCGCCACAATATTACACTTAAAATAACATTTCTCATTTAATTCGTATTACATATACATATTGTGGGAGACTGGTGCCTAAACTAGGCTCGAGGCCTGTATTTCAGGACACCAGGTCTCCACCGTTCAAAATTTGGTACATTTTATTTCTATATAGTGTTAGTAAGATTAGTATAATGGTGTGTAGGTGTGAGCGTGGTGGGGGTGTGTTAGTGTGTGTAGTAAGTGAGGGTACTGTTAATTAGATTTTTAAATTTAAGTTAATAATGTTGTAAGTAATCAGGTATTTTTTCCATATCAGTAGTATAACTATACATATAAATATATAATCTATACCGGGATAAAAAGTAGTTTCGGTATCAAGGTAGTTTAACTGTTGAAGCCAACTGTATAATTTCATTTTACACTTAATCTTGTTAAATTCAAAGATGGACAGGAACCTATTAACTTTATTATAAAGGTATCTACCGAGACGACAAAAGAACCGCTGACAAAACGCTGTCGAAATCCGAGAGTGATAGATATCCACAGGGTAAAAACGTCTCTTAACACGAGATAAGGAGGGGTTGTATGTTAGAAGTCCATGCTGCTTTAGAATAGTTTGCTGTATAAACAGCTGGCGCACCGTCAAAACTTTCGTCCCTCTATACAAAAGTCGGATAGCGAAATGGTAAGAACAGGGACACCTTCAGAATGGCTCTCTGTGCTTTTTCCAATTCAAGAAGAGTGGATTTTGGAGCACCACCCCAAGAGGTGACACAAGTACAATTGGGTTTATCCAAAACAATCGAAAAAAACGCTCTAGTATGTATTTGAGATCCAAAATACTTAGGTAGTCTATTTATCTTTGAGTAAAATATTTTTTTTTGTTCTGTTTACAGAAACGCAGTTTGACGGGGAAAACAAAACTTGCGTCTCTAAAGAATGGAAACGATGAGCCATCTGTTAAGAAAAGTATAAAATGTGGATTGTGCAAGAACTTATTTTCTGATATGGATTGGGAAGATCATGTCACCAACCAGCATCATCTGATTGCTTGGAAGGAAGGTTCATCTATTGTAAGTAAATAGTTATTATTGCTGTAGTTATGTATTATACTTAAGTATGTATATACAACATGTTGATCTCATATTGAACTAAGTTTACGGGACTTGTCGCGCACAATTAAATCAAAATATAACAAGCATTTTGACTAACCTCGACGTTTCGGTCAAGTTGCATTGGCCGTGGTCACGAGCAGACTGACATGTTGATCTGTATTCGTGCCATATTTAAGGAGGTGACTATACCACTGATACTGAACACGAATCAGTAAAAAAATCAATACAATATTTTTTTTGTGAAATACCTATTACCGACACAAAAACGATGCGTGCGACATCACCGAAACAATTTGCAGGTATTTCCACCCTTTGACAATGCCGCCGATGACTTATTTTCCGAGTCGTTCGGGATTTATTCTGGAACCCTCGTTATGTTTCTAAGTAAAAATTTAGGTATTAAATAATCGTAGAATTTTCCAAGTATTTTTAGATGACTAAGCACATTATTTGTCATCAGATCTAGAAATATGGCACAATTACAGATCAACATCTTGTATAGAATTTTTATTAAGGCTGTGTACGATACAACCGTACATTTTTCAGGTCAGCACTATTACGCAACTCTTGCTTTTACATTAATCAATGAGTTCGCGTCGAGCAATTTAGAAAGCCGCGCATTGTTAGATTTACGCGTCTAGCAAGTCCCGCATGTTATCGTTTTCACTCACATACAGTTCATTAAGTTCATTCATTCATTCAACTAACATTCATTAACTATTCATTCAACTCATTCATTTAACTTTCATTACTATTCGGACAATATAGCATTTATTTTCCGAGCTATCGTTTTTTTATTTCTTCTGTCATCATAATCATAAAATTGCAGTCTAAGAGTCTGTACAGGCTGTTTACATAGATATTGTGGGCAGTGAAACCTGTCTTGGTCGGCTAAACAGGCTCGTGCCAGTCAGTTGTGAGCATAACGGTGTGGGACTCTATTACTAAGCCTGAGCTGTCTGCCGTCCGTCCGTCTGTCTGTCACATAGGGCTGTATCTTTTTAACCGTAATAGGTAGCCAGTCGAAATTTTTGCAGAAATGGCCAACATCATCATCATCCTCCTGCCCTTATCCCAATTTCTTTCTTTCTTTTTATCCATATCTTCTTTCACACAATCCATCCATCTTTTCTTTGGTCTACCTCTTTTCTTATAGCCATCCACATTCATACACAAAACTTTTTTCGTAACATGCTCCTCATTCCTCGGCATCACATGTCCATACCTTGATACTCTACTGCATCGCAACTTTTCCGTCACTGGCGCTACTTTCAAACTCCCTCTCATATACAGGAATGGCCAACACATGCTAAAAATAAATTAATAGTTTAAAACCGGCCAAGAGCATGTCGGGCCATGCTCAGTATTATAGGGTTCCTTAAGTAGGTGTTACAAACAAATCAAATCGAATATTAATCATGGCTATTTTAGTTTTTGCAATAGACGGCAGCATTGGCGACTCAGATAGTGTTGTTAGTAGCCGCCGCTAGATGGCTCTATAAAGTGCCAAATGCAATACACGGCAGCATTGGCGAATCAGAAAGTGTTGCTACTAGCCGCTAGATGGCGCTGTACAGCGTCAAATTTAAGAAGTTTGTCATTTCAATATAACACAAAATTACTTTTTGTGATTTTTTAAAATAGAAAGTAGCTAAAGGAGCCTTATTTGCTAAGGTCATTTTTCTCTATGGTCAATGACCTTTGAACTAGGACGTTTTAAGTATTTTTCAGTTTTTTCTCTATAACTCAAAAATTTATTATCAAATTATACTCGAAATAATGTTAAAAGAGAGTTTTTATAAAGGTCTATCAATGTGGAAGATTATAAGTTTCTACGTTGCATAGTTTAGAAATGGCTGGGGGGGGGGGACACATTGCAAGCCACTTTGGCGGGCTATATTTCGCAGATGGTACACCTGATAAAAAAGTTATGTATGAAACATTACCTTCATTTTAGTAGACCTATTTAATGATACCCCACACGAGGGGGTGCAGCGAAAAATATATTTTCATCCCCATTTCACATGTATTGGCGCCACCCCTAAAATAAGTAATAACGATTTTTTTATTCATTTAAAATTGAGATTATATCTAGACAATTTTTTAGCAAAATTTCATTTACTTATGTTTATAACTGTAGAAGTTATTAAGCTGTAAAGGATTGGGACAGACGGACAGACGGACGGACATGACGAAACTATAAGGGTTCCTTGTAGGACTACGGAACCCTAAAAAACACTAGAAAAACACGCTTCAAAGTCCATTACGTGGCCTTTCTCACAAGTGCAAACACGACTATGATACGATATTCCATCATGGAATGCCAGTGCCTATCTTCCGGCTTCATCATCAGACCTTGAAACCTAATCGTGGTCAAAGTTCATTACAAGACTTTTCTAAGAAATCCAAAACAGCTATGATACGATTATCCATCAAGAAGTTCCAGTTCATATCTTCCGGCTCCATCTTCAGATCAGTTCGACAGTACCATATAATATTGTATTGCCTTCAGAACTACATACAGCTGCCAATTTTCATTTCGCTACGACCCTTGGAAGATGTTTAAATTAGTTACCTTAGATTCCATTACATATTTAGTTACATGACATACAGGTCGACCTAATAAAAGCTTGTTAATGATAAAATATGGTACGAAAAACTTAGTGCGCGAGTCCGACTCGCACTTGGCCGGTTTTTATTAAGCCTTATATCGTTTACAAATAGCGCTGGGTGTGCGAATCAACGGAGATGCATGTTCATAATATTTGTCTTTTGCCCGTCTGGTCTGGCTAATACCTTGATGCGCATGCCTCGAGCTAAAAATTCAAACAAAAAGGGATACTAATAACATTTGATTTAGAATTTTAAGTCATTCGCGTGTTATATTTTTGTTATTAATTTAAACACGTAGACTGTCCAGTGCATTACATACAAGGTGTAATTGAAATAACAACTCTTACTATGGAACCAACCCTGAAATCGTGAAAAAATTAATCAGTTGCTCCATGTATTTATGTTCGCATTTAAACTCGACAAAATATAAGCAACAGCTGTTTTCTTCGCGATTTCTGGATCCCGTAGCAAAAGTTGTTCGTATTGATAAGGACGAACCCCTTAGAGGTTTTCAGTTATTTTAATTATACTTTGTATAATGCAAGGCGATTGTTTAACTATAGTGTCTGCTTCGCGTACAACGTGTTAGTAAACAATCGACCATACAGCCCATAGACGCCTCATAACAGGCGACCGATGTCTGCAACACATCAATGAAATTTCACTAATGTAGGTCGGTTGCCACTATTCGCCACTTGAAGTCTTCAAATCAGTTTCGACCACTTGCATAAGCCGTCAAAACTGCCGCGTTAGTAATTAGCTAATAGCCGCCTTGGTAGGGCCAATCGGATTGCAGTACCATGCAGCAGCTTTTTCGTATCTCAGCAAGTTGGCAGAATTTATTGTACGCATTATAATCAACAATAAGCAACAATTGGGCTGTATAGTCGATGTAATAAACCATTGATTGCTTTTACAGAACTTGAATGACGGAGATTTATTGAAAAATGTTAAAGAAAGGTTGAAAACCTTGGGCGAGCTACAGTGCAGTATATGCAACATGAAAACAAAGAGATTTAAAAAATTCATTGAGCACGTCCAGAATTGTATTCAACTGAAGGTATTTATAATTACGAGTATTTTATGGTTGGCATAACTTCTGCCCACAACCAGTAATTTAATTAAATCAAGGGACTCCGAAACTCTGTTTCTGTAATCTTCCAACATTTTTTTGCCACATAGACATGCTGTTACTGAATTGTCACCTATAAAATATGGAGATTGTGGATTAGTCGATTTTGATAGCTTAAGACCTCAAATAAAATGTTTTGTTAATTTAAGTTTTCAGACAAGAAAAACGATAAACACACACGCAGATCAAGGTCATCAGTGGAAGAAGATGTAACATGTGGTGTGTGCCAGAGAACCATGCAGTCTTCCAGATGGCTTGAACATATTGGCAGGACCCATTATTATTTAGCTTGGGCTCATGGACAAGAAGTTTTGGTGAGGTTTTATTTTCTGTAATATATTTAACTAGTCTACCGCTTACCGCTATATAAGAAAAGAAGACGCGGATTATATTATCTGTGCTCTAACCTTTTCATCTTTGTTACTAGTGATCCTACGTCTGGCTCGCGCTAGACACCGTAGGTATTAGATTAAGGTTTTATATCCAGACGACTACCACTAAAACTGGTTTCTCCCTATACATTAGTTGAAAATTTGTGTTTAATTTCAGGATTTGGAGGATGATTCTATGGTTTGGCAACATCTGAAGAATATTATTCGGCTGCTGGGAAGTTTAAAATGTTATAACTGCGGCTTGAATCGTAGTCGTGCCAAGGCGTACCTGGCACACGTAAAAACCTGTGATACTAGTGGGGTGAGTACAATATACTGGGTGTAAGGGGAACGCTTCCGAAAATGAAGATAGGTGCTGGTGATTACTAATACGAATGCACGAAAAAAATAATACGATTCTTTTTTAAATTTTTTCATATATATTTTTTTGAATTTTTCATACATAACCAGCTTTGGGCAGTTAAATAAAACTCATACATAATGAAAAATGCAAAAAAATAATATGAAAAACTCTAAAAAAAGAATCGTTTTTTTTTTTGTGGTTTCGTATCAGTAATCACCAGCACTATCACCTATCTTCGTTTTCGGACGCGTTTCCCTGACACCCTGTATACACGATGAAAATTTAGTCGTTTCGAAAACGAAGAGAGGTCATTGTACTCATCCTAACGAACAACTTTAACTGTGGGACCAACCCTGAAATCGAGAAAATAAATCTGCTGATCCCTACATTTTGTCGATTCATGTGAACACAAATGTAGGGAACAGCTGTTTCTCTTTCAGGATTGTAGGGATTGTCCAGTAAAAGTTGTTTAAATTGATGAGTATAATCATCCCTTATAGAATTGCTAATGTATTAAAAATCATCCTGTATGCAACGGGGATGGCCGATGGCGCCGTAAAATTCTGGAGTGGCAACCGCGTACTGGAAGCCGCAGCGTGGATAGGCTCCCCACAAGGTGAACCGACAACCTGGTGAATGTCGCGGGAATCCGCTGGATGCAGAAAGCGCAGTGCTTGGGGGAGGCCTATGTCCAGCAGTGGACGTCTTTCGGCTGAAGTGATGATGATGCAGATTGCAGGTTAACACAGATAATACAATAATAATAATACAAAACTATCTAATATTATTGTTACAGTTGTTTTATCTCACGAAGGCGGGTTGGACTTAGTTTGTGTGTAGATGCACATTCACATGCACATTGTTTCTGTGTGCGTAAGCTGCCCGACTGCTGGCTGCAGTGTGTAGTGATAGCCTAGTTGGTTGGTTGGATAGGTTGAACGCTTGCCTTCCATGCAGGAGGGTGTGAGTTCGATCCCGGCCCGCACCTCTGACTTTTCAGGATTCATGTGCGGATCAGAATTTGATTATCACTTGCTTTAACGGTGAAGGAAAACATCGTGAGGAAACCTGCACACTTGAGAGTGCTCCATACAGTTCTCGATGGTGTGTGTAGTCCGCCAACCCGCACTAGGCCGGCGTGGTGGACTAAGGCCTTACCCTTCTCATACTGAGAAGAGGCCCGTGCCCAGCAGTGGGACAGTAATGGGCTGATTATGTTATGTTAAGCTGCCCGACCGGCAGTTCGGGTGATACTGAGCATAGATTAAACATTAAACTGAGCGCTCCCGAACTTACGCACACAGAAACATTGTGCATGTGCGCATCTACACACACAACTAAATCCAACTCACCTTCGTGAGATAAAACAACTGCACCTAAAACCTGCACAAGGCCAAAAACGGCCCCTATCTCAGCATAATGTTGCCACAGTAGCTAAGCTAGCTAACTACTGTAGCAGCGCTGGTTTTCAGATAGGTCCACGTGAGAGCACGGACAGACAGTTACCAGTCACATAATTAATGGCCGGAATACACATGCCTGTAAAATGGAGCAGTAGCTTGCATGCCAGCTACGCAATATGCAAGTAACTGGCACACTATTGTTCGTCGTTGTAATGGCTGAGTCGCTGGAACAACTGGGCGAAATGCTACACAGCTTAAACGGAGCCTCTCGGCGTGTCGGTCTCGGCATGAATCTGGACAAGACTAAAGTCATGTTCAATAGGCATGTCATGCCAAGGCCGATATTCGTCGAAGGGTCGGCACTCGAAGTTGTAACGGAGTACGTCTACCTAGGGCAGATAATTCAGCTTGGTAGGCACAACTTCGAGAAAGAAGCCTACAGAAGGATCCGTTTGGGCTGGGCAGCATTTGGCAAACTTCGCCGAGTCTTCTCGTCGCCTATACCGCAAAGTTTGAAGACAAAGGTCTTCAACCAGTGCGTCCTGCCTGTCATGAGTTACGGCGTCGAGACGTGGACACTGACAGTTGGGCTAGTCCACAAATTTAAAGTCGCTCGGCGAGCTATGGAGCGAGCTATGCTTGGAGTTTCTTTGAAGGATAAAATCCGTAACGAGATTATTCGGAGAAGAACCGGAGTGACCGACATAGCTTGTAGGATCAGTAAGCTGAAGTGGCAGTGGGCTGGCCATGTCTGTCGAAGGACCGATAGCCGCTGGAGCAGACGAGTCCTTGAGAAGAGACTGCGAATCGGCAAACGCAGCGTAGGGAGCCCCCCCGCCAGGTGGACCGACGACCTAAAAAACGTGGCTGGGGGGGACTGGATGCGGAAGGCCGAGGACCGAGTGTTGTGGCGCAACTTGGAGGAGGCCTATGTCCAGCAGTGGACTGCGATAGGCTGAGTTGATTGATGATGGCACACTGTGGATACATTTGCAAGTAAACCTGCATGCAATTTTTTTCTTGCATGCCTGTAACTGGCAAGCAGTATACACGTGCCAGTACGCAACGGTACCGACGGCGACGTCTTGACAGCACATTTTCTAGTTTTTGCATTAACGGAAAGTTTTCGAAGTGAATTAAATAGTGTCATATTGTTACTAACAGAAGAATGTGTAGCTAAATTAATGAGACACAAAAAGAAGACAAGAAGAAGACGGATTTGGGTGACACTGGCATGCCGGTAGCTGCCGTGTACGTTCATACGTGCCGGTCGCGCAGCCCGCGACGCGACTCTTCCCTCATATTGCATACCAGTCACAGACCAGTAAACCTACTTTAGAGAAAACTATTCCCGGTGCAGCAACGGCTGCCAGGGGGTCATAGCGGCGGGGACCCCCGTAATGCCCCAGTAAGCCGAGGTTCGAGCCCTCCCTTGGGGGACGTTATGCGGTTTTGCAACCGCGTTTTTAGTTTATGAGTTAGGTTTAGTGAAATTTTTCGGCGGATGGAGGCCCACGGGATTCTCCGACAAAAAAAAAAGACCAGTAAACCTCAAGACGCCGCATAAACAAAGTTTTGCATGAGAACACAGTCGTAAAATGTTGCGACCGGGGGGCGGACGACGCGTTATGATTGGTCGGCCGATTGGCTCATAAGTTCGGTAATATGATTGGTACCGCTCGCTGACGGAGTGACGTCCCGATTGGCGGCGGGGCGTTGATATGCAGTATCACTGCATATGCTTGGTGACCGGGGTAGTCTGGCTAATAGGCGTCTAGAGGCTTACTGGTCTGTGATGCCAGTAAATTAAATGTTATACAAGCTACTTGTATGCCAGGCATGCCAGTTAACGTATATACATAAAAGTAGCTGGCACATGCAAGGAGCTGGTATGCAAGCGTGCAAGTTACAGGCATGTGTATCAGAGGCTTAAAGAACCACCAGTTTTGTCTTTTCAGCAAAAGTTCAATGCTAATGTTACATTTATCACTCTTTATAGACATCCTTGGATGAATCTACGAATGCTGATTTGAACTCGACGTGTATTGTTGAAGATGTGACTAGAGAAGAAGAGTCAAATGAAAATACGTCTATTGTGTGCGGAGTTTGTAAGCAGGATGTGACAGACTTGAATTGGATTGAGCATATTGGCAAGGAACATAAGTATTTGGCTTGGCAAGATGGAGACACACCGTTGGTATGTATTTATCGTACCATATGAATGGTTGCGAACTCTTATTGAATTTCGGACGCATAAAAAAATTTTTTTTGAACATTAATTAATTTATTTGCACTAGCAGCATGGGTGTACCCAGCTTTCGGCCTAGGGGCAAGGGGGGGGGGGGGGCAATCAAGAATTTCCTGTACGTGATCAATAGTATAACGGGCTATTTTCCGCAACTCCACGTCCAAGCGTGTATTTTGCGTACAAAAATAAGTACGTACGTGATCAATTCTGTAAGAAATGAATAGAAATTATAATAAAAATTATAGAATGGCGAAACGAACTAAAGGCCCACTTGATGTTAAGCGGTTACCTTTGCCCATCACAACTGCAATACCACCTAGGTTTGTTGCCTAAATGGTACCGCAAGTCGGTTCGTCATGTGATTATTATTTTACCGGCACCCGTACTCTTCGGTTAATAAGACATTTCTTGGTTTCAGGATTTGGAGGATGAGGAAGCAGTATGGAACCATCTGCAACAATTTATCAGACAGAATGGAGGACTGACCTGTTACAAATGCGGCTTAAATCGCAAACGCGTTAAACTATATTTGTCTCATGTCGAATCATGTGATGGCATTTCCGTGAGTACATCATATTACTTTTACAACATTAGTGAAGGAAAAATTTCCAAAATGGACGATTGCGAATTACTTTTAGTGGGTGTAAACTGTTAGGTGTAATACATGCTGAAATTGTAATGGCTTCTTTCCCGAAAAGGGGTCATTGTGCTCATCATTATGAACAACTTTTATTATGTGTATGTGACCAAACCCGAAATCGCGAAAAAAATATCTTTTGGTTGGTCCCTACATTTGTGTTCACTTAAATCGATAAAATAAATCGATTCGATAATCTTTGTACCCCTACCGCCTGTATTTACTACATTTTAACAAAATAAATGATTTAATTTGATTTGAAAATGTACCTGATTTTTTTTCGCGTTTTGAGGATTGGTCCCATACTAAAAGTTGTTCATAATGATGAGTACAAATTACCCCTTTTCGGGAAAGAAGCCATTAGAATTTCAACGTGTATGATCGTGTAGTAAAAAGTTTTATTTAAAGGTTTAAAGAAAATGTAAGGTGAACAAAAAATATTACGGTGTTTCGTTGTATTTCAGAGTCAAGGCGATATTTCATTAATAAATCAGTCTTACAATAAAAGTACGGAATCAACAACTAATCAAAGTGATCATTGGTTTGAAGTACCAGTAATATCAGAAGAAAAGAAAATGGTAAAATGTGGAGTTTGTAGTCAAGAGGTGTTAATCCCGCAATGGATACAGCATATAGGAAAGGAACACGGCTATTTAGCATGGCAAGATGGGTCTGCACCATTGGTACGTGTTTTATTTTTATTTTTAACTGCAGTTTCGTTCTCCTGGTACGTCGATTTAAAAGGTCTTGTGTGTTAATCCAGGACATGGTCTATCTGTGTGCTAAATTTCATCCGAATCCGTTCAGCCGTTTCAGCGTGATTGAAGGACAAACAAACATCCATACCTTCGCATTTATAATATTAGTTGGGTAATGGTTCTTTTGCATAAAACAACAATATTTGTAACCAAGTCATATTAAACTATATTTACGGGACTTCTGGCGCACAATAAAGTCAAAACATAACTTGACGACCTTTGTGGTCTAGTGGTTCGAGTGTCGGAGTTCGAAGTCATAATAGAAACAACACAGCTCAATAAAACTGTTTTTGAATCTATACTATAATAAAACTGTAAAGTTCGAAAAGTCTGTACATTGAGTTTTTTTTCGCGATAACCGGCTAGGGGGCCTAGAAATAAGCAATAGAACACGAATCAATCGTTTTTAGAATTTATGTCTGTCTGTCTGTTTGTTACCTCATCACGTGAAAATAGCTGAACGGATCGTAATGAAACTTTGCGTTTGTATAGGTATTAGTCTAACTTAAAAGATAGGGTATGTTTCATCTTACGGCCAAAATTAATATCCAATCTATCCACGATTTACCCTACTAGAGATAGAAATTTGACATATTTTGTATGGAGCTTATGTCAAATTCCTACCTCTAGTAGGGCAAATCGTGGATAGATTGGATATTAATTTTGGCCGTTAAACGGTTTAGTAGAACCACCGATACAGCTTGACCCCTCTGTTGTATTAAGTTGCATACAAAGTAGAGGTCATGATTGTTGGTTGTTTGCAGGTTCCTAAAAATACAACTAGATTTCGTTAGTATTATAGATAACAAAGTCAGCCCATTACTGTCCCACTGCTGGTGAGCATGGACCTCTTCTCGGAATGAGAAGAGTTAAGGAACTGGATATTGTTAGTGTAATAGATTATCTAAACATAATCAGTCAATTACTGTCCCACTGCTGGGCATGGACCCCTTCTTAGAACGAGAAGAGTTAAGAAAATAGAGATTAACATAGCATAATCAGCTCATTACAGCTGTCCCACGGCTGGGAATGGGCCTCTTCTCAAAATGAGAAGATTTAATGAACAGGATATTGTTAGCGTTATAGAATAACATAACATTATCAGCCCATTACTGTCCCACTGCTGGGCACGGGCCTCTTCTTACAATGAGAAGAGTTAAAGAACTGGATGTGGTTATTGTTATAGAATTACATAACATAAATAAATAAATAAATAAAAATAAAAAAAATAAAAAAATAAAAAAACCTTTTATTTCATGCAATTTGATAGGTTTTACAAATAAATATTCATTTTAAAATGTTACGTTTACAAAATAAAATAGTTACGAGTTAGTTACAAATGTGTTATTAGATAGTTAAAATTTAAATTCAATTATTTTCAATTCGTAGCAATACTTTTTATAAATTTCATTTGTGTAATAATAATAATCAATAAGATATAAAACATTAAATTAAATTTGATTAATTGAAATATTTAGAAAATTATTATTTAGAATATTAAAAAAAAAATTAGGTAGCATGCATGAACCCCTCAATTAGTGAGGGTAAAGGCCTCCTCCAGAGAAGACCAGCGGTCTCGTCCTTGGGCTTCTGTCATCCAATTTCTGCCTGCAACTCGTGTGATGTCGTCTGCCCATCTAGTTACAGGTCTTCCTCTCTTCCTAGTACCTGCAGGACCTGGCCATGACGTAAAAATATTACATAACATAATCAGCCCAATTACTGTCCCTCTGCTGGGCACGAGCGTCTTCTCAGAATAAGAAGAGTTTAGGGCTAATTCCATTACCATGGCCGGTTGGTTGTACAAACAAAATATAGAATGGTAGGTGAATAGTGTAAGCGTCTGTGTCACTTATGTATATTAGAAGACATTGTGTTCATAAATATGACAGGATGTTATTTCCCGACATCCACGCGGACGGAGTCGCGGGCACAGCTAGTTTTTAAATAAACAAATGTATTTGCGGCAGACGCGGCAGTTCACTATAGGTACTTGTTAAGGTGGATAGTTAAAAACCATGAGCAATAAACTTTTCTAAAAAAAACAATTGCGTCTGTGTTTCTCAATAAAGGTGCATGGGCGTACCAAGGAGTACGTACCATTTTCGAGCGCGATATCATACCCCTCAATGATATTCAGTATTCTTTACAGCTTACTGCAGTTGGCTGTACTTATTCTTATTCATGTAAATTCCTATTTATGTTTAGTTACCTACAATAAATTCCTGATTTCCCCCCCAGCCCCCCTAGGCCGAAAGCTGGCTACGTCCATGATAGGGTGTAGCTTTAAAACTAAGCTCTACGAAAGTTGTATTAGCAGTAGTAATAGATATTCCAAATCTATTTCAGAGCTTAGATGATGAATCGGCCCTACGAGTACATTTACTCGACATTTCTAGACTCATCGGTGGACTAACATGCAGCAAATGTGAAAAAATAATTAAATACCCCAAAGTGTTCCTACAACATTTAAGAGAATGCGCTGGACTTGATGTAAGTATGCTTGGATTTTCTATTGACTTGATTGTGAGAAATATGCCATCAGTTTTTGGTTGCAACGGTTTATTTTATTTATTTATTCATGAACAATTCACAATGTGTTTGAATGTCACTTAAAATAAATATATATAATGAATGTCACATAAAATAATATAATATAAATACTTAATTGAATTTTAAATTATATCAATCATAAATTATTACTTGTAGGTATCATATTACTATTTAATATCATTTGACATAAAATCGGACACTGAATACAAACATTTTTCTAACAGGAAGGCTTTTAGTTTTGCTTTGAATAAGTTTTTGTTATAAATCAATGTTTTTAGGTTAGTAGGTAATCTGTTAAACAGTTCTACTGCTTGGTACTCTGAGCAATGCGTCGGTTAGAGACTTAGGCAGGTGTGTTCGGGGTGCCAGGGTTAAGGAACTCCCTTGAATATCGCTACCTATCACCAAAGAAGTGAAAAATTGGCCACGTCATAGACTGTTCTCATAGGCGCGAGATTTTTTACGGTGCTGCAAAATATTTCGCCCGGGGACTACTAGAAGTCGAAGGCCCGGCGCTGGACATAGGAATTGTGAATAATCTACGAATGCACATTGCAGACTTTACAAAATAGCGGCTCATACATTTGGTACATTTGTACTATCAGCAAACTTCCCGGTGAACCACCACTAAGGCTAAAATCGCTTGCGACGCTTCGACGGCAGCCGTAAATACGTGCAATGTAGCAGGAATCGTTCAAGCGACTTTGTCGACAAAATGTATCACCTGAAAGGATCGTGACTGTACCTACGCATATTTTGTTATTTCCCAAGAGATATTACAGATCTTATAATAAAAGTTAAACATTTATTTACAGTTGCCCATCGACAATTCTTCCAACAATTCTAGCAATCCACTTGTAAAACACATTAAAACTGAGAGTGTCACATGTGGAGTTTGCTCGAATAAAGTAGATACTGCTGACTGGATGGATCACTTACAAAATGTGCATCAGTACTTGGCTTGGATTGACGGCGAGCCCCCTCTTGTGAGTATATCTGGTAATCTGCAAAATCGCGCAAAAAAGTATTCTTTTTGTAATAATTCCCGCATGCCAAGCTTGGCGATTATGGCATATCCCCCCCTTTCGGGGAGGTCAGCAGTGGACGTCTTTCGGCTGAAATGATGATGATGTTGATGTTGATGATGATGATGATGATGATGATGATGATGATGATGATGATGTGTAATAATTTCTTAGGTTTTCGCGATCACTACACATTATAATAAAACAGGTTTAACCGGATTACATCGCGTGTAAATTATTTAAATTAGTTTTCCTGATGTTTCGAAAGCTATGCAGCGTTAAATTAGTTTTCCTGATGTTTCGAAAGCTATGCAGCGTTCGTGGTCGCAGGAAGACTAAGGTGACAAGCGTTTTTACAGATATTTCATTTATTTTAAATCTACCGTTTATTTCAGCAGTCACACACAATGTAATTAGATTTTACAAAATGGTACCGCAAGTCGGTTCGCCAAACTGAGACATGACGCTGGAAAGTCTCATGTGATTGTAATTTAACCGGCACCCGTACCCTTCAGACCGAAACACAGTAATGCAAGCATCACTATTTGGCGGAGAAGTAGATACGGTGGTACTTCCCCGAACGAGCTCTTTCACAAAGGAGCTCCACTACTACTATTACTAAATATAATTTTTATATAATTTGACTGAATGTGTCTGTTACAGGATTTCGATGACGCTGCAATGATACAAAAGCATTTACATGATATTTGTAGAATGTTAGACGGCCTTTTATGCGTGAAGTGTGGTCTTAGACGGAAGTATGTGAAAACGTATCAGCTACATGTAGCAACGTGCCAGGGCAAAGTGACCACGGGAGAACTTTCTTTTGTACTGATGAATCAAGGTACAATCAATATATTTTTATTAACCTCAGTACGCGTTGCGTTCGGGAAGCTACGCAATATCTTCTCGTCCAAAATACCGCAGTGTCTCAAGACGAAAGTCTTTGACCAGTGTGTGTTGCCAGTAATTCCTTACGGCACTGAAACGTGGTCGCTCACAATGGGCCTGATAAGAAGGCTCAAAGTCACTCAAAGGTCAATGGAGAGGGCTATGCTCGGAGTGTCCCTGCGTGATCGAATCAGAAATGAGGAGATTCGCAGGAGAACGAAAGTGACCGACATAGCCCGAAGAATTGCCAAACTTAAGTGGCAGTGGGCGGGGCACATTGCTCGCAGAAATGATGGCCGATAAAGTAAAGTTCTGGAGTGGCGACCGCGTACTGGAAGGCGCAGCGTGGGTAGGCCCCCCACAAGGTGGACCGACGACCTGGTGAAGGTCGCGGGAATCCGCTGGATGCGGAAGGCGCAGGACCGGTCGTTGTGGCGATACTTGGGGGAGGCCTATGTCCAGCAGTGGACGTCTTTCGGCTGAAATAATGATGATGAACCTCAGTACAGTTCTTAACGCAAGAAATGAGTTTTGCATTTGAGTGAAAAGCTGTTGCAGAAAAAGGTTTGCGATACGTCGCCGGGCCGTGTTGCAGTCTAATTGATTTAAAGTATGGTATAGTGGTCCAAGAATGCGGAAACCATAAAACGAAATTTCCTTTGCGTTCAAAATATTTCTGAACAATATACGACATGCAAGAGGTCCAATGAACCCCGCACAAAATGTATGGGAAAAGCCGTTCGGTCGATTTGGCTGAAACTTTGGGGAAATATAGTCTATAATACGTTGATCGATTGTGTAAAGTTACAACGTTAAATAATGACCAGTTTCGGATATATGGCTATTTCAATGTTGAAACCACAAAACTAATTTTCAAGTCAAATCTGATGTAACAAAACTAATTACATCACTTTTGTTCTTTTATTCTGATATTTTCTTACATACATATTTTTTTTTATTACATTCAATTTTTTCTTTAATCTTTTCATAGTGATGCGATTGTTTCAATAATTAAATGACTCAATAAAGGATTCACTAATGTTCTATTGAAATTCCATTTGAATGACATAAATATGACAATTAATTAATCAGCCTGTTGATCTCCTCGAGGGTACATCTTAAGGGCAAGCCAGTATGACTAAAAACTTTTACAACTTGCACTGACCAGCTAATAAGCTTAAGATTTTTTTTTTAATTGTAAGCTTATTTTGTTTTGAAAGCTTTTGTTCTGCCAAATAACTAAAATTATATAATACAAAGTGAGTAATACATTTACTTTGTCATTAGCTTTCATTTTGAAATTAAAGCAATATTCATTGCGTGATACGTAGTTGCCGATAACACGGATTGTCAAAACATACGGAGCAATGAACATTGACATCCAGATGATTGCGATCGCGAGTGAGTTACGCAATACGGCAGCAGATATGATCGGAAAATCAGTTTTGTTGTTTCAACATTGAAATAGCTATATTTTCGAAACTGGTCATTATTTAACGTTGTATACACATTCGATCTACCTGTTATAGACTATATTTTTCCAAAATTTCAGCCAAATCGACCGAACGGCTTTCCCCATACATTTTGTGCGGGGTTCTTTAGGGTGGTAAACCAATACTTTGGGCGACTATACAAACCGGTTATGATCGAGCGTATCTTGCACTTCACTTGGCTTACTTGGCCAAATATTCGCGTTATATGACCAATAAAAAATGTACCCTATGTCTATAGGAATAAGGTTAATTTTTCATTAGCGAAATAACGTGACTATTTGTTGAAATACGCAAAGTGAAGTGCTAGCATCAGCATTACAAAATCAAATCAAAGCATGTCTGCAAGACTTATTTATGTTTTAGACAAATAGTATAGTGATTTTATAGGTTATTAACGAGTTATTTTTTTACTTCAGATATTCTAGAATGTGCTATTTGTCATAAAAAGGTGAATCCAAAAGACTGGCGGGATCACTCTATGAAAGAGCACTACAATATTGCTTGGGTAGTCGGAGACATTCCAATTGTAAGTCTTTATCAGCATAACAGCATTTGCATTTAGCGTCTTTATAATGTACCTACGCAGTTTTGTTCAAACAAGTCATCATTATCTCAGCCATTTCCCGACTATTTTTAACCCCCGACGGAAAAACGAGGGGTGTTATAAGTTAGGCGCCGATATTTGTATTTGTGTGGCTTTGTAGCTCCCAAATGGATGGACCGGTTTCAATACGGTTTTTTAATTAAAAGCTAGTTTAATCGGCACTCTTTAGTAAGTTATGCGCTGTTTTCGAATTGGTGTGCGAATTTAATAGACATTTATAATGAAACTAGCCTTTTCCCGCGGCTTCGTACGCGTGGAATTCGGAAAACTATATCATGTTGTTGAAAATATGCGATAATCACAACCGCTTTTTAAAAAAATTGTAAAGGAACATTACTTGTCAATCTATTTCACTACTTCTTGAAATTGCTCAACTACTACACTTTATATTTGTATTTATTAGCATATTATATGATATATATTTCTCATACTTATTTAAGTAAATTCCATGTACTTTATATTATTGTATTTAAGTAGGTATATTATGTACGAAACGTACCTACTTTTACATCGTACCTACCCACGATCGGTTCCCATTCTTCTAGTCCATCCAAAGGTTGTCTGGAAGAGATTGCCTTGTGCGATAAGACCGCCCATTGTACTTACTTAATCTTTCTGTAAACTATTGTATTTGTTTTCGTTTGGTGTAATGTACAATAAAGAATATAATAAATAATAAATAAATAATAATGATCTGCGCATCGATTAGGAACGTGTTGTTAGTATACAACGTGTAATTCAAATAACTGAAAACCTCCTAAGGAGCCATTGTACTCATCAGTATGAGCAACTTTTACTATGGGACCAATCCAGAAATCGTGAAAAAAAAATCTGCTGTTACCTACATTTTGTTAAGTTATGCGAACATAAATGTATGAACCATCTGATTTTTTTTCGCGATTGAAATCGGCCAGGCGGGACACTTCAAGCGAGCAGATAGCACACTTAATCTTTCCAAAGTTTTTACCGAAAAACTAAATACGGATTTATCTTTAAAAATAACATGTATTCCATACGAAATTTCACCCTCTATTTTGCCGTAAGGTTTGATTTTACAAAAACACTGAAATATATTTCTTTATTTTGAACAAAAAAGCCAAATTCGGACTTTCATAGATCTAACTATATAAATGACGGATTTTCATATAAAACTTCCAACAAATTTCAAAAAATCTTTCTTAGACTTACCTACGCTATCTAAGGAACTCTTGTGCAAAAATTAGTGATGCAACGAATACTACTTTTACGAATACGAATACTGATATTACCGATTCTCTTATTCGGCGATTTGAATTCGAATATTCGTTAATTTGATGGTATTCGGCGAATACGAATACTAGTATTCGTATTCGTTGCATCACTAGCAAAAAATCATCCTCCTAGACCCACCGGCTTAGGCTGTGCGTTGTATGTCAGTCAGTTTTAATAATTTTACTAAGTAGAAGATAATAAAACTTTACTAACATTACTTTGATTATACTTTTATTTATTTACTAGCTTTTACCCGCGGCTCCGCTCGCGTTAAATTCTGCTAACCCACGTCAGTCCAGTCCAGTCCAGTCCATTCCAGTCCAGTCCACTGTCCCACTGTCCCGCTGTCCCGCTGCCCCACTGCCCCACTGCCCCACTGCCCCGCTACCCCACTGCCCCGCTGCCCCACTATCCCACTGCATCGCTGCCCCACTGCCCATCTGCCCCACTGCCCCGCTGCCTCGCTGCCCCACTGCACCGCTGCCCAGCTGCCCCGCTGCCCCACTGTCCCGCTGCCCCACTGCCCCGCTACCCCACTGCCACGCTACCCCACTGCCCCGCTACCCCACTGCCCCGCTGCCCCATTGCCCGCTGCCCCGCTACCCCACCGCCCCGCTACCCCACTGCCCCGCTGCCACACTGCCCCGCTGCCCCACTGCCCCGCTGCCCCACTATCCCACTGCACCGCAGCACCGCTACCCCACTGACCCACTAACACACTGCCCTAAAGCCTGCTCTGTTGCCCCACTGTCGCGCTGCCCCACTGCCCCACTGCACCGCTGCCCCACTGCCCCGGCCCCCCCTGCCCCGCTGCCCCATTATCCCACTGCCCCGCTGCCACATTGCCCCTCTATTCCACTGCCCCACTGCCCCGCTGCCCCACAATCCCACTGCCCCACTGCCCCCGTAACCCACTGCCCCGCTGCCCCACTATCCCACTGCCCCGCTGCCCCTCTGCCCCACTGCCCCACTATCCCACTGCCCTGCTGCCCCGCTGCCCCACTGCCCCAGCACCCCACTATCCCACTGCCCCGCTGCCCCGGCAGCCCACTGCTCCGCTGCCTCACTGCCCCGCTGCCCCACTTTCCCACTGCCCCGCTGCCCCACTATCCCACTGCCCCGCTGCCCCGGTTACCCACTGCCCCGCTGCCCCACTATACCACTGCCCCGCTGCCAAACTGCCCCGCTGCCCCGGCAACCCACTGCCCCGCAGCCCCATTGCCCCGCTGCCCCACTGCCCCGCTGCCCCACTATCTCACCGCCCCACTGCCCCGCTGCCCCATTGCCCCGCTGCCCGGCACCCCACTGCCCCGCTGCCCCATTGCCCCACTGCACTACTATATCACTGCCCCACTGCCCCGCTGCCCCACTATCCCACTGACCCACTGCCCCGCTGCCCCCGGTACCCGCTGCCCTGCTGACCCACTGCCCCGCTGCCCCACTGCCCCGATTCCCCACTGCCCCGCTGCCCCACTGCCCCGCTGCCCCGAATCCCCACTGCCCCGCTGCCCAAATGCCCCGCTGCCCCACTATACCACTGCCCCACTATCCCACTGCCTCGCTGCCCCATTGCCCCGCTGCCCCACTATCCCACTGCCCCGCTGCCCCGCTGACCCACTGCCCCGCTCCCCGAATCCCTACTGCCCCGCTGACCCGCTGCCCAAATGCCCCACTGCCCCGCTTCTCCACTGCCCCGCTTCCCCGTTGCCCCGCTGCCCCGAATCCCCACTGACCCGCTGCCCCACTATACCACTGCCCCACTGCCCCGCTGCCCCACTATCCCACTGCCCCGCTGCCCCTCTATCTCAATGCCCCACTGCCCCGCTGCCCCACTGCCCCGCTGCCCCACTGCCCCGCTGCCCCACAATCCCACTGCCCCCGGTAACCCGCTGCCCCGCTGAACCACTGCCCCGCTTCCCCACTGCCCCGCTGCTCCACTGCCCCGCTGCACTGAATCCCCACTGCCCCGCTGCCCCGCTGCCCAAATGCCCCGCTGCCCCACTATACCACTGCCCCGCTGCCCCAGTATACCACTGCCCCACTGCCACTGTCCACTCCACTCCACTCCATCGTACATTACTATCCGCTCGTGCAAATGCATAGAAGCTTCGATCTGTCGGGTGAGTACGCAACCCACAAATTATTGTTTTTCTTTTTTCTTTCTTTCTTTCTTTCTCAAAACCCATACCAGTTTTTAAGTCAGATCATCAGCTTTCAAACAAAAAAAAAATCATCAAAATCGGTCCAGTAGTTTTAGCGTGATGCTGGAACAAACAAACAAACAAACAAACAGACGTTTACAATTTTATAATAGTTAAGATTTAATTCTTTATGCACAACTGGGGACAAAGGCGGTCTCAACGCCATAGGCGTTCTCTACCAGACAACCAATGTTGTCATAGTTTCTTATGACCTTGTGTCCAGGCTTTTGCTTAGTTTAGGCAGTCTCCCACAGATTATCTATCTTGTTTAACTTTGTGATACTGATAATATTTGTTATCCTGACTGTTGTATGATTTGTGGACGAAATAAATAAATAAATTGAATTGAATTAAATTGAATATCTGAGAAAATACATGTTTCTTTTGTTTTTCAGGAACTAAACAACCCATATACAGTTGAAAATTATTTAAAAGAGTACCATAGTCAAACACATAAATTGGTTTGTAAAGTCTGTGGTGTTAGCAGGGTGTCGTATGTTGGGTTTTATGCTCACATCATAACATGTGGCAAATCTGAAAAGGTTTGTTACAAGTTTTCTGAAATATTAATATGTAAGGCACAAATTTTTGAAATTTCAGTTTATGATTTTCATTCAAATGTTTACAATGTTCCAAACATTGTAAATATTTAAAAGGAAATCGCAAGTAATAAGGAAAACTTTAAATTCATTTAATTGTTTTGTTAGTCACTCTCACAGACCAGTAAGCTTCAAGACTCCGCATAAACAAAGTTTTGTATTCGAACGCAGTCGTAAAACGTTGGTGGGGTCAAGGGGGCGGACGGCGCGTTATGATTGGCCGGCTCAAAAGTTCGGTGGTCTGATTCCTTATGATTGGTGCCGCTCGCTGACTGAGTGACGTTCCGATTGGCGGAGTGACGTATGATATGCAGTGGTAGAGCATATGCGTTGTGACCGGGGGTGTCCAGCTAACCGGCGTCTAGAGGCTTACTGGTCTATGGTCACTCTGTATGTCTATCTAGAGAGACAAGATTTATGACGCTTTTTAATTTAATTTTTTTATTATTTTTAGGAAACAGAAATGTATAAGAACGTCTGTGATATCTGCCACAATAAGTACTTGATTATATACAAAAGTCAGCACATGACTATGCATAGGGAGGCAGAATATGCGTTGGAACGAAAGTTGCTGGCCGCCAAGGAGAAAGAGTTAAAGATAGAAGAACCTGAGCCGGACATTATCCAGGGCGGACGTAGGAAGGCAGCTGAAAAGTAAGCTATTATGTCGAATAAAACATTAGACAACTTATAAGTTACTCTTTGATACGTTTAGCATTAAATATACTCGTTATGTTCTTTTTAGGGCGAAGACCGTAATTGAAAAGTATAAAGATAGTTTACAAAATGTAAGTTAACTCACTACTTTTTACCTGTTTATATTTGTGCTTATCATATCCAACTCACATCTTTCTCGCTGTCAAGTAAAGGCTTAACCTCTCCTTTGTTCTCTCTCTTCCTTAACTATTGCTAAAGTATTTTTCTTGTTACCCCTATAATATCATTGTGCTTTGTCCTTCAGGGCAGTCATCACTGTTCTAAGTGTGGGTTTAGTTCTGAAATTGAGCAGGAACTGTCAAACCACGTATGCGTAGAGGACAGGTGGGGCGACGCGGGTGATTCAGACGAATCAGTCAAGTTGGAAAATTATTCTGACGGTGAGGATTCTGACGAGTCTGACATCGATTCTAATGTATCGGACGAGGAACAAAAAGCGCGCGAAGAGCAGGCCTCGTATAAGAAGCGACATTCGGATAACAGTAAGTGGTTTGTTAATAAATATACATAGCATACTTTTCTTATGGCATGCATCATCAGCATTCACAGTTTTTTTAAACACACTGCAGGCATAAGCCTCCTGCTTGGCATTGCGCCAATTTTTGGGCAGAATCTCGCATTCCCCATTTGCACATATTTCCTCAGCAGCGACCGACTTGAGCCCGGACTCGGTTACGAGATTTCTAGACTGAATTAGAAGAATGACCACCTAAATTAAATATGTTTTCTAAATGAGAAAGTTTCAGGCCTAAGTTCACCACTAATAGAAAGGAAAAAATGTGTTTCCTAATTTTGTGTCACAAGTCACAACTTATTGGATCATTTCTTTTTAGCTTCGGCGGCCTCAAAAATAACACGATTACCATACTACATTAGCAGTATTGGCACATATATGAAGAGGAGCACAGAGGAGTTGTAAGTTAATATTTATATGATTATGATTTTTATTTATTTGTATATAAGTATTATATTAATTGTCTAGTACCCATAGTACAAGCTCTGCTTAGTTTGGGACTAGATGGTGCTGTGTAAAATGTCCCAAAATATTTATTTTATTTTTTATTATTTACTGCCTCACTAATAAACATAGTATAGCGGTTGAATAGTTACACAACGTTTTCTCTCTTTCTGTCATTAGTAATTTGAAATTCGAAACAAGAAGACAAAGCATTGTGTACTATACAACCGCTATATAAGGTTTATTGTAAGGGGGTTATATTATACTGGAATGGGAAAAATTTGCTGAACTTTCATTATGTGTTGTCCTTTTTCAGTAACGAAACGTACTTTACGGACGAAGATATATTTCCGCAGTGGCATAGTTGTGAATATAAGGAAGTGCCTGAAAGTGAGGTAGTGGAATACATGCCCCCCATTGAAGAGTCGTGTAAAGTAAGGTTCGATGAGAATGAAGACTGGATGACGTTTAAACGATTCGAATCTAACAAAGTAACAGGTAATATTGAGCTGCGTATTATTTTGATCGCTTTCAGAAGGCCAATATTTAGTGTCAAGCTTCCCATTTCCGCAAAGTAACGCCTGATTCCATTCTTTAACTGTGCTGTTGGTTGTCACATAGAAATGTTTATAATAAGGTAATAGAAATGTTATCTATTGTCTTTTAATACCGGAACGCGTGTCGCCGGTTTGCGGCTACCAACACATAAATACGCAATTAGCTCACCATGTTCCTAGCATTCAAAGCAAAACTAAATTAAGCCTAAAAACATCCGCTGTTAGATATTATGCTGCAAAATACAATTTTAGTGACTCCGCGTCAAAAACAGCACTGATGATGATCAAGCAAAAGGGCCGTAGCATTGGGCCTTCATTCAAGTAATTCCATGACGCGCCGATCAAGTTGCAGTGACGATCAAGTTGCAATTCGTTTCTGACAGCGATCGCCGTCCAAAAGAGAATACGAAAATAATTGTTTTGAACGAAACTTAACTGCAACTGTACTTCTTTAGTTTTTAATTTATTTTTTATATCAAATGGGCTTGCGTTTGGCCGCCACCTCACCTGATGTTAAGCGATGGTACGGTCGACGATAATACACTCTTGCCCAGCAAAAACCTATTAACTCGAGTCTTGAAGGCAACCAGATTATACTTTCCACTCTTTAGCGGTACGCATTTTAAAGCTATTAGCAAATCGGTTCGTGCGTAAGGGTGGAATGTCTACCATATAACGGTGGCGCATAGTTACGTGAATTGACCTACTGGTGTCCTACGAGACTGCACGCGGCGACAAGTTCACGCGCCTTGACTACTTCGTTTACCTTATTATTCAGATTTGTGTGATTTGTCCAGACAATTTGGTGATATTCGTGGGGGCGAGCATCCAGAGCATGCGCTGGGCGCCGGCGGGGGCGGACACGGAGGAGGCGGGGCGGCGCGCGCAGTTCCTGGCGCTGGCGACGCACGCGCGCAGCGACGCGCCGCGCCTCGCCTGGGACGCCACGCCCAGCGAGCGCGCCCTGCTGCAGATATGGGACTGTGGGAATTTGAATTCGTACGTATCAACTATTTTCTTTTCTCCCACTTGCACGGAAATCATTTTTTTTTTTTTAATAAATATTTGGTACATTTTACACAGCACCATCTATCTAAACAAAAACAAACTAAGCAGAGCTTGTAATATGGGTACTAGACAATGGATATAATACTTGTACTGGGTGTCAGGGAAACGCTTCCGAAAACGAAGATAGGTGCTGGTGATTACTGATACGAAACCACGAAAAAAATATGCAATTCTTTTTTTAGATTTTTTCACATATATTTTTTTTTGCATTTTTCATACAAAACCAGCTTTGGGCAGTTAAATAAAACTCATAATTATTGAAAAATGCAAAAAAAAATTAAAAAATCTAAAACAAGAATCGCATTTTTTTTATACACCCTGTATACTTTTTCTTTGTAAATACATACTTATAATACATGAGAAACACCCAGATCAACACAAACACACTTATGCTCATCACATAAATATTTGTGTCCTGTGGGAATCGAACCCACGACCACGTGATTAGCAGTCCGACACTCGAAGCACTAGACCACAGTCATCGTCATTGTCGTCGTCTTCGACGTCGTTAATTGGTTCATTATTCAAAAAAAGAATACATCAATTCCGTACGCAACGAAATAACAGGCCAGTAAAATCCAACACGACAATAATATAAATTGTTCAAGACAGTTTTTATTTTTTATTTTATGCTACCGAGGTTTTTAAGTACACACTTATATAAAGGTGTTTTTTGGTTCAAAATATTTATCATTATAAAGGCTGAATGCGCATTTTTGTTTTAAACTTTGTAAATAGAACAAGAACCGCTCGCGGACGAATTGGCGCGAATGAAACACAATAATATACAAAAAAAAAAAAAAAATGATTTAATTTGTGTATTGTTTCCTCGCAAATGAAAGAAAAGTACTATACAAGTCTCGGCCGAAATAGCAATTAATAAAATACCTTCCGTGTGGTGCCGGACATAAAGAATTGCACCACCCTATCTCTTCTCATGGGTGTCGTAAAAGGCGACTAAGGGATTCACTAGAGGATGGACAGCAGCGTTCTCTCAGTATTTAACCAACCAACTGCGATCGCCAACCCGCCTGTCAAGCGTGGCGATTATGGCATATCCCCCCATTTGGGGGAGGCCTATGTCCAGCAGTGGACGTCTTTTGACTGAAGCGATGATGAGTGTATAGTAAAAGTTTTTCATAATGATGAGTACAATGACCTCTTTTCGGGTTTAATGTAAACTGTATATAAATCAACTATCATAATAAGCTATTAAAATAAGGAAATAATAATGATGCACCCGATTCGTCAACTTCCTTGTGCGTTCATGTCACGTAACCACCCGGGCATCGAACTGTAAGAAATATTTTGATTTCAGGAGTTCACTAAAGTTTGTGCTTGGAATAGTGCATGACTATGGCACTGTATGGGCAATCGATTGGTGTCCATCCGGAGCGAGGGACACACCTGACTTTGCTCCCGAGCCAAACAATATACATAGGCTGGGCTTACTCGCTGCAGCTTGCTCTAATGGATCTGCTTATGTCTTCTTGGTACCATATCCATCATCAATAACAAAAGAGTAAGTACTATATTTATACACCTTCAAATTCAGCTCATTTAAGAAGATAAGCAAGTACAGTAGTACACATTTTATATGGCCCACCGATGTACTTGCGCAGATGAACAATATAAATATGCGGGAAATTGGTTAACCAATCAGAAGGCACCATCACTGCGCGCCAAAAGTCTTAGCCGCTGCCGCTACAATGACTTGCAGTGTACGGAAGCGTGTGAGCGAAGAAGAAAAAGACGGCACGGCAATCAATTTTAATACTTTATGGGCATTGCAAAAGGTTGATTATATTTTTTTCATGTTTCGGGTGTTTTCTTCGATCGTCTTTTCGTGTTGCGCGAAGGAAGATTGACGACGCGTCTTTTATCTTTTGTGTCACATACAGTGTGACACAAAAGATTTTTGTGCTCAAGTGCCTATTTTACATGTTTTGTATTGTTAAATGTGTTGAATAGATGAAGCTATAAGATAAGCTAAAACTGATTTATATTTTCAGGGATAAACTTTTTTATAGATTGAAGCCAGTTGTAGAACTAAGGTTGACGAGTAATGTTAATAGAAAGGTTTATCAGGCTACTGCTATCAAATGGTCTCCGGTGAGTAAACTCTATTTCAGTCATTATACACTAATGCCTATTACATTACTTACTTCATACGTTTACTTAAAGAGAGGGGCTTGTGACGAAGTAGCAACCGCGTGGATTGTACGATCTGCGAGGTTACGCTGCACCTGCCGCAGTCAGTCCGTGGATGGGTGACCATTTCGTTACACACCGAGATCCCGCCGTGCCTCGGAAAGCACGTTAAGCTGTCGGTCCCGGTTGTCATGCGAATATCTATGGCAGTCGTTACGGGTAGTCAGAAGCCTGAAAGTCTGACAACTGGTCTAACCTCCAAATGTCGGTATTACCCAGTAACTGGGTTGCGGCGGTTTGATGGCAGTCGCTCCATGTAAAATACTGATGTTCAGCCGCATCCGGTTAGACTGGAAGCCGACTAGCGATGGGCGATTCGAATCATTTAACTCGAATAACTAGAGTTCTCCTTTGAACTCGCTGATTCGAAATGTGTTTCTTCAGAACAGAGTTGATTCGTTTAACGTAGCTATTCGCCGGCGCTCGGCTCTATGACTCGCTCTCCTGGGCATGTGGCGGTAAGCGAGTAATAGACCAGGGTAGAAGCCTTTAAAAATAATAAAAAGTGAAAAAAAAAAAGTAGGATGAAACCCATTAGAAAAGGAGGGGAATATTATAAAAATGAAAGGAAAAATAATTTACGGGCGATCTAAGGTCGGGAAGGGGATGGGGGTGAGTTTTTATGGGTAAAAAACGGTTTTTCTCGATTTCTAGCAAAACTAAAAGTCCTATCGAAAAAAGTCAAATGGCAAAGTTGTAGGTAATAAAAAGATCTACAACTTTTGTATTTACACTTTTTTCACATAACCTCAAAATTTATGTGAATTAAATACGCGATTTAATCGGGTTAAACTTTGTTTTATTATAATGTGTAGTGATCGCGAAAACCTAAGAAGTTTTTATGTGAATAATTCAAAAAACCAAGTTTTTGGTTTTTTATTTTTCTTTTACAATTTTTTTTTTTTACCTAAATTTGGTGAAAACTTACCTTTTTATGTCCCAAATACGCTGTAATTTATTTGATTAAAAATATTTATTTTTTCACCTTATTTTGAATTAATATCGAAAAAGCACCCTAATTTTCAATCGAAAATTCACCCGTCAAAATATTAGCTTTTTTCAAAAAGTTGGTATGTTTTTTGTTCGTTGAAATCTCTACTTTCCGATGGTGAAAAAAAAAAATATGTTACTGTTACTATAGTAAATCTTCTCAGAAAATGCAAAAAATCGAAAAAAACTCGAATTCGATTTTTTTTTTTAATTATTATAAATAATTTCTGAAATGTATAGAATATACAACGTGTCCCAGAAATCAACGTCAAGCCGAAAACGGGCAATAGGCCAAGTCGTGACAGTCATTAGAAAAATATAAAAAAAAATCTTGGTCATGTACTTTTCAAATTTTATGGATTCAAAAATAAATCTCAAAAAGTGATACCCTGTGATGATTTTTCAAGTCCTGTGGCTACAAATATTAACTTTCCGTCAGTTTTTTTTCTGTGACGTATCCATGAATAATCCTTCTGTAAATTACAGTTAAAAGTTAAAACATAACTACCTCATTTTTAAATAAAATGTTAGATTTTTGCCCAACATTGAATTCAAAATTATTACATCACCCAACTTTAACCGCGTGTAGTGTAAAAAAAAAGTACTACACTATTTTGGCAAGTAACTTTAAAAGATGGCGCGTTTAGTCTGGATTCCAAAATGGTATGCCACTTACTAATTGCTACTTCTTAATTGAGGAAAAAAAAAAAATGTTAGTTTTAGGTAAGTTTGAAATAAAATTCAGTTGTTGGATTTCTTTAGTTATAATTTTTATTAAATCAGATTTACAGAGTTTATATTAAATGTTCGAACTGTTTGCCTTCAGCTGCACATTAATAAATACTAGATGATCGGGATAACGCTCAGCATTTGGGTATCTCTTACGAGATAGATAGTGACGCTACTTTTATCTAAGAGCGAGACGGATTGACACATAATTTCGTCTGTGTGAGTGAAACAGATAGAGACGCCACTCTGGCGAAACAGGGATGCGTTAGGTGAATTGTGCAATACTGCAGCACGTTACGCTCTTTCGTTTTCTAAGCATCCTTTTGTATTTGTAGTGACTTCATACTTACAACTGTGGCTTTGTTTATTGGACTTCATTCGCATTGTGATTTTGATTTATCTGCACTGTTTCTGACGACCCCGGACTTGTTTTAATCGTAATCCCGTATTTTGTGTAGTTTGTTATCATGCCATCTCGATACACCGCACAGGAATACGCCAACATGCATCTCATTTATGGAGCATGCTTATGCAACGCCAATGCTGCAGCAAGAATGTATCGTAAGAGATATCCAAATGTGCAGCTGAAGGCAAACAGTTCGAACATTTAATATAAACTCGGTAAATCTGATTTAATAAAAATTATAACTAAAGAAATCCAACAACTGAATTTTATTTCAAACGCACCTAAAACTAACAAATATTTTTTTTTCCTCAATTAAGAAGTAGCAATTAGTAAGTGGCATACCATTTTGGAATCCAGACTAAACGCGCCATCTTTTAAAGTTACTTGCCAAAATAGTGTAGTACTTTTTTTTTACACTACACGCGGTTAAAGTTGGGTGATGTAATAATTTTGAATTCAATGTTGGGCAAAAATCTAACATTTTATTTAAAAATGAGGTAGTTATGTTTTAACTTTTAACTGTAATTTACAGAAGGGTTATTCATGGTTACGTCACAGAAAAAAAACTGACGGAAAGTTAATATTTGTAGCCACAGGACTTGAAAAATCATCACAGGGTGTCACTTTTCGAGATTTTTTTTTGAATCCATAAAATTTGAAAAGTACATGACCAAATTTTTTTTTTTTTTTTTTCTAATGACTGTCACGACTTGGCCTATTGCCCGTTTTCGGCTTGACGTTGATTTCTGGGACACGTTGTATATGAAAATCGGCCAAAAGTTAGTTATTAAGAATATATTTACGATATATATTTTATAGATTTTTAATATATTTTTTATGTATTTTGAATTTTTTTTTTTTCATGGGATTAACTAAATTTGTTTGTGCAAAATTAAGGAAATTATTATTTTTTAATCTTGTACTAAAATATCATTTAATTTTAATCTTTAGGTTATGTTACGTTAAACATACTATTTTTTAAAGAAAATTTATGTTTGAGTTGATTGATACATGCAGATTCGAAAAGTTTTTTTTTTTTAAGTAAACTTGTCACAATTATCTTCAAGAAACTCAGCGTGCACGTGTATTTTTATAAACGATGTTGTATACTGTACTGTATTTCGAATACTGGCTAGGCTAACGGTTGTAACAACTGCTACGAAATAGTAGGTATGTATGTAGTAAGACCCAGACCCGCCTAGCCCCTTCCCCACTTCTCCATGAAATACCTTTTGATGGGCTATAATTTTTCGTAGGTCACTCAGGTATATATGTTATCTTAAAATAGTTAGAAATAGGCACCTACGCATATAATTTAAAGAAGATTCGACAACTTTCTCCAAATATTATGTCTTATTAAATATTAATTTTATTAACTTATTTATTTGTTAATTATAGTAGTATATTTTGATTTGCAATTTTTTTTTATCAATGTAACATGTAATCTTACGTTTTTCGAGTAATTAAAGTGTAAATTTAAATAATTAGCTCAAAATTATTTATAATAATAACTTCTTAGGTTTTCGCGATCACTACACATTATAATAAAACAAAGTTTAACCGGATTAAATCGCGTATATTATTTAAATTGGTTTCCCTGACTTTTCGAAAGCTTTGCAGCATTTCGTGGTCGCAGGTAGACTAAGATGACAAGCGTCTTTACAAATATTTCTAAAAAAATATTTTAATCTATCGTACAATATTATTAATTAAAATCGTTTCGATGCACGCAGTAATCACTCACAATATCATTATCTTTTACAGTGTTGCGTGCTGTTTGGGACTTGATTATTTTTTAGGACTGGGTTCCAAACAGGTGGTAGCTGCCAACCATCTTCTCTATTAAAATTAGGATGTTTTTTTAATTTCAATAGCCTCACGGAGCATTCTAGGTACATATCGGTTTTCCTTCGCCAGAACTTGTGGTTTATCAAATCGAAGAAAATGGTTGGGTTTGTCTAGGGCATGTTCACACACTGCAGACTTTGTGGAGCGTCTGTTCTTGACGTCAGCTATATGTTCTTTAATTCTAGTGACTATACTACTAATGATATTGTGAGTGATTACTGCGTGCATCGAAACGATTTTAATTAATAATATTGTACGATAGATTAAAATATTTGTAAAGACGCTTGTCATCTTAGTCTACCTGCGACCACGAAATGCTGCAAAGCTTTCGAAACGTCAGGGAAACCAATTTAAATAATATACGCGATTTAATCCGGTTAAACTTTGTTTTATTATTTATAATAATTTAAAAAAAAAAGTTTTTTTCGATTTTTTGCATTTTCTGAGAAGATTTACTATAGTAACATATATATTTTTTTTCACCATCGGAAAGTAGAGATTTCAACGAACAGAAAACACCAACTTTTTGAAAAAAGCTGATATATTGACGGGTGAATTTTCGATTGAAAATTAGGGTGCTTTTTCGATATTAATTCAAAATAAGGTCATAATCAAATAAATTACAGCGTACTTGGGACATAAAAAGGTAAGTTTTCACCAAATTTCGTTAAAAATAAAAAACCAAAAACTTGGTTTTTTGAATTTTTCACATACATTTTGAGGTTATGTGAAAAAAGTGTAAATACAAAAGTTTTAGATCTTTTTATTACCTACAACTTTGCTATTTGACATTTTTCGATAGGACTTTTAGTTTTGCCGGAAATCGAGAAAAACTGTTTATTACCCTTAAAAACTCACCCCCAACCCCTTCCTGACCTCAGATCGCCCGTAAATTATTTTTCCTTTCATTTTTATAATATTCCCCTCCTTTTCTAATGGGTTTCATCCTACTATTATTTTTTTTGGTTTTAAAAATTATCGACCCTGGTCTATAAGTGAGACAGCGAATAGCTGCGTACATCGAATTCAAGTGAGAAAAAAAAATAAGGCGGTGCGTAATCGTCACGATTCGTATATACGAATCAACTCGAACGATCCATACTATTCACATGACTCGCCCGATTCGACGCCGCTCGTTGACTCGGATGGCTCGCTGTTTGATAACTTTAATGTAACCGTGCCCAACTCGGTGGCTCGAGTCGGCTCGATACATTAGAACATACGCGTCGCATTCGCACCATGAGTTTACTACTGCCGACCGAGTGGAATCAACTGGAATTGTGATTCGAATCAACGACCACTTCAACTCGATTCGAGTTGAATAAAATACGATTTTTCCCATGGGAAAAGGCAAGGATGATCATACGTTTATTTAAAGAAAGAGACACACATTCTCATTAAGCGAAAAGCGAATAGTGAGGCTTTTATTCCTTATCCAATTCTTTAAGTAAAGCATGATATCGTGTGGTATGGGACTAAAAATATAAAGTAAATTACATTTATTTCAGCAAAAAGGACATTCTCACGTGGTCGTCGGGTACGCGGATGGCACTATGGCGTACTATGATTTAAATGGAGAATCTCCACTACTGAGGACCACAGAAAATAATATCACAGTTTTTTATCCTTATCATGACGAACTTGTTCAAAACTCTTGCATTGAGGGTAAGTAAAACTTTGGCACGGACGAACAATCAACGCGCTCTGCAAATTTAGTTTTATGACGCTTAATTTTACGCCTGAAGGTAATAGCTGCATTCCGAGACTTATAGCTCGTTATGGTCGCTGCAGTAATCGATAATTTTCACTTCGGTACTCGTTCATTCTGATTGCTTGACAAAGGTACCGTTTTCACATCATAAAAAATTACTAATTGTCATAATTATTTTGGAAAAACTAAATATATAATTTTACTCGTCCAGTAATGGATTGCTTATACGTGGGACACTCAGAAAGTTTTGCGAAACTAAAAAAAATTGTTCTATACGTACATATATTTTTATCAAATCTTTTCAAAGTACTTTCCACCAGCCTCTATACAAAGATTCATGCGCCTAAACCAGTTTTCAAAACACCTTTTCCAGTCCGCCGCAGACACCTCGTTTACAGCCTGCTCGAACGCAGCCAGCGCATCTTCCGGCGACGAAAATTGTATCCCTTTGAGCTGATTTTTTATTTTTGGGAATAAAAAGAAGTCACACGGTGCTAGATCAGGGCTGTAAGGAGGGTGACCCAGGAGTTTGACTGGCGTGCTGTCCAGGAAGCCCCTCGTTTTGAGTGCGGTGTGCGCAGGTGCATTGTCGTGGTGGAGCAGTAGCCCGCGGAGCCCTGTGTTTGGTCGCTTGTTGCTTATAACAGAGAAAACTTCTGGCAAACATTTGGTAGTATACCATTCGGCATTAATGCTTCTTTGATCCCGTAAGGGAATTGATACCAAGTGGCCAGTCAAATTAAAAAAGCTAGCGATCAAAATCTTACCCCCGCTTCTAGATCGCTTCACTTTGGTAGGCGTTGGCTCATTTTGAAACACCCAAACAGTCGACTGGCGCTTGGTTTCTGGGTCGTATTGATAAATCCAGGACTCATCACCTGTAACGATGTCGTAAACACGCCGAGACGAGCCTGCTTCAAATTTGTTAAGCATGTCACGGCACCATTCCACCCGGGCCTGCTTCTGAGCATCGGTGAGGTTGTGCGGCACCCAGCGTGATACTATCCTCCTCACGCGAAGATGGCTGTGTAGAATCTCGTGAACGCTTCCCGATCCAATCTTCAATATGTGTTGAATCTCCTGATATGTAATTCGCCTATTGTCTTGGATTAAATTTTTCACTGCTAGCACGTTTTCTTCGGTAACAGCCGTCAAAGGGCGACCGCTTCTTTCGTCATCCCCCAAAGTTGGTCGACCGCGCTTGAATTCGTTATACCAACGATACACGGTTGCCTTGGAAGGGCCTTCATCCATGAATGCCATTTGAAGTCTATCGTACGATTCATCCGGTTTCAGGCGACACTTGAAATCGTATAAAATCATAGCTCTAAAATGTTCCCGGCGCAGATCCATATTTCAGTGAGACACAATACTTTGAATTAACTCGCAAAAAATGTGGAGGGAAATTTTGAAATTGGAACTTACTTATTTTTACTTATAAATAATCATATTTTCGAAAAACATTATAACTGGCCAGTCTCCCATATATAAAAACTTTTTTCGCAATACTTTCTGAGGGGCCTGGTAAGTATTTAATGTATTGTCTTTCAAAAAGTTAATATTTCTATGACTAAGCGTTCATTAATGGCTGAAATTGATAATAATCAATCTAGATGTAGTGGGCCAATAATCTATCCGCAGATTGAGATTAATGTTTACATGCTATCTCTCTCAGCAAATCTCAGTTCAAACAAAAACAGAGGGCCAATTCTCGTAATTTAAAATGTTCAAAATATAGTTCCGATGTAGTCTCAATGTTCGAAATGTCACAAATAAACGTCAAACAGGAACATCTACTGTCATGAGATTGACGTTTACAACATTTTTAATTACGAGAATTGACCTTCAGATGAGATATTTTGCGTTTGAATCTAGAGATTTTTGATTATAATTATTGTCATTGAAAATGTTTATCAACTTTGTGTGTGGTTATTGTGCAGTGGCGTGCATTGCATATAGGTAATTAGGCAGTACCCAGTGCCTTCCTCATTCAAATACAATAGTGGTGTAAGTTATTATATTTTTTTCAAAGTACGATGATTATTTATCTTTTAATAAACTTATTAATGCTAAATTAATCTTCCTACATAAAAAAAAAACAATAACTTACACCACAATTAAATTCAAATGAAGTAGGCCAATGCACGCCACTGTTATTGTGTGACTTGTGTGAGTGAAATCGTCATAAAAGTCTTATAATCCGTGTGCAGACGTGGACATGTTTCCGTCGGGCGCGGGGGCGGCGGCGCGTGCGGGCGGCGTGGTGTGCGTGGGGAGTGCGGGCGGCGCGGGCGCCGGCCCACTGCAGTCGCACGTGGCGGCCGCGCGGGTGTTGTTCCAGCCGCACTGGCCCGCCGCGCTACTCTCAGGCGATGACTGTCTAGGTGAGTGACAACACCTGGCTTTAAGAGGAATCTAGCAGCCAAGAAGCGCCCCCATCAGTAAAAAAATTACTCGCTAAATAAATCATTTATCGAATATTCGTTTTAACAATTAATAGTACATACTGTCGAGGCCGAAAATGAAGCAATTGACGGCCGAGTAATATTGGAAGTACGAGGCGAAGCCGAGTACTTCCCAAGTAATTTTAAAAGGACGAGGCGCAAGCCGAGTCCTTTTTAACTAAACGAGGCCGTTAATTGCTATTTCGGCCGAGACTTGTATAGTACTTTTTTCTCATTTGCGAGGAAACAATACACAAATTAATTAAACGGTATCTAATTTTCATTCGCTTCAATACGTCCGCGCGCGGTTCTTGTTCTATATTCAAAGTTTTGAAAAAAAATGTGCATTCAGCTTTTATAATGATAAATATTTTGTACCTAAAAACAACTAGGTAATTTATGTAAGTGTGTGCTTAAAAACCTCGGTAGCATAATAAAAAAAATTAAAAGTCTTGTTATTTCGTTGCGTACGGAAAAGAGCCGATTGTTGTATCCTTTTTTTACAATAATGAACCAATTTCCGAGCAAGTGGGAAAAAAGTACAGTTACTGTAGTTTAAAACTATTAACTCTGTAAATTAAACTTAGCTGTAGTTGTAAATAGAAAAAGTGCGAAAAATTGCCATTTTTGGCATTTTTCCTATCTACAACTACAGCGAATTAGCCTCTGATACACATGCCTGTAACTTGCACGCTTGCATACCAGCTCCTTGCACGTGCCAGCTACTTTCATGTGTATACGTTAACTGGCATGCCTCTACCTGGTAAACAGGTAGATTGCACAACATTTTATTTACTGGCTTGCAATATGAGGGAGGGGTTGCGGGCCAAAATCAGGGAGAAAATACCGGTCGGGCCCGGTCTTCTGAGATAGTATTACTGAGAGCCCGCTGTCCCTTTCCTGCATGTATGGACACCCTATAGAAAGAGACAAAAGGCTCCCCAATCATCGGACAGAATTTTAGTCAGTCGTCCGCTTTCCAGCTTGATATATAAATAAATAAATATTTTTGGGACATTTTTACACAGCACCATCTAGTCCCAAACTAAGCAGAACTTGTGCTATGGGTACTAAACAATGGATATAAATACTTATATACTTTTTATAATATATAAGAAACACCCAGACCAACACAAACACTTATGTTCATCACACAAATATTTGTGTCCTGTGGGAATCGAACCCACGACCTCGTTATCAGCAGTCCGACACTCGAACCACTAGACCACAGAGGTCGTCAAGTTATGTTTTGACTTTATTGTGCGCGACAAGTCCCGTAAATATCTTAATATATATAAATCTCGTGTCACAATGTTTGTCCTCAATGGACTCCTAAACCACTTAACCGATTATAATAAAATTCGCACACCATGTGGAGTTCGATCCAACTTGAGAGATAGGATAGTTTAAATCTCAAATTATAGTCGCAATTTTAATTTATTGCTAATTATTTGTCTGTTATTATTTGACAGTCACAATTATCTGTTAACTCCAAATGATTCTAACAGATGTCGATACCTTTCGACTGGGTTGAGTAAGTAATGAATAGATGGCGCTGCTATGGTAAATCTACGAACGTGTCATATAAGCTACATTTTAACAGCATAATTACCACGTGTTGTTGACGCTATAAAATTAATTAAATTTATTTTGTAGTGAACGAAATACCGTATAATTGAATAGTACAAAGGCACTGCTTATTTCTATAAGAAATTTCTTCCAGCAGACCTGCGAGAGGTAAATTTGATCTCCAAAACTGATAGATGATAGATTTTAATGATATTTTTTGTGTAGGTACGTTCGAGTCCGGGTCCCTGCAGGGTTTGAATTAACAAATGGACCCGGTAGGTGGCGCTGCAGTCGTTGTGTCACCAAATTTGATTTGCTGAACAATTGATAACATGGGACGGGACATGGGACGGACGGGACAGGACATGTGACATGGGGGACGGGATATGGGACGGGACGGGACGGGACATGTGACATGGGGGACGGGACATGTGACATGGGGGACGGGACATGTGTCATGGGGGACGGGACATGGGACGGGACGGGACATGGGAAGGGACGTGGGCCGGGACGGGACATGGTACATGAGACGGGACATTGGACATGGGACGGGATGGGACATTTAACATGGGACGGGACATGGGACGGGACTGGACATGGGGTGAGATAGTGGGATAGTGGGATAGTGACTGGACTGGACGGTCCGAATAAAAGGATGGATGGATGGATGGATGGGACTGGACTGGACTGGACTGAATTAACAGGATCCGTCACGTGGGTTAGCAGAATTTAACGCGAGTGAAGCCGCGAATATTTATTTCTTCTGTACATCTGATTGTCGCCTAACTCCTCCTAAACAGCTGAACCGATTTGGATGAATTTTTTTGTGAATATTTCAATGGTTTCCTGGATGGTGTGAAAACACAATTGGATCCGGTAGGTGGCCCTTCTGTCTGTATGTCACTGATCTTCTCCTAAATGGCAGGGACGATTTTAATTATATGTGGCGCTGCTTTTCCGGGCAGGACGACGTCTGCCGGGTCCGCTAGTAGTTTAATATGACTTGGTTACAAATATTGTTGTTTTATGCAAATGAACCATTACCCAACTAATATTATAAAAGCGAAGGTATGGATGTTTGTTTGTCCTTCAATCACGCTGAAACGTCGAAACGAAACGAGGTCGTCGTGATCAGCAGTCCGACCCTCGAACCACTAGACCACAGACGTCGTATAAGTTCCTTGGTGTGCAGTGAACCAGTCGATCAACGAGCTGGAGTGGTGGGGCGGCGGGCGGCGCGTGGGCGGCATGCGCGGCGCGGCGGGCTGCGCGTGGTGCGGCCGCCTCGCCGCCGCCGCGCCCCCTCTGCTGCGCCTGCTGCGCGTGCACCCCTGCTACAACGACGTGCACAAGCAGGTACACTAGTACACATTTAAGGACCGATCTGGTTGCCAAACTCCAAAAAAGTACATTGTTTCTTTCCATTTTTGTCATCATTTCTAGAAGTAGGGAGAATGGAAAAAATATATGGTGGAGTTGAGTAGTTTATGTATCCATTTTGAAAGATCGATATACGATTTAAATAACTTCGCTTGATAGAAAAAAAATCCAAACATAGCCAATTTTTGACACTTTGAATTCATTTTATGACGAAAATTTATATAGAACATGATTTTGAAACTTACACGATATATTTTATCGCAAACCAAGTTATCCATTTCAGAAAAAAAAAAAATATGAAATTACATTAATTTAATGTTTTACATAACTAATTGTTATCACGGGCGCGCCTCAGTGCTCCAGCTCCCCACTGCGCCCCGCATTCCAGGGACCTACAATTCGTGCAGGGACAGGGCCTTAAATGGCCCACCGACGTACCTGCGCAGATGAACAATTTAAATATGCGGGAAATTCAAAAAGCACCATCGCTGCGCGCCAAAAGTTTCAGCCGCTGCCGCTACAATGTCTTGTAGTGTAAAAAAGCGTTCCGTGTGGTGCCGGACATAAATAATTGTACCACCCTATTTCTTCTCATGTGTGTCGTAGGCGACCCAAGGCGACTAAGGGATTCACCAGAGGATGGGTAGCAGCGCTCTCTGAGTATTTAACCAAGCAGCAAACTGATCTGATGATGTAGAGGGAAGCTAGAAAACTGAATTTCTTAAGTAGATTGATGGTGTTTGGGCTCATTTTGATCAGCTTACAGTACAGAATCCATGTCTTGAAAAGAATGTCTTGAAAAATACATTATTTAATAAAAAAATAAAAAAATATTTATGTTACAAACCGATGCAACTATGTTCCACGATGACCCATGTTGATTTTGATCTCATATAAGTCTGTCGCCAATATTTTGATCTTTTAACTAATGGTGATCACTAGACCAAGGCGGTTGCAAAACCCTTCTTATTCACAAATCATGTAAAGCACATATCCAATGAGAACAATGAATTCATATCTCAAATGAAAAACATGAATCAAATCAGCCTTTCTTGCTCCTGTAAAAAGAGGTTGAGTGGTTTGTTGACCGCAAATGCCCTCTTAAATTCTACGGCTGTTTAAAAATAATGTTACACTAATTTGTTTTACAATTCACATTAACGTAAACAAATGTCAAATCAAAAGCTGAGATTAAATGGACAACCTATAAAGCCAAAGCTTTTAATAAAGACGTGACCTTTTAATAAAGTATATTTACGAACTCGATTTGTTTTTGTGGGTTTTTAGTCCAGGAGTTAAATTATACAGAGTGGAATATTTGTTTCGCGATTTCTAAGAGTACTTTGATCCTCATGAAGAAAAGGATCAATTGGTGTCAAAAAAAAATACTAGTGACTCTTGTGAGAATTGCCATATTATGCCTTTCTATGCTAATATTTTTTGAAAACCTATAAATACATTTCGGAATTTCTTCAAAGGTTATTGAAAATCTCGTAAGAACATATATTTCTCTAGCTACAAGTGGCTACAACGGCATAGGTAGTTTGGTACAGTTGCTTTATCTCACGAAAGCGGGTGAGCCATACTTGTAGTTGTAATGCGTATAGACACGCGCTCTTGTGTGCGTAACTACAAAACTCGGCCAAAACTGAACGCTCCGAACTTACGCACGCAATGACAATGTGCATGTACACACACACACACACAAGTATGTCTCACCCGCTTTCGTGAGATAAAACATCTGTTCCTTTATTTCTTTCCAGTCCACCAGTAGACATTTAGTAAAAATTCTTCATATGTCGGACTTTATAAGTAAAGCATTATTGTTTAATGACAGGTCATAGGAACAATTCAGATGACTCCACTGACTGGTAAACGGAAGCGGCAGACGGACGAGCTGGCCATGATTGTGGAGCCCATCACCTACAGTGAAGCCATCAAGAAGTACGGCGTAGAGATCAAGAAAATCACTACCAGGGACAGGGTGAGTCGCTTTTAAAATAATACATTTAAATTCATTGTATTCATTTATTTAATAAATAGGCAAATAAAAAACTGTTCAGTACCATTTTCTCCTCTGTTTGTCAAGCGATTTTTTTTTGGTTAGAAGCTTCTTCTTCTATCGTGTCGACATGAGCTACATAATGATAATAGCTCATGCCGTGGGGAAAAGATTTGCCAGTCAGCAGGTTAGAAGCTATTGACGAGCTTTAGTGTAATCTATAAAAAAAATTGGAAACAGTTTTTTTTCGGCATAATTCAATCATAATTTTTTTATGAATTACGGTCGAATTTCGTCCACAGGGCGACCTCTCATTTATTTAATTGTACGATAAAACAAATGGCGCCTCTTTGTTTAATTTACAAGTTGCATACATCATCATTTCAGCCGAAAGACGTCCACTACTGGACATAGGCCTCCCCCAATTAAGGGGGGGGATATGCCATAATCGCCACGCTTGGCAGGCGGGTTGGCGATCGCAGTTGGTTAAATACTCAGAGAACGCTGCTGCCCATCCTCTGGTGAATCCCTTAGTCGCTTTTTACGACACCCATGAGAAGAGATAAGGGTGGTGCTATTCTTTAAGTCCGGCACCACACGGACATACATACATACACGGACGGACAGTTGCATACATAGTACGACATATTGTAAAATAAAATACAAAAAAAAAACAAGTCTGGTCTTATAAACAACTAGCTTTTACCCGCGGGTCCGCTCGCGTTAAATTCTGCTAACCCACGTCAGTCCAGTCCAGTCCAGTCCAGTCCACTGTCCCACTGTCCCACTGTCCCGCTGTCCCGCTGTCCCGCTGTCCCACTGTCCCACTGCATCACTGCCCCACTGCCCCACTTCCCCACTACCCCACTACCCCACTGTCCCACTGCCCCACAGCCCCACTGCCCCACTGCCCCAACTGTCCCATTGCCCCAACTGCCCCACTGCCCCAACTACCCCACTGTCCCACTGCCCCACTGTCCCACTACCCCACAGCCCCACGAACCCACAGCCCCACTGCCCCACTGCCCCACTGTTCCACTGCCCCAACTGTACCATTGCCCCAACTGCCCACTGTCCCACTGCACCACTGCCCCACTTCCCCACTGCCCCACTGTCCCATTGCCCCAACTGCCCCACTGCCCCAATGCCCCAACTGCCCCACTGCCCCAATGCCCCAACTGCCCCACTGTCGAACTGCCCCACTGTCCCACTGACCAAAAGCCCCACGACCCCACAGCCCCACTGCCCCACAGCCCCACAGTGCCACTGGCCCAACTGTCCCATTGCCCCAACTGCCCCACTGTCCCACTGCCCCAACTGCCCCACTGTCCAACTGCCCCACTGTCCCACTGCCCCACTATCCCACTGCCCCACCGTCCCACCGCCCCACTGCCTCACTGCCCCACTGTACCACTGCTCCACTGTCCCACAGCCCCACTGCTCCACCGTCCCTCCGTCCCACCGTCCCACTGCTCCACCGTTCCTCCGTCCCACCGTCCCACTGCTCCACTGTCCCACTGTCCCACTGCCCTACTGCCCCACTATCCCACTGCCCCACTGCCCCTCTGCCACACTGCCCCACTGTCCCACTGTCTCACTATATCACTATCGTCCCGTCCCATGTCCCATGTCCTGTCCCATATTCCATCCTATGTCCAGTCCTATGTCTCGTCCCATGTGCCGTCCCACTGTCCTGTCCCATGTCCCGTCCCACTGTCCTGTCCCATGTCCCGTCTCATGTCCCGTCCCATTTCCCGTCCCATGTTCCGTCCCCTGTCCCGTCCCCAGTCTCGTCCCCTGTCCCGTCCCCAGTCCCATCCCCTGTCCACTCCACTCCATCGTACATTACTATCCGCTCGTGCAAATGCATAGAAGCTTCGATCTGTCGGGTGAGTACGCAACCCACGAATTAATTTTTTTCTTTTTTTCTTTCTTTCTTCTCAAAGCCCATACCAGTTTATAAGTCGGATCATCAGCTTTCAAACAAAAAAAAAACATCTAAATCGGTCCAGTAATTTTAGCGTGATGCTGGAACAAACAAACAAACAGACGCTAGACGTTTGCAATTTTATAATAGTTAAGATAAAGGAAAAAATAAAAGAACAATACAGCGCAGTTTGCGGGCTGCAAATTGTGAAGTAATGTGATTTACGTTAATTAGCCTTTAGCCCAATTGAATTAAAATATTCCTTTATTTTTGCCAACTTTTTATTTTACCTAATAATTGAATTGTCAATAAGTCTGAAGTATAGAAATGCGCAGAATTTGATGAAAGTGAATGTTAAAACGTTTTTGCTGTAGTTCATTCGGTTAATTTATACAAACAGAAAATTGTTATAAAATATTCCATTTGGGTTTAAGCCAAACAATCCATTTGACGCAAATTATTATTACAGTTCGAGAAAAAATTGTGAAATGAAAAAAAAAATTGGAATAAAATTTCATTTTGTGTAAAATTAAAAGAAATTACATATAGCATTTTATTTTTCTTAAAGAGTTTGAATTACCATTATGAAGAATAAGTCTGATATAATATCTTACTCGTATCATTCTCAAAAATCTACTTTCATCATCATCATTATCATCTCAGCCGAAAGACGTCCACTGCTGGACATAGGCCTCCCCCAAGCAACGCCACAACGACCGGACCTGCGCCTTCCGCATCCAGCGGATTCCCGCGACCTTCACCAAAATCTACTTTCACAAAATTAATAAGGGTTTTTTGATAACAGTCGGCGCAGCAGAAGCTATCGGCGATGCCGCGAGACGTGTACCCTGAGCGCTTCCCGCTGTCGGACGTTGCGGCCATGCAGTTCTGTCCCACCTACCGCTACCACCACAAGCTGGCGCTGGCCTTGCACACCGGTGTCGTGATCTTCGTCAACGTATGATACTTGCTTATTATAACAGCGTATGTAGATATGCTAGACTTGCTCGTCGAATATGTTCATATTAGACACGAGACATGTATCACCCACGTGTTAAGGCAGAGACTGATCTGTCCTTGTTCGCATATTTGTATAATTTTAATGTTCGGAGCTTTCGCTCTCACAAACTGATATACTGACATCAGTCATATCATGGTATAATAAGATGTTTCACCAGGTATTCTCATCTCGCGATGACAGCGCGACGTCTCCAAGCTACGTCACGATCAGTGTTGCCATTGATTGATATATTCAATATATTTAAGGAGATTTTTGTTCAAAATGAATATAAAATAAATTCCTAACCAGCCTATTTGTTTTCTCGTGTTATTCATCGAATTAGTTATTAAAGGAAACTGTATAAAATTACTAGTTCAAAAGTGATTATTTATAGAAGCAAGAAAATGAAAAAATGCATTTTGCTCTGGTAATTTATTTTCACAAAGTGGCAGCACATCAAACTGACAAGTGTCACGCTAACAGCCCGCTATTGGCTCCACGGCCGATGACGTAGTACGGAGGCCATCACATGACCTAGCTTTCACGGGAAGAGACTACCTGGTGAAACATCTTATTATACCATGAGTCATATTAACTTCGTTAAACGTCACATTACACGTTAATGTTACAGACAAAAACCTATTACACATACACAGGTTACAGGGAGTTTTCATGACGGTTGTCAGTACAGTGAGCCGAGTCGCTTGTCGCTCGAATATTAGTAGGCGCCGTAACATAACAATCTCACTGCGATCCGAACGTTACATTACACGTGAATGATACAGGTCAGTCTCCAACCTTAATGCAAAATTTTAATGAAAATAATAAAAGTATAAACTAGTTGTAAGTAGTTTTGGAAGAACGCCCTCCACGAAGGAACAACGGCATCAGATTTCGTTTTGGCTCTCTACACATTTGAAACTTTATTTTTTTCCCTTTATTCATAAACTAGGTAAAGGAGATGTTCGCTTTTCGTGTCGACGTTGGTTTTTATTCAGAGATAACTAGCATCAAACTACATTGATGTAAAAGCGGTAAAATTTATAAGAATCTTGGAACCACTGAAAAAATAATTTTAGACACCTCCATTTAAAAGGAATGCGAGAAGTTATATAATGTTAGAAGATATATTTTATTATTATTGCGGATGGCAACACAAAAAACAAAAGTGCCATCGAATTATGGTCTTTGTCTCTCACTAATGAACTGTCAGTGTTGTCAAATGTCAACATCTGTCACTCGCAAGTTTTCTATGAATCTTAACAGATGACAGTCAGATCAGCCAGTGACAACTGCCAATTTTGATAAGTTTAATATATTTTTGCTGTGTTTGATTTATTATCCTTGGGTGCGTTCAGTTATATCGCCCGACGACGCACGGAGCATACTTCGGTCGTTCAGTTACTCAGAGCGATCATACAAACACACGCCCAAAGAACGCTCCGTGCGTCGTCTGCCGTCATCGGGCGATATAACAGAAAACAACCCTTGGTAATTCTAAAACGTTTGCTCGTTTTAGGCGTAAATACTAAAAAAAAAACGGTTTTTCTCAAAATTGGAGGTATTTTAAAATATATGATTTATTGTAAAATTGTGGTTTTCAAGATCTGTAACCAAATATATTTTATTTAAGGCAAGCGTTCACCAATCGGCATCGTACGCAATGGACTGATCGCATTAAAATGACCTTAGTATTCTTTGTATGGCTAGTCAAACAATTGCGTTTATCTATCCGCAGTGGACAGACTGCACGCGTCGAATCATCGGCAATGCCGACGAATATTTTCCGCGTTGTTTTTTTCTACAGTATTCTCCGATGGGCAACCGATGGGATTCGTTTAATGCGATGCGTCCGATTCCGATTGATGAACGGTACTTTAGTTAGAATTTGCGATTATCAAAAAGTTTTTGGACATCTCCTTTTAATTGCAATAGTTTAAAGAATACTTATTTACATGTATCATTTAAGGATATGATTAAGAGGGATTACATTCGTCGCATTTCATGAGGATGGTTAATTTTTGTTAGAACCGTTTGTCATTGTCTTAACAATAATCTTCGTGAAATGCAATTTTAAATATCTAAAACTGTACATGGTTTACCTATTTTAATATTTTCTAAGGGCCCCGTAGAGTGCTACTATTCAATATGAAACAATTAATGGTTTGATTTTCCTTGAATCATAATATCTAGCTAATATTATGAGGCAAGATGGCTTTTACATCACATTTTAAAATACCAAAGAAAATATATTCGTTAAATAATACTCGTTAATCGTCTAATTGTAGGGTTTCAGTAAACTTGACCACCTAAATACTGGGAAAAAGTTTATAAATTATTTGTTTTACCAAAAATTATAAAAAAAAAAATCCATACAATAATGTTGTTTATCGCCAAGGATTTTTTATGGGAAGGCAACATTTTCGTTTCAATGTTATGTTGTAATCCATCTTTAAATTTTTTACTGATTTCATCCTGTATTGATTGACACAATGATTCATGTCCGACTTATCATAATATGACGGACGTTATCATTATGAACGATTGCTTTGTTGTGACCCGATGTAGGAGAAGAATTATGAAAGTGGGAAAAGATAGGTATATTTTGTATAGTAAAATGACAGCACGAATTTTGATATTTTAAATAGAAACGAAACTATCAAAAATCCAATAATGTTATGGAAAGTGATGAAATAATTGTTATAAGTCTGTGAAAGTTTTAACGAATAAACTAGACTATTGCACATCTTAAGTGAGGTATGGTTAGGTTGGGTTTTGTAGAATTTGCGATCTGTGTGATTAAGAATGAATGTGCGATGAATTCAATTATGTAACTATCGCAGCGGGGAGACAAATTATACGGACTACAAGAAAAGCCCGGTGCTAGCTAGATAGCTAGTTATAATATGAATGAGTGTATAATATTTAATTCGTTGAATGTATATATTATAAATATGTATATAGGTAGTTTTTTTTAAGATTAATAACTCATTTTTTACTTATTAATCCTTTTGTTTTATATATTTATATTCTTGCAATAAATTACCTGTTAAAATGTTATTTTAAAGTACTACTTTTTCTGTTCTTTTGGTTTAATTTCTCTTTTTAGACACCCATAAATAGTTACAAATATGAAGTAGGTAGGTGTGTGTTATATTCAGTTAATTCAGAGAATGAATTTTGGGGTTCAATTACTGGGATGTAATGATGTTATCAGAATATGGATATGCCATATAATCCCAGAGTCTCAGGACAAGCAATAGTACATGGCAATTTCGCTATTCCCAGGATATCGGCATTATATGGCTTATCCATATTACGATAACGTCATTAAATCCCAGTAATTGCACCCCAAAATCCGATCACTGGTTGTACTAAATACTTTGTAATAAAACATTTGGTTACAATTATTATTATTATATAACGATTTTTATGTTACGTGAAAGCACATAAATATGTAAATTTTATTTTGTTTTGGAAAAAATAGACTTATGTATAAAAATATTTAATTCTCAAATTAAACTGGTGTTGTAGTAAAGCCCAAAGATTATTTCAGTATTGTCTAAAGAAAAACAAGAATGCCTTTTATACGTTTTGTGCACTTTTGTCGCATTTACATCGGGTGCTTAGTGCGAGTTCGACAGTTACCGATGCTACCATCGAATTCGATGACTTTAATTCATGAATAGTTCTTCTTAATATCCGCTAGAGGCGCTATTGTAGTATGCATCAGGCTTTGCGGTGTACCTACTGTACTCTACTACTTGACGCACATTGTTGCCTAAGCTCACACACACTATTAGGTACTTGTGGTGAATGAAAAACCTTTTTCTAACAATATTGACATCATTTACACGAAGACTGTGAAGACGTTGTTTCATGCGCTAATGCGATTAGCGAATAATGTAAATGCGACATTAGTGTAGCGGAATGAATCTAAAGTCTAGGTCAATCCAATTAAATAGAAAGGTAAACAAACGGGTCACTAACCCGACCATAGAGAGTTTAGTGATGTCCAATTGTAGTGCCAATTACAAATCAATTAATTAATTGAATGATTCGATTTTATTCATAGAATGAGTTTGCTTTTTTTGAGACCATTTTGAACTTTATAAGTTGTTTTTCTTGTAGCAGTCTACCGAGTGCTTTTCTAAAAATAATGTAAAAATGATAATCAAACGAATATTGTTAGAAAAAGTGGTGAGCTATCAAGTTGAAACCTTCAAAATACGGATGAATGTGTTACTAATTCTATTTAGTGAGTGATTGTGTGATAATTTTACCGAAATTGGGTTTGTTTGCGTTTTTATTTAATTGGATTGACCTAGACTATATCTCCTTCCAAAATTACAGCTATTTTGATGTGTAAATATTTTAAAGATTATAGTCTCGGGGCCTTTACTTTGGATAGGTACCAGTGTCTATAACTAAACAATTAATGTTATCTCGTGCACTATGTTTTACGGTGTACGAATTAGGGTTTACAATGTCACAATAATTTATCATAACTGGTATCGAACATAAGGCCTCGGACATGGCCCTGTGGTTAAACGTATGGGTGAGTCGTGCTAGATAAGGATATTGTACTGAAAAACTTCATCTATACCCGTGGCACGTTATGATGGCGTTTTTGACATTTTCCAATAGTGTTGTGACCCATTTCAAATTATTAGCGATTGGGACCAGTGGGGTAATTGTGTAATGCATTCACATTGACATCAGCTTTCATCTAGAAATTACAGCAATATTCATTGCGTTGTACGTAGTTGTCTATATGACGGATTGTCAAAACAGACAGAGCAATGAACATTGAAATCCAGATGATTGCGATCGGGAGTGAGTTACGCAATTCGGCAGCAGGTTTATTACTTTGACCAACTCCAACTAGCTATTATGAATAATATCTACATAAAGTAAATTAATTATCAAATTATTCAATAAACATAACGTCTAGCCATTTTGTTTAATCGCAATTTAATCAAATCTTCTGCTACATACATAAAAAAACAGTAGAAACAAATAGAATTTAAATTTGAATAATAGATTCGAAATTCGAAAAATTATATTGCTTACAGCAATATTGACAATAAAGTACAGCAATTGTTCCTTCATACGAAGCTCGGATCTTCATGAGCAGGCAAACGTCAAAAATGCCATCATAGCGTGCCGCACCTATAGTGTCGATAATGTAATATATCGATTTTCTTAAACATCACAATCCATAAAGGATCCATTCTTGCCATGGTTTCAGAGGAATGATTCTGACACTGGCAATCTTACATTGTATAAAAAAATGTATAATCCCAATATATTAGTCCAGATTGCCATAAAAATATCTATAAGTTTATTAAAATATGGCAATTATTTATGTAAAAAAAACCTTGTAATTATAGTACGTACCTAGTTGTAGATTATTTATTCTTAGGTAATATCAGATACTTTATATCGGAATCTACAGTGATATTATTATTTAACTTCCATGTATATCTTGTTTGATTGTGATATGCTTGTTGCAAATAAACTTTTCAAATAAATATGGTTTTTTTTTATACTCGCAACAGTTCTATGCAAACAACTTGAAAGTTGCAATAGTCGCTAACTTTGTCAAATCCATGTCGCAACTCGCAACATTGCTTCGAATCGCGGCTGCTATGCGGCTATAGTAGCCTATTGCTTATAATAATTATCGCCGTTGCCAATCAATTCCAGTGCATTAGTACCTATTCAGAAGTTTATTAATTACAATTTTACTGGGTTGGTTTTTAAACTTAATTCTGTTTAGTTTTCCTTATTGTTGAATGATGACTCGAAGACATTAATAGGAAAATGTAGTCTACCTACTCCATGCTTCATCCTTTTTTTCGTGGGGAAATCCTAGTGAAAGAGCTCGTCGGGGGAAGTACTACCACCGTACCTACTTTTCCGCCTAATAGTGATGCTTGCATTGCTGTGTTTCGGTCTGAAGGGTACGGGTGCCGGTGAAATTACAATCACATGAGACTTTCCATCTTCGTGTCTCAGTTTGGCGAACCGACTTGCGGTACCATTTAGGCAACAGCCTAGGTGGTGTTGCAGTTGTTATGGGTAAAGGTAACCGCTTAACATCAAGTGGGCCTTTAGCTCGATTCGCCATCCTATACTATGAATAAAAAAATAACGCTCTCGGCATGTAGAGACAGAGCCAGTATTAGACTTTTACCGACTAAAACACCATGTGTTTCTCCTACTATCTTTGGCCAGGGGTATGGGATGCGCTCTGCATTCTCCCACGGTCCCACTTCTGACCCTGGCAGGTCCCAGCTCGCCATTAGAAGGCAAGCCCCTTCCCCCGTGCGGCCTCAACGACGTCAGCCGCACTCTCCTGACTGCTACTGCAAATCGCGTGTAGTCATGTAAAACGGCGTAACGGACCAAACTATACTGATGACATTGAACTATGTTTACGGGACTTGTCGCGCACAATTAAATCAAAATATAACGAACATTTTCACTAACCTACTAAGTACACACGGCTACACATCAAGCTGTAGAAAACCAGTAAAGGCTGACCTCGCGTTGTAAGGAAAACCTATACAATGCGAGGTCAGCTTATACTGGAAATATACAGCTTGATGTGTAGCCGTGTGTACTACCTTATACTGATGACATTATCATACCCTCAGTAGACTTTGCCTGTTCCATTTCAAGAAATTTGAAGACTCATTCTACTTAAGATCGTATTGTTATGATGATGACCAGGAGTAAAACAAAGCGTCTGCAAAAATTGTTATTTATAAAGAAATATGCAGAAATACTGAGTTATTTATTGGGATGTTATGAAGTAGAAAGGAATACATTTAGAAAAGTTAATGTTATTTTTAAGGCTTCTTATTGTTAGTGGGCCGAGTGGTACTCGATCATTTAAAGTATTATGGTTAAGTCAATGAGCTTACATACATCATTGGGTGTAGCCGGTGTAGGCATAGAAATCAATATAATATAAGTTAATAGAAGTGGTAATAACGCGTGAACTTGTTGCCGCGTGCAGGTGTATCATAGGACACTAGTGCGCGAATCGTTTACTTGATCATCAGTGCTGTTTTGGACTAACTAATGTTTAAGTTACGTCACTGTATTTTGCAGCATATACAACGTGTTACTGCCTCGTTGGTCTAGTGGTTGCAAGCGAAACTGCTGAGCGTGGGGTCCTGGGTTCGATTCCCGGGTCGGACAAAGTGTTATTGGGTTTTTTCATTAGAAAATTCTCAGTAGCAGCCTGGAGTCTGGATTTGTGCCCGGTCAATGGCAATAGGCTCGCCTCTTATTACATGGGACTATAACATAACTGGTGAAATGTGGGTGTACTATACACCTCTGCCTACCCCTTCGGGGAAATACAGGCGAGATTTTATGGTATGTTATGTTACAACGTGTTAATGAAATGACTGAAAACTTCTTAAGGGGTCATTGTACTCATCAGTATGAACAACTTTTACTATGGGACCAACCATTCTGATACTGATGTACGGTAAAGCTCTAATGAGTTAATATTTACATCTTTAGAATGTTTTGGTTATGCATACCACTGAACAAATAAATAAATAAACAACCATGAAAACGCGAAAAAAAATCATGTGTTCCCTACATTAGTGTTCACATAAATTGACAAAATGTAGGGAATACTTGCTTTTTATTTCGCGATTTCAGGCTTGGTCCCATAGTAAAAGTTGTTCATATTGATGAGTACAATGACCCCTTAAGAGGTTTTCAGTTATTTTAATAACACGTTGTATAACAACGAAATTGTTTTTAGCCTTAATTTATTTTGCATTGAATGCTAGAAACATGGTGAGCGTAATTGCGTATTTACGTGTTGGTAGCAGAAAATCGGCGACACGCATTCCGGTAGTAAAAGACAGTAGATACCATTTCTATTAACTCATATTATTTAGATTTCTATGGGTAGTAGTATACAAAAAGCATCGTGGACTTTGTCGGCAACATTGCAGAAACAAGAGTTTGTCAGCGTTTATTTTATCGTGACCGTCTCGTCTCGCGTCTCGTTCGGCTCGGCAGTGAAGCGAGCGAGGTCAGCCTACCCAGCCAGTGAGACACAAACTGCCGCGCGTACAAAACGCCTTGTCGACTGCGCACTGTGCACGACTAACGCGCGTATCTTCACGATATCATAAATTGAATTAAATATTTTATGTACAAATATTATAATAACAAGCGAATATTTTATTCGATAATAATATAATAGAAAAATATCGTTTACAACGCCGTAATTAATTTAAAAACTGAACCCAATGCGATGTTTATGTTCTTCGAAAAACAAAAATATGAACTAAGGAGCTCGTAACAGAGACTTAGAATTTGATATTACGATTGTGAAAACTTTAAAAAATGATGATGGCTAGTGCGAAACTGGTGAGGGACTGCAGCTCGGAGCTGAGTTCGGATGTGCGGTCCCTATCCGTGGCCTCGTCCACGGAGGAGCAGGACTCCACCACGACGGAGTCCGAGTACACCGAGGAAGAGAAGGAGTACGAACTAGAAGACCTTCAGATATTGAAAACTATTGGTAAGTAACGCTTTATTTACTAACAATATAAAAATATAAACTTTGGAAACTGAAATATTTTGAAAGTTAATTAATTACCATGTTTTATTTACATATTAACAGCAGCAGTAGTTATGATAATAATACTAGCCATTTCATATGTTAATAGAGATAGAGACAAATTATTGTTGGACAAGTCTATGAAGTAAATGAACACTCGTGAAGTTTCCATGATTCCAGAACTCTATTAATAGTAAATACTCACATATTGCTAATTTTACAAGATAGTCATCGTCATTTAAAACCTTCCGATATAGTAAAAGTTATATGAATCATTGCCCGTCTCTGCCCACGTGAGTTAGATAAATATGAATATGTCGTTTCTCTGGAAAATATATTTTTCTCTTCTGTGTAAATTGTGTCCTCTGATCAGTGTAATATTTAAGTTATTATTGGACATTAGTAATTGTCGTTACTCTTTACAAATTATACTTGGCGTGTTAGTAAAACCCATCAGTAATTTTCTATCTTTACGTTGTCTGTCGTTATTAGCAGCTGTCTATCATTTGTAACGATTTGTAGAGAAACGCGGATAGAAGGAGAGCTGATGTTAATGTTTTGATAATTTATTATGGATGAGATAAGTTCTATTAAACAACTTTCCATGGTAGAGAACTGTTGCCGAATTGCGTAACTCACTCGGCATCGCAATCAATAGGATTTCAATTTTCATTGCTCCGTGTGTTTTGACAATTCGTCTTATCGGCAACTATGTACCACGCAATGAATATTGTTATCATTTTCATATGAAAGCTAATGTCAATGTCATTGCATTACACAATTACCCCACTGTTCGGCTGTTCTGAGCGGCACAGTTGTAAAGGAAATACCCCATTAAATGGTTTGTAATAAAATCGTAATATTTACACTTAATTTCCGTTTTATTGTAATTTTCTCTAATACTTTTTCTATAAAGACTTAGTATAAATAAATAAATATCTTTGGGACATTTTTACACAGCACCATCTAGTCCCAAACTAAGCAGAGCTTGTGGTATGGGTACTAGACAATGGATATAATACGTATATACTTTTTTTTTTTGTAAATACATACTTATAATACATAAGCATAGGTATTATTTAAAGAAGTTTTAAGTATTTAAATGTTATTCAGTTTATTCTGTTATTAATTGGCTGAATAGAAAATTCAAATATTGTTTTGTACTTTAACATATTATGAAGGTATATAATATATATAAACTAGTACCTACTTATAAAATAAATAAATATTTTTGGGCCTTTTTTTCACAGCACCAATCTAGTCCCAAACTAAGTAGAGCTTGTGCTATGGGTACTGGGGACACTGGATATTATAATTATATACTTTTTTTCTGTAAATACATATTTAGGTATAATACGTAAGAAACACCCAGACCAACACAAACACTTATGTTCATCACACAAATATATGTGTCCTGTGGGAATCGAACCCACGACCTCGTGATCAGCAGTCCGAACCTCGAACCACTAGACCACAGACGTCGTAATTTTTTCATTATTATTTAAAACCAAAAAAAAAAAAGGTTCCGTACCTACCTATGTAGTGTGAAGGTATCTGGTTAGGTCTCGGCTTGGTCCTCTATATACAGCGGGTATCTGAAACACAGGATCAATGAAGGATTATTGAAAAGTTTCAGGCATCTAAGGTCACAGGGAAAATCTTTTGTAGTTTAGCAGTCTAATGCTCCAGCCAACCTTTTGTATAAGATATCCTTTAATTGCCCTTTACCCACGGGGAAAAAGGGTTGGGTAATATGACGTAAAACATACCTACGTCATTGTTTGTATTTATTTTAATATAATATTTTAGTAGTAGGTGGTCAGTGTCGGTCCTAGCTTTTTATAAGGGTAGAGCGAGATTGTCCTATAGCGCCCTTTGGTCCTGTGCATGCAATCAATTCAGTTTCTGCGAAATAAACAACACAATACCCAGGAGCAGACCCCTTGGAGGCTCTGGGTGGCGTTTGGTGCGAAGCTCACGAGTCATTTTTTTTTAACCTTTCTTAGATAATAAATTAACCAATGTACATTCACAATGTAAAGAAAACCTGAAAATAACTAGCTAAATCTAAAAATGCAGTTTTTTATGGTTTTTATCTTGTCGTAAATCGAGCTCTAAATTATCGTAAACAGATTTGGCTTTGCAGGTTCCCTTTCTTGGGAAACTTTTTCGCTTGTCGACCTATCCAATTTTGGCGCCCTTTTTTGGGCGGGTGGTTATCGAAAGATTTGATTTGTATTTGTACCTTGCCGAAAACCCTTTGAGTGCGTTAGTCTTGACATCGTGGGGCCACACCCCGAAGCAGGTCCATTCAAACTTATCCACGACTTACCCATAGTTAGTCATGTCGGACAATCTCGAATGTACAATCGTATCAAAGAACGGGTGTGAACCTCTGATAGGAAAGTTATAAATCCTTTACTGCCTGTGGTGACCTACTATATAATGATATTGAACCAAATTCATCACATGTGTATTATCATTCATTTAAATTTAATTTAAAATGAAGCAATGTAGTATTACATAATGACATCATCATCATCATTTCAGCCGAAAAACGTCCACTGCTGGTCATAGGCCTCCACCAAGCATCGCCACAACGACCACTGCGTTTCCCGTGACTTTCACAGGTCGTCAGTCCAGGTGGACATAATAATAAAAAGTAAAAAAAAAACAGCCTGTGCCTCTGCATGTTTCCACTTTATCGGACTTTATAAATCCCTTGTTTCTTCAGAACAATACAATTGTTCGACCAAAATCGTTTATTTATTTATTTAATAATTTATGTACACACAAAACTTAGATCTTAAATTAAGTTTAATTAAATTAATAGAACTTAAAATAGGACTATAAATGTACAAAGGTACTGCTTATCTCTATAAAGAAATCTCTTCCAGCAGACCTGCGATCGTTCTTATCGTCTCAGTTTTAATATCACCACTTGTGCACTACGTTATTAATCAAACCGCTCTTTTATTGTCCGTCCGTGTACCTAGTTGTATTTCAAAAAGAGATGTCATAAGACTATTTTCTCGTCCAATATAAAAATGTTCGACGTAATTTACGATTGGCAATATGGGAGAAAACAGGTTTTCTACGAGTTTCTTTTACCAGATTCCGAGAGTATGTATATCGAATGTTCTTTTCGTATCTGTCAGCCCGTGAGAAAATGTGCATAATTATTTAACTTAACAACATATAACTTAAAAAACTGTCTTGCAGAAATTTATTAAGCTCAGTCTACAGTCCATAGATAGGTACCTATGTCATTGTTTGTGTGTAGCACATAATACTAAAACTACTCATTATAATAAAACAAAGTTTAATCGGATTAAATCTTTGTTTTATTATAATGTGTAGTGATCACGAAAACCTAAGAAGTTACTAAAACTACTATTAATTCACGAATTAGGTTACGAACTTACGATTATTAGGTTACAATGTCCCAAAAAGCAGCATCTGGTTTTACAACCCTTATTTATATAATTATATAAAAGTTATCTTATCTTACACAATCTGTGTATATAAATATAGGTGTATATTTTATATGCCAAACTAAAATAAATGGATCAAGGACAACTTGAGTATGTAATTATTGATACCATTATCGCCGTTGAGTATAATGTGAATGCAGGTAATTACACCTCGACCTGATTCTAGGCTCGCGGAAAATGGGTCAAGGGTGATCGAGCCACCCGTGACCCAGTAGGATAACGGCTCCGGTGTTGTTTCCTGTTTTCTATGCATATGATTTTATAATAACGTAACTTCGATCAGATTATTTACATTTGGTGAATAAGTAAGTACTTAATGAAAGTTTACAGGATATCTTAGTGTAGATTTGTGGGTTGTTCACTGTTATGGCTCTCAAATGAACGTAGGTCTAACCGAGACAGTTTATCTATCACCAAAAAGTTGCTACACCCTGCTGCCGAATTGCGTAACTCACTCGCGATCGCAATAATCTGGATTTCAATGTTCATTGCTCCGTGTGTTTTGACAATCCGTGTTATCGGCAACTACGTACAAAGCAATGAATGTTGCTTTAATTTCAAAATGAAAGCTAATGTCAAAGTGAATGCATTACACAATTGCCCCACTGATATGATTAAGTTGAATAGGAAACAAAAACGTTTTCAAAAGTTTTCTGTGGTCCTTATACCTACGTATCAAGATTATAAAACTGTAAAAAACATTAAAACGTACCGATTCGAGGACACAAGTAAACCTCTAACGTGCCTACTAATAATATAGCCACAAATTACTGCAGGAAATCACAAATTACAAGTTTGAGTCAGAACAGTCTATATTACAGCTGGAGTATAAATTATAATGCGAATACTGCCTACTTGTTGACCTAGTTACATATTAAAGACACGCCCAATAGTGTACCTACACTATAGCAATCAAAACTAGTAATTGTTGGAATACCTAAACAAAAATAAATCTATCTCCCAACCCCGCTTGCCAATCGCGGCGATTATGGCCCTTTTTGGAGAGGCCTATGTCCAACACTGGACGTCTTTCGGCTGAAATGATGATGAAATCTGTCTCATTTTAACACAATATTCTATCTCTTTTTTACTTGTATATATAATTTAAAAATAAGTAAATAATTGATTCACTTAAAATCAGTTCACATGGTACAGTTTTTATAGCAATAACAAAAGAAGGTGCTTATAAAGTTAGAACTTACCAGAACTTACACTAGAATTCACTGTCACTGTCACTGTTACTCCCGGTAGGTATTCGACGAAAAATATAACATGTAAGTAACTGATGACACAATGCATAAAAAGTTCCAGAAAATGTGAATAAAGTGTGAGCGGAGGTGTTCAAAATTTCAAATTTACAATAAAACAAATATGATGAAAAATAAAAGGGTTTTGTACGGATGTGGGGGTGGATAAGCATATGTTGAGGTATTTGTGTTAGTGTAGTGAGTGTGGTGTGTAAGGTGTAAGTGTGGTGTGTAAGGTGTAAGTGTGGTGTGTAAATTGTGAGTGTAGGTAACTGTTTTAATCGAAAAGTGTGGTCAGTGTCATGTAGGAATCATAAAAAAAAAAAACTGTATCTATGTAGTTTTTGGTCACGAGCCACTTATGAAGTGCTTTTTTGCACCCTTGCAGCCATGGCGCATCAGATGGATGATTTTGAGTTCCTTATGAAGCCTATCTTATTAAATTAATATAATAATGTGAAAGTTTGTTAAGGTGTTTGGATATTTGGATGTTTGTAACTCAATCACACTATAAGGGCTGAACGGATTGGGACGAAATTTGGCAAATTTGATAGAACATAACCCGGATTAACATATAGGCTAGTAAATAATATTTTATTATTATTGAGATCTATAAAAGCAGTTGTTTCCTTTTGGTGTCCCTATACCCTAACAGCAATAACTTATTTACTTACGGCCAAAATTAATATCCAATCTATCCACGATTAGCCCTACTAAACATAGGAATTTGACATAAGCTCCATACAAAATATGTAAAAATACTGTCTTTAGTAGGGTAAATTGTTGATAGATTGGATATTAATTTTGGTCGTAAGTAATACTTAATGAAATCGAAATGGAACTACAAATAAAGGAAAGTATAAGAGACGTATCAAACACATACCAACACTGATCAGTATTCGTAATGGAGACCAAAGATTTGCATTGCACTCATATCTGCCGATGTCGACTACTGCCTACTGTGCATTATAAGTTTAAACACGATGAAATCGTACTTGGCAAAGATTTAAGCACGTACAAAACTTAAACCATTATCGCAGTGGAAAGACAATGGATTGGATTACAAGTTACTACATTTCTTTGGTTTATGATGTAAGTCCAAAGAAGAATTTGTTGTATTGGACCGTCGACATTTACTGCAAGCCTTCCAATAGACCGATTAGACTGGAATAAGGAACTATCGTAATATTGGCATGACCACCACGAGAATAATCTTGAACGTTTTGGCATGTGGGCTTATCATAGCCTACGTCCATATTGTTGATCGAAGAATGTGTACCTATGTTGTTATTATCGCAATCAGAATGTTACAGTACAATCTCTTGGAAAAATCTTGATTGTTTTGTCTCAGATCTGCAGGTAGAGAAGGATCCTATTCTTCGTCCAAAATATCAATGGGGACGCTGTCCGTCAGGAACTTAAACATGTCATCCTAGAACATGGTTATAGTAATAAATAAATAAATAAAATATTTATCATGTAACCATGGCTATAATTATTACAATAGAAAATGGTTATGTAGTAAATATAGCATCTAATAATATAATTCTAGTTACGCTCTATGTTGTTTTAGTCTGGGCAGAAGTCCAAGCGTAATTATGAGGTGCAAATAACATGTTAGTTTAAATATTGCAACGCACGGTGCATAACAATTTGAATAATTAAAATGAAAATATCAGCTTGTTGTTCAAGGGTTATAATTTTAGAATGCCTATATTAGGCTATTGGTAGCAAGTATTGTCTCGCTATGGCGTAGGTAGGTATGCTAAGTGCAAAGTCCAGGGGGTCTACTCGCAAACGTAAATCGACAACGACATAGGTAATCGAAACGAAACGATAGTGTTCCGAATATATCGGTCGTACCCTACTCTGATATATTTTCGGATTCCATGTCGTTTATATCGAATTCATAGACAAAATATTTTTATTTTTTACGACGTCATAGACAATGATCGGAGTGAATGAGTCAAAAACAAAAGTAATACTGTCAATGACATTTACAACTAGAGTAGGGTTACGAACAAAAATTGACGATTAGTATCGTTCATTGCTTCGTATGAACGATAGTTAAATCGACGTTACATAGAGTAGGTTTCGATACGACAAATATCACGATATATCGATATCGATTTCGCAAGTAGACCCCCTGGGAAATTATTGGTTACTGTTTTCACTTCCATTATTAACATTGACGTGTGGGTTGTGTCAGGCGATTCGCTTACTTCACTACTACTAGAGCCTAATACCGAAATCTTAAACTGTCTGCCAAACCCATAGGATATTACGGGCGTGTTCGTAACTGTTATGTATGTGGATTCGTACCCACTGAGGTTTCAAATTCTCTGTTCTTTTCATTGGAATTGGAACGAGGAAGGTGTCGTATGCATCACATAAGTACTTAAAAAATATGTCCGGCAGACAGTAGTTAATTGTGGAGGTGAAACAGAGCACAAAAGTTTCTCGGGTAGGCAGTAATAGGCACAGATCTAGTTTGTGCATTATCCTCTCGGTGCCATTCGGTGCTCCAGTTACCGTGCTAACGACTCTATCACGCGTCGCCCGCGCATTGCCACCGCAAGCACACCGTTTGAAATTCAACTACCATAACAAACATTATGACGGATAATAGCAGCACAGTAAATATAACTTAACTCAATGTGCATCTATAAAATGTAAATGATAAAGGTATCTGTAAAATCAATTTTCGACGAGGTACTTAGTACATAATACAATAATTATTAGCGGATACTGAAAAGCTAACAATTATAAATAATTAAAAAAAAATGGGTGTCGTAAAAAGCGACTAAGGGATTCACCAGAGGATGTGCAGCAGCGTTCTCTGAGTATTATTATTTTGGGGGAGGTCTATGTCCAGCAGTGGATGTCTATCGGCTTAAATTATCATGATGATGATGACTGAAAAGCTCATTTATAAATGAAAAAAAATATACTAAAAGATGCGCAAGAGGATGTAACCAGACGATATTGTTGATAATATGCAATGTAACGAGACGGTTAGTAATTTAAACGTATAGTCAGACCAAAGAATTCATTTCTGCTTATGTTTACGCACGCAAACGTCTGTGTTTGTCACGCGTGATTAACAACAGATATGTGGGTTAGTGTGTCGCGTGCCTACTACTGTGTACTTAACTAGATAATAAATATATTGTATAATTAGCGTACTTTATGTATTTTTATCATAACCACCTATTATGTTATAAATTAAATACGATGATATTTATAAGATAAGTTGTACAATGTGATTTAACATGTTGCTTACTTGCTTATAGGCATCGCTACCGTTGCTTATCAACTCAGCCTATCGCAGTCCATTGCTGAACATAGGCCTCTCCCAAATTGCGCCACAACACTCGGTCTTCGGCCTTCCGCATCCAGTCCCCCACAGCTACTTTCATCAGGTCGTCGGTCCACCTGGCTGGGGGGCGTGCTACAGTGCCAATTCGCGGTCTCCACTTAAGGACTCGTCTGCTCCAGCGGCCGTCGGCCTTTCGACAGACATGGCCAGCCCACTGCCACTTCAGCTTACTGATCCTACAAGTTATGTTGGTCACTCCGGTTCTTCTCCGGATAATCTCGTTACGGAATTAATCCTTCAAAGAAACCCCACGCATAGCTCGCTCCATAACTCGCTGAGCGACTTTGAATTTGTGGACTAGCCAACTCTCAGTCTCTACGTCTCGGCACCGTAAGTCATGACAGGCAGGATGCGCTGGTTAAAGACCTTTGTCTTCAAACTTTCCGCTATAGGCGACGAGGACTCGGTGAAGTTTGCCAAACAGTTGCTTATCAAAACTTAATTGGTATATACAACGTGTTATTGAAATAACTGAAAACCTCTTAAGGGGTCAATGTACTCATCAGTATGAACAACTTTAACGATGGGACCAAACCTGAAATTGCGAAAAATAAAACATCTGTTCCCTACATTTTGTCGATTTATGTGAACACAAATGTAGGGAACAGCTGTTTTTTTCTCCCGATTTCAATGTTGGTCCATAGTAAAAGTTGTTCACACTGATGAGTACAATGACTCCTTAAGAGGTTTTCAGTTATTTCAATAACACGTTGTATAACTTAAATGTAAAATGCAACATCAGCTACCGTTGTTAATCACGTGCTCGTACATGTTATAGCCGTGAAATCTGCGAAATGAGCCGTTCCCATAGTGCACTGTACACAATTGAAAGTACTATAGTAACCAAAGTACTTGTGCGCGAAGTACAATTCAGAAAAGAAAGTTGTAAAAGAACAATGAAGTAGCCGGAGTGCTAAGACAGACGCTAGTCCACACGGAAATGGAACCGGCCACACTGCGCACGCGCATGCACGTAAATGTTCCCACTGATTGCCAACAAACGCCTATATAGCTCGTTATGTGACTAGACATGAAGTTTACGAGCTTTCGTGGAACAATAATGGCCAAACATTATAAATCTTGGTGTCAAACTCTTGTCCAGAAGACTAGGTACTAGAATGATAGAATAATATTGGTTCTACTTCAGAAACCAACGACGACGACGTTTAAAACCAAGTTTGGCGTTGCAAGTTATACACGAGCGCATGCCAGGCGCTGACAGGATGTCGCCGTCGACGGACACGTCATGGAGGACATCATCATCATCACTTCAGAAACATGAAGCAATCTTCTAAAGCTGAATTTAAATGCATTTTTCCAAATTTTCCACGCTTACGTAGTTATAAGATTTTCAACTGAAACAAAAATCAACATTAAAGAAAATCATTATCAACATTATGGTGTAAATCTATAAAATCTGTGGTTTGGAACTACTGACGAATTGCGTAGAACTAAAAATACTTATAAAGACTGGTTTATTACGTTGATTGTAGTAAACAATTCGTGCTATCTATTTCTACAATAAAATGTAAATTTTGCGGATGAGTCTATCATCAGATCTTTAGTTCTGTCTTTGTTTATTAACTTTACGACCATGAATCTCTGGCAAATATGTACACAGCTTTCTCAAATATCAGGCTTCGTGAAAACACAGACATGTTCTTAAATTAGCATTTCTTCAGCCATAAACCTCTCTGAATAATGCATGTATCCAACCATCATGAAAGTGGCAAGCTCCTGCAGCGCCCTTGACCGTTTTCCATCGTCTCGTTGTTAATCCGTCATAATTATTAATATTCATGTGAACGGGGATGCGGGCGAGGTCAGTCAGAAGTCTTGTGACTGGCCTCATCTATGGTCTGACCATACTAACAAGCATGACGAACCCCCGCAGACTACAGACTGAACTGTCGACCGATCAGTGTTACTAACAAATTATTTGCTAGCCTCTAGTTGAAGCTCTTAAAACAACCAGGAAACCACCAGCTTTCTTAGAGTATATTATGAAACTGCTAAAAAAACATGTAAGACACTGCGACCGATAGTTGGGTTTGGGTGACATAATTTTTGTAGGTATGGGAAATCGGGTGTGCACTCCCGTTGTAATGTTGTGTTGTGAGTTACCGTAAAACGGGGTGAATAGGAACAAAAGTGGGCAAGGATTTTAACATTGAAATAAGATAGTTTGTTGCCCACAAATATGTTAGAATGTTTACCAAATTATGCAGAACATTTTTGAAGTTTTTGTGGGCAACAAACTATCTTATTTCAATGTTAAAATCTTTGCCCACTTTTTTCCTATTCACCCCTGCATTTCTATTCACCCCGTTTTACGGTACGTATTTAGTTTATAGGTTTTAGTAATGATTGAAAATACGCAATTGACCATTTAAAATAATACAAATGATAATAATATTTTTTTAATAGTTTATTTTAAATGTATCCCGATTAAACTATCGGCCGATTAACGGCCAAAATTAATATCCTATATATTTATTTATTCACGATTTGCCCTACTAGAGATAGAAATTTGACGTAAGTTGTATGGAGCTTACGTCAAATTTCTATCTCTAGTAGGGCAAATCGTGGATAATAGGATATTAATTTTGGTCGTAAAGTCTGCAGTCTACGGGAGGTCTTATAGGAATAAGTTGTTTCTAAACTATTGCACGTTGTATGAGACTAAACCTGTGCTAATACTATCCATTCCTTATATTTGTTTACATGGATAGCGTAACTGTTTTCAGCTGTTCTTCGTTCTAGTGTTTATCCGGTCTATTCGTTTCAGGGGCCTTGCTTGTCTGGTTCGTGCTCTGAAGCAAATCGAGCTAATGTCAATTCCTAGAGGAATGTAGTACGAATTGACACTAACTCGAATTCAAATTCGGTCGGGAGTGAGACCCCTGGTTCTACGTATGGTATTTCTAATTGTAACGAAACGGTCACCCATCCACAGACTGACCGCGGCTAGTGCAGCTTAACCTTGCAGATCGTACAATCTACACGCTTGCTACTTAGCCACGAGCCCCTTAATCGTTACACATCGAGACCCCTTCGTGCCTCGGAGAGCACGTAAAGCCGTCGGTCCTGCGCCTGATCTCTCTCCGGTCGTGTCGAATTGCCGTCCCATCGGATTATGAGAGTGAGGGAATAGAGAGTGCAAGTCTCCGTTGAGATTGGCCGCCGTGACCAAAATTCGGCCGGGAGGACATTATTATTATTATTTCTAATTGCGGCTAACTATGTGTTTTAATAAAACTTTTTAACAAAAAATTGAACCGACGAAAACAGAAACTGAAAAGCGAAAAATAACTAATTATGAGTCGGCGCCAAACGAACTTTTAACAAGCAAAGTGCGTGTAAGTTGGAAGTGGCCGAGCGGAGAACGCATTTTTGGAAAGTTATTGTTTATCGTTGAAAATCTCACGTTGTATTTGATGTGACGTTGTTTTTATTATTTATTTAAAGTAATTTAATGATCTTCGTTGATTGGTTGTTTGGCGCCGACTCATAATTAGTTATTTTTCGCTTTTCAGTTTCTGTTTTCGTCGGTTCAATTTTAAAGTTTTATTTTTCATTTTTTTGAGGTTAAACTCTAAATCCAGGTCTCCATTATGTCGTAGTGTCTAGAACTATATTTATGTATGTCAAGTTTCAACAGAATCGGTTAACAGGTAAGAATTCAGTGGGTGAACAAACACTCATCCCCTGTTTTACTACCCTTAGGGGTGGATTTTGATTTTGAAATTCAAATGGGACCAACTTCGAGATATACCCTATCCATTAAAAAAAGAATCATCAAAATCGAACCACTCTGTAAAAAGTTATGCGTGGTCATACATAAAAAAAAAAAAAAAAAAAAAAAAAATATACGCGTCGAATTGAGAACCTCCTCCTTTTTTTCGTCGGTTAAAAATTCATATTAATGGACTTAAGTATCGGAAAATAGTTTAAAAGAAATGGAAATAAATAATTAAGAAATCTACTCGTTACTCGTATTCCATTTTCTATAAACATAATTCTAAAAATATTCGTTAGATCAGCATACTCGAATTCGGTAGTTGTAAAACCAGATTTAAACTTGCAAAAAGATTTGTTGGTCATCAAGAGTATCAGTTTAGACGTTTATGTGTAATTAACTTGTTTTTTATTGCATATATTGTTCTCGTTTTACCTTTAGAAACGCAGAGAGTAAAACGTCTTATTTCTGCGTATAAATTAACAGAACACTGGTTTACTTCTGCTGGCTGTATAGAATGTTGCAGACCTGAGCTAGAGGTACGCAGGACCGTGATGAGAAATGTGGTAAAGATACTTTGAGAGACTAGACTAAATTGACACTTAATGTCTTGTCACTGTTGTGCGTGCTAGGCCTGCACCCGTGCACAAGACTCGCATGTACTTTCTCCATAAGATCGGTATAGAGCAACCGTGACATTGCGTGCTTATCGGTTACGCAGTAAAAACTCGCTGGTTAATAACTAATACAATGCCTATTCGGAATTACAAACAATGGAGTATGTGCTGCGGTTGCTGATAGCCTCTCGCTTCATATTAAATGGTTTGCGATTATAGGTTACTACTTTTCATTCGGATAATCGGGTAGGTACTTACGATACTTTATTTTAAGTTTTGTATATTTCTTTCTACTTTTGTCAAAAACTAAACAGTTTTGATATACTACTGAATATCTTTAGAAGTAGTAACAACAGGTTTATCGTTGTCAGCAAAGGTATATAATACTTTGAGTGCAATTCAGAGTACCTACCTCACTTACATAGATATTATTTATATTAATACTTATCTTTGATCTGGAGTACTTTTATTTTGGATAAGAAAACATTTAGACTAAGTGGCTGGAACCAAAGAAAGGTGTAAAAAATACATAAAACAACATTCAAAACGATCGAAGACAGGTTTGTTTATGCAACACTATGTAATCGATAAGATTTTCGGCACACCAAAGCACCCGCTGAGAGATACGAAAAAAGTGAAATGTCTAGAGTCAACAAACTCGAAAGTGGAGAAGCGCAGGCGCAAGCAATTTAAGGCGTAGTAAGTATTTGTTAGCGGAAACTTGATTGCCGACAAATTTCACAACTACCTATTCCTGTGTCTCACAATGTGACTAGCATGCTTCGATGCTTTTGACTTGTAACAATAAACAGCAAAACTACTGTGTTCGGATCTAAACTTTTTTTTGCGAGATATAATGAATTGATAGTTCTTTCCAGATAGCATTTGCTTAGGTACGGTCGACCGCACGTCGGTGGTAACTTTGACATTAGCAGCATCTTTATTTTGTAGGCAGTAAGGGCGGTTTTCGAATTGAAGTGTTACCACTGTCATGCAGTCAACTGTACTAATTATCTTCATGTAATCGATAACCCAATAATTTTTAATAACTATAACAGATAACGTAACGTATAGCACAGATTTTCTTTTTTCCGGTGAAGACGACCTACTTTACAGTACTACGTCGGAACACTCCCACGCTTCTGGGAAGAGCCCATTTGTTGTTTTGACAATTTAATAAAACGTCAAAAGCGACGTGAGAATATAACAGTGAGTGTATTTTTACACTTATTAAAATATTATTTGCTTACAGTCCTACGTTTTTGGTTTGGACGTTGTTTAATGTTTGTTGAACTTTATGGTGTAGGTAGGTAAGTAATGATGGTCCCTTAATTTGAAAGTGAAGTTTTTAGCTAGTGATGTACCTACTTTACTCTCGTTTTCTTTTGTTTTGCGTAGGTACGCGTCGGTAGTTCGGTACGACTTATCGCTACGAGGTGTAGCAACAGATTTTACGGCTCTTGTAACTATACAATAGCACGTGTTGGTGGCACTTAAACGTTCACATCTCCATTAAGTTAAAAGAAAGTCACGTGTAATTCATTCATGGATGTTGACGTGTGTTCAACATTTGTTCTTGTATTGTTTAAAAAAGTTACAGAATAAAAAACTGGCTAAGTCCGAGTCGGATTCGCGCAGTAAGGATTACTTAACACCCATCGATCCGAAACCACGTAAAAATTGATTTAATTAATGAGAGTTTACCAAAAATGCGGCACTGCCCGTTGAACGCGCAGTGCTGCACTATAAAGTATGAATATTTGCATCTCTTTCTTACGCAGATACCACCTCACTTTATATCTATGTTTGCCTTATTTTTATTATTTGTTGTTAAACTATATACCTATATAACTTTAATATTATATATTATTATATATTTAACTATATAAACTATGTACTAAAATCAAACAAACTTTGATACTTGTATGTATTACTGTTTTTAAGAGAGAGCAGGAACAATATACGCTGATAAAATCATGGTTACGTGGTTACTTGAATGGGTTTCCCGTTTGGTTTAGACTTTTTACTGTCTAATATAGTAAAAAAAGATACAGACAGTCAGGCAGACGGACGACGACGGCGACGTAGGCAGAGTAATAGGGTCCCGTTGGAACTCTTTGGGTACGGAACCCTAAAAAGTATTGCTGTGGTACTGTCGGCATTTATGAACCATGAGTTCGTTTAGGAAGTTGTGAAACTCCCTCACGTTTCTGGTTATTTCCTGATCCATAGTAATATGTATTTCCGTAATGTATTTAAGATAAAAACATAAGAAAACTATTTTTTATAGTTTTTACAGCCTTTTTACGACTGATATTACGGGTAATCAAAATATTTGTTTTCAAATAGTGTTATCTCTAAGTTGAATTATAATTATTTATTATTTGCGTAATCATCCCGTTGTTTTACGCAGGTAGGTACTATTTGTCTTTGATCTATGTTGAACGCAATAAAACAATGCCGTAAAATATGAATTTTATATATTTATGTTTATAACATTACTACGTGTTCCAACAAAATCATCACTATGGTGTGTAATAGAGTTTTTCTTGGAACGGTTATGGTATGAGTGGATTTGAGTAACGGCATCTCATATCGGCCATAACTTACTTCAATGGAGGCCAATAATAGATGTTCAGTGAGTAAAAAGTTTTGATAATAATACCTCATAAAGCGACTTGTAGTGTGGAATCTAAAACAAAAATATTAACAGCTCATTTTGAAGTTCGAAGTGATGAATTTATAACTCATTCTATGGCAAACAAACACATGAATAAAATGTGCGCTTTTTATTTATAAAATATTGTTGCTTTGCTGTTATGCTTATTTGAACTAGCAATAAGCAAATGAATTAAAAATATCTTTATGTATTTCCGTGAGAGTTGCAGAATGTTATCGTGCTAAATAAACCCATTACTACAGAGTATAACTATATACTTGATGGTTATTGTGTTATTGTAAGTGAACTGCGAGCTTGAACCATTGTTCACAATACCACAACCGTCTTCCGTGTTCTATAATTCTAATTATAAATGAACGTTTAAATTTGAAAATGAAAAAAAAAAGACGTGTGGCACTCGGAGACTGCCGCGGTAAAGCTATTGCATAGCATTTTTTATGTAAATACAAAGAGGAGGTGCCCTAACGCCGAAACTCTAAGGCTGACGTGCACCAAACACTACGTTATAGTATCTGTCAAAGTCAATTTTAACAGTAACATTAACAATGACCACAGAATTTAACTATTTTTGGTTGCACCGGCATGTAAACTGTAAAAGTTAAAGGTTGCATCACACAATTTGAAATGGTGTACCGTTGCGTGAACTAACCCTCTATCTCCCTCTCTTTCCGATTCATCTTATAGTGCAATACCCGTCTCACTCTAAATCTTTGCATGGTTCAGTTACTCTAAAATGACCTTTGATTCATTGACTTAAGATGTATTTTGATGTTTCTTGAGATGTTTTTTTTGGTTTTTGGATGTTTTTTTTTGTGCATTTGGGAAACATGTGATTTACTGATTGAATAGTGCTCATTGTGAAACATGTAAATCTTTTTACCTGACTGCAACGAAGCCCAAAAGAAAGGTAAATGTCTACTAATTACTCCTGAGTTACACCTCTAGATTAAACGCGTGGGATTTGTTTACAAATAAGTTTATTGCTAACTTTCAAATAGAAATAGGAAGGTATCTATCAACATTGCTTATATCATTAATTTATTAATAAGATAATCGTGTTTTCAGAGAGAGAAGTGTTAATTTTAGTAGGTAACAATAATGATGTTCCTTAATTACAAACCCATTGTAGAAAAATACAAGAATATTTTAATGTGCAAATAAACAGATGAAAAATAAGGAGGCCACAAGAGAGCGCCAGGAAATAAAACGTACAGGCCGACCTCCCATCACTCCCTCCAGGATCAAAAAATGTTAATGACTGGCTTAGATCCATGATGTTGACTTCAATAGATGGAATCGCATTATGATGATGATATTGTGATAACTCCAAATTCAGTTTGGCCAAATATCGCGGACTAAATTCATTATATTATATCGTTATATGATTTTTTTCACTAAAAACAGTATTTTATGTATTAAAATCATTTAATGTTAAAATTGCATAGCAGTTGACACACAACAAACTGCATTTTAACCGTAACTGTAGCCCTTAACCACCCGAAGTTGAGCGGTTAATGTTATCGTTAAATGTGACGTCATTTTAACCGTTGTTAAAATGGTGCAACCCGTATTTCGCTTAACCAGAGATTTGACAGCTGGTGCGGCATTGGTTATCGTTATAGTTACTTGGTGCAACCCAGCCTAAGCAGGCATGAGTCACCAGATTGCGGGGCGAAGAGGGGGATTACGCATACGCAGTAACGCCGATACAACCAATGCCACCTAGAGGCGATTTGCAGAACTAAAGAGACAAGCGTGATATTTCAAAAAGTCATTAAAAGTTCTGCTATTCATCGATAGATGGCAAAACTAAAAAGTATCACCGCTGTGCCGGTCGGAGTGGGGGGTGCTAGGTTATTTTCGTTACGGAATTTCTGGATTCGGTCTCCACGCTCAAGGCCCGCGATAGAAGCTATGCAATAGCTTCAAAATCATGTTTTAAATGTTAGGATATATTTTTTGCAATTGAAAGTAGTGTGCTAAAGTTGCAATGGTGTCGATTCTCTTGTTCACGAACGAACTAATCTTATTTTAAACTATCGCTCTCTTTTACTAATACAAGAAAGGGATAGCATCAATTTAAGTGCTGTCATATTAGTCGGAACTAAAATTTCCATACAAGTTTAGTCGTGATCTCGGAACGTGCCCGCTAAAATACAAATATATGTAACAAGTAAACTAATTTGACAGTTCTAAAATTTTTGCCGTCCCTTTTTTGTGTTTACTATTAGTAAAAGAGAGCGATAGTTTAAAATAAGTTTAGTTCGTGAACAAGAGAACCGACACCATCATCGATTTCTTAATATTAACTAATATTTGGATACCTCAATAGTTTTAGTGAAATTGTTGAATATTAAATAAACTGGGTGAAGGCAAAGTAGTTAAAATTAAATAAATGAACTTGTAAATTTAAAAAAATCTCACGTAGTTATATTGATATGTCCATCATACGAAACGTCTATTATTTATACAAAATCAGACGGAACTTTCTTCAGGTTGGTCGACGTCGACGTCTGACGTCCGAATTGAAAGGTTTCACGGTGATGGAATAATTCATCGTGCGTCAATGCCTATCACATGAGCCGTTACATATAACCACATAACCAGATCACTTTTACGATATGTAGATTATTATTTCAGCGACTGAAATTGTATATTTAACTTTTGTTATGAAAGATTATTGTATCGGTCGCTGCCAAAACGTGGCGTCCGTTCGGAAGTTCAGGGAAAACATATTTACAATGTTTAGAGAATTTTGCACTGTCTACTGACGTCAGCTGCATCGTGCGGAAGACCTAATCCACTGTGGAGGTTTGAGATTAGGAATTTAGGAGCTTTTGAAAATTTGATTCTGACGGCGAAGCATAGATTTAAAGACGAATTTTAGTTTGCAGTCATTTCAAGAAAATATAATAATGAATAAAATAAATATCATCTTCAAGAATGAAATGCTTGAGTGAATAGGAAGATAGAGTCAATTAGTTTACCTTATCTGTAGCAGAAATTTAATATGGATGCGAAATATGCGAATACAATGAATTTATGGCAGGTAGATATTGTAGAACAAAGCAACAAGGATTCTTAAACAAATACATTGAGATAGGTTTATCTCGGCCGGCATCTAGATCTAGATTTGTAGTGTCACAAAGCAAATATTTCTAATCAGATTAATGCAGAGATTTTATCCGCGTCCTCGCCTCATTTTTTGTATTTTTTATATCTAATTGATAAAAAATTACACTTACAAACTAAAATTGCGTCTAGACAGGTAAAGTCATTGAATTGATTTCACGAACTCTTTTGATGCATATCGTAGTTTATAGAACCTTTGAATAGGTACTTATCTATAGGTTTCAGTAAAAAGATACTGAATAAAACAGTCTGAGATTAAAGCAACATCCGATTCCGGTAAAAAAGCTCAACGCAGTCGTATGACAGAGCAACAAAAACCGGCTCAGCGCGAGTAGGACTCGCGCATAAGGGTTCCGCACCACCAATCGACCTGATATCCCATAGAAACTGATTTAATTTATGCAAGTTTACCAAAGGTGCTGTGCGTTGAGATCTTTCATATTTGCATCTCTTTCATACGCACATGTAATGACATGTACCACATGGACAGAACACACTTGACATCTCTATGTTTACTTTATTTTTATTATTTGTTGTTAAACTTTATAATATGCAATGCACTGCAATCACACTAAGTTTGACGCTTTTATGTATTACTATTTTTAAGATAGAGCAGAAACAAAAAACGTTGAAAGCATGCTTTTTTTTCAAGTTTTTTTTGTATGACTCCTGTAGGGGGTCCGAGTTAAATTTCAACTGGGTACCTGTTACGGTTAAAAAGATACAGTCCTGTGACAGATAGGCTACATAGGCAGAGTAATAGGGTCCCGTTGTTACCTTTTGGGTACGGAACCCTAAAAAAGCGCGCGATTAAGCAGGGACTATGTAGAGAGAGAGACGAACAGTGAACCCGTCATTAGCGATTACGTGCATCACGATCAAAGACCATTGAACCATTTGAACTTGCTCCCCATGAATATAAAATACGTTTTATGTCCACACGTATTAAATATTCATTGTTTACCTGCAAGAAATTTGCATACCGATTGGCACCTTGATTAAAAACGCTATGTTTTTGTGTACACTCTTTATTAAGGCGTATGTAGTAGCCAAGAGGCGCCAGTAAAAAAAAAATTACTCGCTGAATACATCATTTATCGAAAATTAGTTTTTAACAATTGAAGTACAGGTACTGTAGTTTAATCAGAATCTATTAACTCTGTAAATTATAGTTCGCTGTAGTTGTAGATAGAAAAAGTGCCAAAAGTGGCAGTTTTTCGCACTTTTTCTATCTACAACTAACGAACTATAATTAACACAGTTAATAGTTTTTAAAACGAATTTTCAATAAATGATGCATTCAGCGAGTAATAATTTTTTTACTGGTGCGATTGTGATACAAGCTTTGATGTCTCTAACAACATAACAAGATAACATAACATCACGCCTGTATTTTCCCGAAGGGGTAGGCAGAGGTGTAATAGTACACCCACATTTCGCAAGTTATGTTATAGTCCCATGTAATAGGGGGCGAGCCTATTGCCATTAACCGGGCACAAATCCATACTCCGGGCTGCTACTGAGAATTTCTTAATGAAAAAACCCAATAACACTTTGCCCGACCCGGGAATCGAACCCACGACCCCACGCTCAGCAGTCGCGCTTGCGACCACTAGACCAACGAGGCAGTTTCAGACAGGATGTCTCTATCATAACAATAATTTGATGATAGGTTGAATATAAAACCTCAAATATATGGAAAACAGTTAGATACAGTTGTTCCCAAAGACATTTCTATACTGTTGTTCCTCATATTGTGCAAGCAAAAACATCTACAAATGTTTTTTTGCGAAACTAAACAGAAATGTACGTAGTTAAAGTCCCCAAGATGTCTGTTTCATTGCCAACATAATTTCTTTATTACAAACAACGATAAATTTAACGTAGTCTAGCGTTTAAAAACGTAAACTTATTACGTATGGGTGGCGATTAATATTTGTCGTGATCCCGCGCGGCACGCGATTCAGGGAACACGCTTGAAATTCACATTAAAATTAAAACCGTTACCTTCGTCACGAACTGGCTTTGTTTCCGCATAAAAAGTATGTTAAATTGTAAAATGGAGTTTATCGTACTTAATGAATTTTTCATAATATTTATACCTACCTACTTTTAACTTCCCAATATCATGGATCATGTACCAGTTTTTTCACCGCTGTCGTTATTAATTTCTACTTTACATAATGATTGCAACACTGTTTACTAGCTACCTGTGTAAGGGGTCGATTAAATTTTCTATCCTACCCTGAGAAAATGAAAAAAAAAAACTGAGAAATGATTTTCAATCACTAGAAAATATATAACTACCTTCTGCATGACCGGGTGAATGAGGGACATATTCAAGAATATGGTAGGTAAAATGTCGTCAGCATCTTCATCATTTGAGCTGAAAGACATCCACTGTTGCACATATGCCTCCCCCAAGCATCGCCACAACGACCGGTCCTGTGCTTTCTTTCCGCATCCAGTGGATTCCCGCGACCTTTACCAGGTCATTCGTCTACCTTGTCGGGGGGGGGCCTACCCACGCTGTGCCTTCCAGTACGCGGTCGCCTTTTCAGAACTTTACGGCCCATCGGCCATCCGTTTTGCGAGCAATGGGCCCCGCCCACTGCCACTTAAGTTTGGCAATTCTTCGGTAAAATGTAAAGTAAAATGTGCGTAAAGTCAACATAATGAAAAAAAATACCATCACGATAAATCACACATAGGACTGCAGGAGTAATTTTTTTAAAATTCCTAATGGGTTTGCGTTGACTCACCACGCTCACTCACCTCCTGAGCCGGTTGACGGTTGTACACGCTTGCCCAGCAAAAACTTATTCACTCGAGCCTTGAAAACCATCAGATTATACTTATCGGGAAACCATGCTCGCGAAAGCTCTGTCTAGGGGTCTGCTGGCTAGTAAAAAAGGCGGAGAGGGTGGGAATAGCGACCGATGGACAGGTTAGTGTTAGGTGCATCACCTCATCGCATGCAACTTTGATTTGGAAGCGCGAACAGTAATTGATTAAATCGAATGTTTTTTTTAAAATTGCCAACCCTTTTTTACATATTTGGAACGAGAATCAAGTCCAGTAGGCCAATTCACATAACTAAAGAAGTGCAACTAGTTGCAGTGCAGTTTCATTTTAGTTTCGAACAACAATGCTTTTTGTATTCTCTTATCTACGGCGATCTCTGAAACGAACTGCAGCGTCATTGCAACTTGATTGGCGCGTCATGAAATTAAATGAATTAGGGCCCTGAACGTCCTGTATAGTCGCCCTGTATTAAATAAATAAAATCGCAAGTTTATCTGTGTACTTTCGTGTCGCACTTTGCCTTCACAAGTATAATATTGTCATGTTCCGGTTACTGTAACAACCACAATGGTTTGGTAACGCTTTACTGTGACTTCAATTGTTTTATTCAAGGATCTGTAACGGTTGCAATAAACTAGGAAATTACGAGACTATAATGATGTTGATGAAGACAGGAAATAATAAACAACATGCATTGTGGAAAACCAATTTATCTAGGAAACCTATATATTTTGACTCAGTTTACTTAAAACTAAATTTTAACTGTCGATGGTGTATTTATTGTAGGTAGGTACAGCTAATATATTATTAAGAGGAAGCTTTTAACGTCATAGAATCATTTTTATTACCTACTTACCAATGTTCTGCAATTATGGCAGTCATAACACGGATCTTTAATTCTCTAATATGTACCTATGTTCAAGCAACATTGTGTAGCATGCCCGAAGGCGAACTGACTTCACAAACTGGTTTACAAAATGATTCTTGCTCTTATGTCATCGAACGTAATACTTTCCTCGTGAATGCACCTTATTTATGAAACATGTAGTATAATGTTACAGTTTGGCAACAACTACAGTGAGGAAACCAATACATACAATACTGGTTGTTAACTATGCACTTAATTATAGTTTGTCGGAATGGAATTCTAAAGAATTCTAAATTAAAATTCCAATTCATATAAATGATGGAATGGTTTTTTTTTCAAATAACAACCGCGCGGAATATATGATCTGCGAGGTTAAGCTGCACTTGCCGCGGTCAGTCCGTGGATGGGTGACCGTTTCGTTACACATCGAGACCCCTCCGTGCCTCAGAGAGCACGTTAAGCTGTCGGTCCTGGTTGTCATCTATGGCAGTTGTTACGGGTAGTCAGAAGGCTGAATGTCTGTCAATTGGTCTAACCTCCGAATGTCATTATTACCCAGTAACTGGGTTGCGGGGGTCTGATGGCAGTCGCTCCGTGTAAAATACTGATGTTCAGCTGCATCTGGCTAGACTGGAAGCCGACCCCAATATAATTGGGAAAAGACTCGGAGAATGATGCATAGAAACATATTTTGTAAATTAGATAATAACGATAATGATGATTGCTGCGGAAATTCAGTAAAATAAAATCTCTAAATGTGTGACAAAACTAGTTATTTGGCTCCTGTATGCGTCTGAGCATTCGTGGCTTTCAGAATCTAGTTATCGGATCGTATAGGATAACTATCGTATAGATAGTATAGCTGACCTCGCATTGTATAGACTTTCCGTACAATGCGAGATCAGCTTATACTGGAAATGTACAGCTTGATGTGTAGTAGGGATGTTATGGAGCTCCGTAACCGTAACCGAAACTATCGGATATCCGAAATAAAAATATATCCGTAACCGAAACAGAATCCGATTCAAAAGTTTCGGATAGTTTCGTATAAGGGCGGAGTCTAAATAAAACGACAGGTTTTTGTTTCACCGCTCGCGCGCCACGTGAATCTTGCAGTTTGTTACTTATTTCTAGTCATAACATAACCTCTTTCATAACCTATAAATAAAACCAAATTATTACATACTTTTTGTGTTTATATTTTACTTCAATCTAATATCCGTAACCGAAACTATCCGAAACTAACGGATAATCCGAAATAATTACATATCCGTATCCGAAACCGATATAATTTTATTCCTATATCCATATCCGTATCCAGATCCGAAATATCATATCCATAACATTAATGTGTAGCCGTGTGTACCTACTATCGCAGTTCAACCTTCGCTTGTGAATTGTAATCTATTCTTAGGTCACTAAATTATTTGTTCCAGTAATTGTCGGTACCTTTATCAGTGGAATTGATCATTCTAGTTTATGTATTTATAGGTATGGTTTGATAAAACTACAGCTCTAACTCTAAAATATATTATTTTTAGAAGTCAACGACCTTTATTATGATAGGCACATAATTATAATATATCCATCAACTTTAAAAGTTGTAAAAATTACGAGTCGTATAAAATATTATTTTTGTACACCTACGCGTGTATGTTTGGTGTAGGGCGATGTGACACTCAGTTTCCGTCGTGTGATTGGAGACATACTCGTGTGTGTACGCCTTTTCCGCGTAAAAAGTCTTGTGCGTGACATAAAGAAAATCTTTGCATATCACCGGGTAACATTTAATGCGTTCATTCATAAATTAAAGTAATGGAACTGGCTCGGACGAATAAAAAAAGGCGGACGGAATCTCGCTCGAAAAGATTGAAGCACTTAATTTTCCTAAACCCACTATATTTTCGACAGCATTTTAAAACACCAGACATAATATTGTTATTTTATTTGTGACACTAAGACAATGGCCTTTAGCTCGTTTCGCCATCCAATACTATGAAAAAATTTAAAATAAAAATACTACCGTCACATGGGATTTGTTGCGAAATCACGGCTTTTTGTCTTACTATGGGTGTGAATGTGTGCGTGCCAGGCAGTACTCTTAAGCGAGCCGTATTACTATGGGTGCTTCACTTATTGTTAGCGAGATTACGTCCACCTTTTTTATTCGTCCAAGGGAACCTGGTGACACTTTGGGTTTCATCCAAAAATCACTACTTTGACTTTCATCCTTGACACAAGGTAGACTGACTCTATATTATATCTTTAAAAAAAAAAATATGAAAAAAAAAAAAAAAAAAAAAAAAAAAAAATAAGTTAGTTACCTAGTTAGTTTTAAATAAGTTTTTTTGTAAAATAGGATCAGTTATGGTTTAGTAAAACGACCGCAGTTTATTTTAGATCGGAGTATTCTAATAAAACACTAATAACGACCTGACTGTGACTAATGACAGTATCGTTTCTGAGAACGTGTAATATGGCCTCTGTTGACCACTTAACGAGAAGAATAAATCATATTAAGTACATATGAAGTAGATTTTTTGTTACTTTCCAGAATTTTGTTGAGTAGCTTCTTAACATAATTAATATATTTAGAATTTCTCGTAATACTGGAGCGTTGTCCCATTTTAGTGTCAGGACTCAGGATTCGCTTGATTGGAGAATGTAAAATAAGTTGTCGGATTTGTCGGACACTCGGAACTCTTCCAGTAGGCGTAGCATGACCACTGTATCCAAGAGATTTGTCTACGGAAGAATAGACAAAACTACATTGTATAGAACTTTATCTGTCATTTTGTCTATTCTTTCGTAGACAAAACGCTTGTCTACAGTGGCCAAGTGATTATATTATTATATTATGTCATTCATGGTATAATAAGATGTTTCACCAGGTATTCTCTTCCCGCGCGATGACAGCGCGATGCCTCCAAGCTACGTCACGATCAGTGTTGCCATTGATTGATATCTTCAATATATTTAAGGAGATTTTTGTTCATAATGAATATAAAATAAATTCCTAACTAACTTAACTATTTGTTATCTCGTGATATTCATCTAATTAGTTATTAAATGAAACTGTATAAAATTACTAGTTCAAAAGTGATTCTTTATAGAAGCAAGTAAATGAAAAAATGCATTTTGCTCGGGTAATTTATTAACACAAAGTGGCAGCACATCAAACTGACAAGTGTCACGCTAACAGCCCGCTATGGGCTCCACCGGCTCCACAACCGATGATGTAGTACGGAGGCAATCACGTGACCTAGCTGTCACGGGAAGAGAGTACCTGGTGAAACATTATATCATGATATCATTAATCTGTGATTAGAAAAAAGCGCGGGAAACCTTGAATACGGCGGTCGTGTTTTTTCTTTCCAAGTGAATTTTTAATTTCCTAAAATAAGTTTGTTGGGATCTTTTTGTGTAAATACTTAGTTTTTTGTTTATATATTTCTAGTAGTTAGTTTCTTTTAGTGTGTATTAATAGTTGGTAAGTTTTAAATCTTCTAATATGGACCCTCCAGGGGATCCTGGGGGGTCGATATCTCCGGTCATAGCTCACTACGTGACAATTTCGAATAATGAAACCAGTGTTGATACTGATTGTTCAGTATCAACAGTAAATAATAGTAAAAGGAAGAGGGTTTCAGCTCGGCCCAAAATTTGCAAACATTGCAACAAAAAAAGGCGCAAAAATGGCGGCAAAAAGGATTGCAATTGTGCACTAGAGAATCAGGAGATGGAAATTTCTCATTTCGAGAATGGTTCAGACCCCTCACAAAAAACCACTTCTCAGGCATCTAATGAATCAATCATAGTACAAAATAAAATAACATCTCCACAGTCTGCAACTCAGTTGGCTAGGTTGACTTTTAAGTCCTCAGATGCTGCTCCATATGTTGTTCATGTGCAACGTGAACAAGTCAATGAAAAAATATTCCTTCATCCCATTTCTTTTGGCCGTTTTTTGAAAAGAAATAATTTTAAAAATGTGATAAATGGTAGTCTGAAAAAAATCGGCAGAAATCGAATTTCATTGGCTTTTTCTCACTATGAAGATGCGAATCTGTTTTTAAATAATAATAAATTAGCTGAAGAAAATTATAAAGTTTTTATCCCTGCTTTCTCCATCACCCGTATGGGTGTTGTAAGAGGCGTTCCTGCCGATTGGTCCGATGAGGAGGTTCAGGAGGCTATTTCTGTCCCCATAGGCTGTGGAGAAATTTTAAAAATTAGGAGGATTAGAAGGAAAGTAATGGTTGATGGTAATAATATATTCAAGAACACGGAAACAATTATAATTACATTTGATGGGCAAGTTCTACCAAAGCGGGTGTTTATGTGTTACACAGCCTTGAGTGTTGAATTATACATTTACCCAACTATTCAGTGTTATAATTGTTGTAGGTATGGTCATGTAAAAAGTCTTTGTAGGTCTAAGCCTAGATGTTTTAAGTGTGGTGATGGACATTCAGGTGAGTCCTGTTCAGTTCAAGATGATGATGTCTCTTGCTGTTTGTGCAGGGGGTCTCATGAAGCTACTAGTAAGAAGTGCCTTGAATTTGAGAGACAGAAATCGATAAAAGAAACAATGTCCAAAAGTTGCATTTCTTATGCAGAAGCATCAAAACTACATCCTTTTGTTTCTAAGAAGTCATATATTGACGCCTTAACTACCACTCATGTGTCAGATAGCTTTACTCCTTCAGTTCCACGGGTTAATCCTACATCTAATCAGTCATATTCATATAAAAAAACCGTTTATACTAAACCTCGTTCACCTACAAAATCCTCTATAGGTTACGATCGTCAATCTCATCATGACCTTATTAAGGACTATAATAACACTTCTTCAGTAAATAATGGCACTGCTCTGATTCCTAAAGACAATCTATCTGAAACTACAAGAGATTTAATCATAGCATTAATTAAGTCTTTGTCACAGTCTAATTTAATTTCACCGTCTCACGTTGCCTCTGCACTCGAAGCAGTTACTTGCACTCCTAATAATAATAATGGACAGTCCAGCCAAGGTAATCCAA